>JARQOC010000002.1:621971086-622181152 GCA_033576535.1 Allobates femoralis
CAAAATAATAAATTTATGGTGTTCTTATATAGTAGTCAATTGATGTCTCATTGACCCTATAGATAACAATCAGTGGTGTATTTTTTTATATCTCAATAGTGCAGAGTCAAACAGATTTTATTATACAGTGTAGTCAAACTTAACTCGACAAAAATGGAGAGAAGTTGACGTCCTTGTGCCTTTCAGGATAGGTCCAGATATGTGAACATTAAAATGAGGGATATTACTCCGGGCTTGACGCGTTTCGCCTCATCAGAAGAGAAAGGAGCTGGCATACACAGTCTGCCTGTCACTGGAGTCTCGAGGGTAAAGTTATGGATTATGGACCTCACGAGAGACGTTCTCAATTGAAACACTGGGATTTAGATACCTCTTGCTTTTATCCCAGGTGACTACGTACTCCGGACCAGGATATTATATCCCAAGTGATAAATGGGAAAATAGAAGCATCCTGACAACATAAAGGTAGATAATCATCATCATCAGGTTAGGAGCTGGCTTTCATGTCCATTATATCCAGTGCAAACAGAGTCCTGGCTGGAGTCCCAAAACCTTGCCAAAATTAGCAATGTGGAGTTCCAGCACGTGAGCATGTCGTAACCCAGTCAGTGAGCAGGCACCTGCAAGCGGTGCTGCAGCACTTCCAGAACGGTGACAGCAGTAGCAGACCTGCAGAAATAAGTTAACACATGGCGTACCTTCACCTGAACCACTAGGCCAGGCATGGTATGTATGTGAGCTTGCCAAGCCTCAGAGTCGCCACCAGGTTATGGCCATTATCACACATGACCCTGCCTGGTTGTAGGTTCAGCAGCGAGAGCCACAGATCTGTCCAGTCTGTTATAGCTATCTACAATTCTACGATGGTGTGCTGTTTGTCACCTAAAGAAACCAGTGCCTGTTGACGCCTCACCAAGGCAGTGCTGCAGTGCTTCCAACTTATGACTGATATGAACATCATGCACCAAGATGACAATTCGGAGATGGAGGATGAGGAAGAAGTGTTTTTTAGGAACTGTTGTAGGAGGTAGAGAAAACCCTGATGGAACTAGTGCCTGCAATCCTCAGGGTCAGTAGCACGGTTGATGTCCCAGGTCTGACTCGGTCACCAGGCCACTAAGCATCGTGACAGTGTGATTTTGTTATATCTAGCAGCTGATTGCTGGGGATGGAGTATGTTTGACATCTACTGCTATCATTTCAGTTTAAAGTTTAATTAATATATTTTGTTAGTTATCACGATGTAAGACCACATTGTTAAGAAACAGCATGCAGATTTACGTCACGTACAGTAAGAACTAAGCTGGTAACTGTATTTGCGTCTGTCCACTCTCTGGGTGACCAGGGCTGCCTTAGGAGATCCTGGTACATTGACAAGCATAAAGAGCACTAATCAGAGCAACAGATGCATAGAGCCAGAAAAGCACTGTCTGATGTGTCTTTGTTCAAATATTGATCACAGATTTCCAACAATGCCTTCCTTCCTTTCTCACTGCGATCAGTAGCGGATCGGCCAGTGGAGAAGTGTCTGCTGAGCTCATTATAGAAATCTTCGGAAGAATGCATGGATCTTCTGGGTGAATTGCTTAATTGCATTAACAACTCTTTACCCCTAGGAAACACTTCTATTACTGATGAACATGCAAGGTGCACTGTGCGTTAATGAGCAATGAGGCATGGCTGCTATATCATACAGGCACCTGCAGGAGTTTGGTTACCATAAGCTAATGAGCCCCGTCAGGTGCTTTGCTATTTAATGAGCTCTAATGAGCTCCTGAAATTGTGGCTAATGTTATATGGCAGAACAGAACACTACAGGAGTTTGCTTACCTCATATACGGTGCACCCTACATAATACATGTTCTCTTCTCACAGTGAATCATGGCCCTTTACAGCCCTGAATTCAAGAAACAGATTGTCTGGGTTAACCATTACAGTCCAACACAATGTACCAATTACTTTTTCTTTATAACAGATTGTAATTACGGTCTAATCATATCATAAAGGAATGTACATTAAGTACAGGGTCACGTGTTTTCAAGATGAGAAGGTAAAGTAAAAGCTTTTGCTGAAAAGCATATTTCATTCTTAAAGGGAACCTGCCACATTGTACATAAAAACAGAGGATTAGGATCTGATGAGTGGCGTTTTTCTCTGTTCACCAGACTAGGAATCTTAGGCTATGTGCTCACGCTGCAGATTTGATGCAGATTTGGTGCAGATTTGCAAGCCTACCCTGTAGTCAACAAACTCAATGAGAATCCTGAAGTGTTTTGCACACTTTGCTTATTTTTCCTTGCAGATTTGGTGCAGGTACTTGAAGAAAAATGTGCAGCATGTCAATTCTTGGTTCAGATTTTCTGTGTTTGCAGATGCTGGTGGTATGAGGAACTGGCGCAGTTCCTCAGTTGACATGGTGTGAAGTGAACTGGCTGAGCGAGCTGCGGGCTGAGTGTTGAGCTTGCTGAATTGGGGACAGTGTGGGCTGGGCCGGTTTTAGACAAAGTGGGGCCCCAGGCAAAAACATCAATGGGGCCCTATATTTAGCACTCAAATGATTATATTACCAGTACTTCCATAGCTTTTAATAAGACACATGACTGATACCTGGCATCCATGCACCTCACCAGGTATGTGTCGATGTATGATCATCAGCTAAGCTAATGTCACCTCCCGATGCAACAATCAATGACGCTGGACAACCACTTTAAGTTTAAGTCAAAAGATTCACTTAAAGGGGTTATTCGGGATTCCATTTACATGCCTCTTGTGCCCATCACCGTTCATGGTTTTAGACTGCTCCTGTCAGCTATTTTGCCGCTTCCGGTGCTGCCGATCCCTGGCTCTGGTGGTCCTGTGTCTGTTAAACATGGTGACATCATCACTCCTGGTGCGAGTGCACAGTGCAGGCATCCAGGTGAATGACAGCTGGTATTCCTCATTATATTTTTTATCACTTTAAGATTTCACTTTTTCTTTCTCATAATTTTTTTATTTTTCATCTATTTACTTTAGGGGTTAAGTTGCTGCCTTATATGTTGTGTGACTGGTGTTGATGTGCTGAATAAATCTCATCAGTGACCAGTTCTGTGTTGCTAGCTAAGGCTGCTTTCACATAACGATTTTTCTAAATCCGATGCTGTCCGATGAAAATCGGACAGCATCGGATCCGAATTTGGACCCCATGCATCCCTATGGGCATCGGACCGAATCGGATGTGCACTAAATGCCATCCGATTTGGTCCGATCCGATTCTGTCCGATTTTATTATCGGTGCAAAAATCGGAGCTTGCTCCGATTTTTGCACCGAAAATAAAATCTGACAGATTCGGATCGGACCAAATCGGATGGCATTTAGTGCACATCCGATTCGGTCCGATCCCTATAATATGGGGCCCTATGGAGAAGGGTCCGAGGAAACATCTGATGTCTCCTCGGACCCCGTTTTACTGTACTGAGCATGCTCAGTACAGTAAAACTGCTCCTAACTAGGAGCATAAGGGTTAAAAAAAAAAAAAAAAAGTTTATTCTCACCTCCCCCCGAGCCCCCGCCGTCTTCCGCCATCTTCTTTGAGGCTCCCGGTGGCTCCCGCAGGCTGCCGGTGTCAGCAGAGGGCTTCCTCTGCCTTATAGGACCTGCGGTGATGTCACAGTCATGTGACCGCGGGTTACCATGGTGAACCCGCGGTCACGTGACTGTGACATCACCGCAGAGGCAGAGGAAGCCCTCTGCTGACACCGGCAGCCTGCGGAAGCCACCGGGAGCCTCAAAGAAGATGGCGGAAGACGGCGGGGCTCGGGGGGAGGTGAGAATAAACTTTTTTTTTTTTTCACCCCGCAGGGAGCGATTTTATGCCGGAATCGGGTGCCTATTTGGCACCCGATTCCAGGCATCAGAGGGGAGCCGATGCTGTCCGAATTATATCGGACAGCATCGGCTCCCTGAAAATCGTAATGTGAAGGTAGCCTAAGAGCTCAATCAGAAGTCTGATTTCCACGTGCAAGTGCTAACCATGTTTTTCTCAGATAGCACACTTACCTGTGATCAATATATGGGGATATTTCCACTTACATGAAAATCGCAGAGACATGTCTGAATTTGAGCCGTCAGTTGGACCAAAATCAGCAATGCAAATTAGTGAGCCCAAGGCCAGCCTTAGGCTGAATGGTGCACACTTGCACATGTCTAAGGCCGGCCCTGAGTGAGCCTTACAAATAGTGAAGTAAAAGAATCACCAAATAATCACCATGAGCACATGGACTACAGGACAAACATAAATATAGTTGTACTACATTTGATCACTCTAATTTACATTTTTGTTTTACATTTTCTTGCTCCCCCATAGGAGCTCCACATAACACCCTGTATACAAGTTGAGCCCTTACATTGCCCTCTATATACAATATGAGTCCACACCTATCCCATCTACATAGAATATGAGCCTCCACACAAGCCCCCTATATACAGGATGATCACTTACATAGTCCTCTATATACAGTATGAGTCTCCACATAGCCCTTATATATAGTATGAGCCCTCACATAGCCCCTATATATAGAGTATGAGCCTCCACTTAGCCCCTATATACAGTATAAGCCTCCACATAACCCTATCTACAGTACAAACCCCACATTGCCTTCAGGATAATTTCAAGCCCCACACAACCTGTATATATAAGCACACATGATGATGTGATGTCTTTGTGTCTGCAGTACCACACAATGATTGGTGGAAGACGGAGAAAGCGGCACTGCCCTCCACCACTGCTGTCTGCATCCTATGGAGATAGCAGGGATATCGATTAGTGGCAGATAGAGGAAGAGGGCTGAAACAGTCAGTCTGCCCACGATCAGGATTAGCAGTTTTTTGCATGCAGTGTGTTTTTGCTGTGCCCAGAATCCTGATTGTGGGCTCAGATGCCATGTTCTCCCACAGAGTACACTCGTGTCTTTGCAGAAGAGACGCAGTGTCTCTAGATCGTAGGCACTTCACCTCAAAGGGCTCGATGTGGCCTGTGGGTTGCACTTTGTCCATGCCTGGGCTAGCAGTATGGCTATAGGACATCATGTATGGATTGGTCCTGCAGGAGTTTTTTTCTGGGGCACAGTGAGATATATGGCATCACTTTGACCCTTCATACTGGTCGGTAGCCGATGACCTCACACTGAGTGCCCGACTCCTGACTTGCATGAGGAGTCAAAGTGCAGTAATAAATCCCTCTGATCCTACATAAACGTATCCAGCCCTGGGCATGTGAGGAAGTGAGCAGCGTCGGCCATCTCCTGCCTGCACAAACATTAAATCTCCTGCCCCATCACTGTCTGGAGGCCTCACTTACCAGGATACCACGATGTTAGGCCTCCCCCGCTGCTCACAGGAGCGTCATGTGAGTACTGTGCTGTGATGCAGGCAGCCGGCACATGTACTCATTTAAAGGTACAGTGTCGGCCGCTGCCTGTGAATTAGTGGATGACTGGGTCATGGTCCTCAGCGCGGCCTCTGAAGGACATGATATGGAGAGATCATCAGCACATCCAGTTATTTGTGGCTAGAGGCCAGTCTGTCCCTGGCTACAAAATCACTGGATGTGATGATGATCTCTCTCTACCTCATGTCCTGCAGAGGCCGTGCTGTCCACTGTAATCTGTACCTCCATCATGTTCACCTCATCTCAGTCTCTGGACCTGACAAGCTGAACAGTGCAGCTCCAGTTTCCGACATGAGATATATAGAACATTGACAGGTCGACATTCAGCAAGACAAGAGGTACAGACATAAGTACATTTCTGCCCCAAAAAGCAATAGTTGAGTGAGCTCTCAGCCAGGGCCCCTCCATGGCTAGGGGCCCTGGGGAAGTGCCCAGTCTGCCCCCAAACACCAGTCCTGACCGGGGTGAGTGCAGGCTGAGCGGGGTTGAGTGCGGGCAGAGGCGTGTGAGTGCAAGCTGAGGATGTGAGTTGAGTGGGGGCTGAGGAGTCACTGATTGGTGACTGTTCACAAAATTTAGTTTTAATCTTTCTCTGTCTAGAGTCATTGCTGTTCTCTAATTACAATCATCATGTTTTGTGTATAATAAAGGTTTTAAGTTGATAAACTTTGGTTATTTTGGAAAACTCTCTTCTAGCGGCATGCTGTACCCCTTACACAAAAAGCTTCAAATGTTCATCAATCAAGTGATCTTTGCATTACATTCTAATTTTGATCACCACTGCATATATATATACTGTACGTATACAGTATATATATGTATATACTGTGTGTGATATATATATATATATATATATACATACATTCAAATCACCCCTCTTTTGCCCCAATATAAATAAAAAGACACACATATCGCGGCCTATGTGGAAGTATATTATATTATAGCTAAATAAAAACTAAAATAATCAGATTTGTAAACGATATAATGGAAAAAATCAAAATGCCAGAATTATGTCTTTTTGGCCCCTGCAACTTAAAATAAAATGTAATTAGAAGCTCTCAAAACACCATATCAACTTTATAATGGTGATAGTAAAGAGAATAGTCAGGTACAAAAACAACTTACCCAGCCCCCTACTACATATTGAAAATGTTATGCCTCTCGAAAAATGGTGACATAAGTTAAATTTTTGAAAATGTCAGAATTTTTTTCAACACTGAAATAGAAAAAAACTATATTTTTGATATCTGAGTAATTGTACTTACCTGGGGCAAAAGTGGAAATAAAAAGAGGAAAAACCATTGTCAAGTTTCACTTTTTTTTCCGCTATTTCAACACACTTTGGATGTTTTATCCTTGCTGAAAAAGTTATAACTGTTGGCAGCGATGGTGGGACAGATGAAAATTTAGGAGCAAATTAGCTGGTCACGAAGGGGTTAATATTGAGCAGAATTTATTTTAGTCTATTGGTTTGACCCTTCACAGTGTCATGGTCTCTTATGTGGTCCTTGGGAAAATTTATTGTCCACTGCTGCTATATATCAAGATGATTTGAGAAGATTGGTATAATTATTTATGGAAACTATTGATCTTAACCTTTATTGTTCTCAGCATTTTATTCCATTAAATCATCGTATTTGTGTCCAGTAGGTGGTCACTGATTGAAACTACCTCCTGCTGTCACTTCCTGCATTTATTGCTGCTTCACTCGAACCAACAGGGGGTGTGTGTACATTAAGATACTTCACAGCCCCAATTGTGCAATATAAAGAATCTAATGTTCGTGCACATTTTTCAGATCGCCGATGGCCGTACTACACGCCGCAATCTCGCCCTGAAAGAAAGGCGATGTGTCGCCCCGGAAATCGCCTCTACCCACATCGGTACCAATCCGGTGGAATTCCCTCACCGCTTCACATGCCGCAATCCCAAAGGCAATGTGGGCGTACATGTCAGCGGTGCGAAGAGATAGGTGTGCCACAGTGATTTACACCGCGCCCCATACGTGCTCATTGGACAACGCAACAGCGTTCCGATTGGTCAGCCTGCTCTGGAAGGCTGGCTAATACATGACGCTATTGCCATTGTGTGGTGCTGGACGGACAGCTCTTCAAATATGGCGTGGTGTCAATTGACAGCCAATGGAAACACAGTAGCCCACACCAATCAGTTCACACGGGGGCGTACAACAGCACGCTGTGGCACGTCTACGGGATATTATAGGCGATGCTGATTGCATCACTATCGCCCGTTCACACGCCATAACACAGAAATATCGCCTTCATGATTGAGGCTGATTTCAGAGCAGTGCTCAGGAATCAGGCGACAGGTGAGAGGCAATTTATCACCGCCAAATTCCCCAAACACACGCTGCAACTGTGAGGCAATTTCACGGCGATTGCTCCGGGGTGACATATCGCCTTTAGGATTCCCAGGCGAGATTGCGGCGTGTGAAGGTACCATTACAGCTTCTATTACTGCTCCCTTATTCTTATAATTATTATGAAATAGGTCTGTCTAGCGGAGGTGAGGGCAGGTTTGAACATGAGTGTTGCTTGTGTGGAGTCGTCTTGCAAGTAAGTGTGTTTTATTCTAATGCCACTCCGCAACCCTGGACACTTGCCAAAGTTTTTTGGTGAGGTTGTTGTGCTAGGGTTGCCTATTGATTCGCTGCACTTTGCAGTGCACAAGAGGTGCGACCGAGTCTATGGCTGATGGGAGGGTGGCACTATAGAAAGTGGAGGCAATGTCCGTGTTATGCAGTAGAGATATGAAAGATGGGTAGATTAGAGTCAGATAGTACGTGAATGTCTAGATGTATGAGGTTTCTGCGAGGGTGTGTTAGATGCTGGACATTGGAGACAGGTGTGGAGGACAAGGATGAGAAAGTGAGTAGGTGGTCAGATAGGAGGAGAGGTTGTGAGATTAGATAGGCAACAGTAGCAGGTGAAGATAAGGTCCAATGGGTGTGTCTGTGTGGATGGCTGTAGAGACCACTGAGTGAGTCCAAAGGATGAAGTGAGCAACAGGAGTTTGAAGGCTGCTGACTGGCAGGTGTCAGAGGGGATATTGAAGACACCCATGATGATGGTGTGAATGTCAGCAGAGAGAAAGTGAAGAAGCCTGGTGGAGAATTGGTCAATAAAGGCAGTGGCAGAGCCCAAAGGTCAGTATAGAACAGCCATTTGGAGAATAGAGGAAGAGTCGATATGGACAGAGTGCACTTCAAAAGAAGGGAGGATAAGGGAGGGTGGAGGTTGGATTTGATTGAAGGTGCAGTTGGTAGAAAAGAAGAAACCCACTCCTCCGCCATGTCTGTTGCTAAGGCGAGAAGTGTGGGTAAACTGGAGGCCGCAATAACTCAGTGTAGCAGGGGAGATTGTGTCAAAGGCTGTCAGCCAGGTCTCAGTGAGGCCCAGGAATGAAAGGTTGCAGGAGGTCAGGAGATCTTGGATCATGAGGAGTTTGTTGCAGATGAAGTGGGCATTCTAAAGTGCTCCAGAGAGAGGGAGTAGAGGGGTGGGGGTCAGGGGTACTGGTTTTATGTGTGAGATTGCGGTAGTTTATCTTCGTTTGAGAGAGTTAGGGGTGAGAATTAGTGAAAAGTATTAGGTGGGGGGATAGGTTGTCTGATATGTCACCAGCAGTGAGAAGAAGCAGAGAAATGGAATGCAGGTGAGAGAAGGAGAGTGGCCGGCTTGTTTTATATTGGTGAAAAAGCAGGTTTTACAGCCAGGGAAGAAGTAGCCACATACCAGTACAGAGAGCAGACAGATATGAATATGCATTCAGTGGACATGAAGTATTATGATGATGATGATTTGTTCAGGGAAATAGACTGTAGTATTAGAAGCAGTTACTGTGACAGCTGGTGCGGTGATGACTGAAGATGTGGTCACTTCTCGATCACCTTTTATTGAAGTAAGATGTCATCAGAGTACGGAGGTGACATTAGCTGTAGTAATGACTGCAGCACTGCCTCTGATGACGTGCTGTTTCAGGAGGGGTGACGCAATGAAGTGAGTGAAGCCCCAGCAGTCTGCGAACAAGATGGGCGACCGAGTCTATGGCTGACGGGAGATGAAAGTAAATTAAAAAAACACAAATAGGAAATTAAAGGATAATGAGAAGGGTAGGGTATTTAATAATTAATCTAATTAGCTTATTGTTTAGGGCTTAAAGATAGGTAATTATAAAGATCTTAATAGGTATTTCAGAAAAAAAACAGTTTCTCATTCTTAGAACATTATTTATAAAAAAAACCTAAAAATTACCGTAGGTTAAAACATATTTTGAAACATCTAGCACAGTTTTAGAGAAATGGTTAATTAAAAATGACCTGTCAGTAGGTCAAAAATGGACAGTTTTAGTTCTTATTGTATTCACCTTTTATTTATTTGTTCAGTCTGCCATTTCAGAGTCTTTATCTGGAGCAAATATTTATATCCTGTACTAAGTGGATGTGATTATCAAAGTGTCTTTGGGTACTCAATAATATTACCATGTGATCAAAAGACCATAATATATAGCACTAACTAAATCTATAAAGTAGGGGTGGATTTACATTAAAGGGAACTAGTGATGGGCGAATCCTAAATTACTCGGAATCGCTTGACTCTAGCGAGTCCGAGCCCGGGACTCGCTACTCGTTGCGAGTCTAGCGAGTCCAATGTTAATGAATGGGGAAGCGAGTAATAGCGAGTAGTGTGAGATTTACAAATCGCAGATGTGTCTCGGAAGCTTCAGCCTGAAGCAATCCTAGTTTTGCCATTGATTTGCATTGGACTCGTTTACTTTGCAAGTAATCGCTGGGAAACTCGCACAGATAAGAGTCCTGTCTGCTCTGTGTGCTGGCTGCCGCAGCTCCAGGGTCCTAGAGCCCGCCTGCTGCCTGATGTAGCAGAGCTGAGATTGTTCTCAGTCTGCTCATTCCCTGTGCATAGACATCTATATCTATGCACAGGGATGAGCAGAGAGGACATCGCGTTTTGGACTGCGTCGGACGGAAGTCCCTAATGGCTTTTTTTTTTTATTTCTAATAAAAAATTTTCTCTGTGTTGTGTTTTTTTTAAAACAATTTAATAGAAATTCATGGCGGTCATGTCTAATATTGGCGTGACCGCCATAAATTTTGGGCTTAGGGCCAGCTGATAATACAAAGCTGGCCCTAACCTCTTTATTACCCAGCGTGCCACCGCCACCAGGGCCGCTGGAAGAGCGGGGTTCAGCGCCAGAGGATGGCGCTTCAATGAACGCGCCATCTTCTGGGGCGGCTGCAGGCTGCAATTTGCAGCGGGGGGTGCCCAGAAAGCTTGGGCATCCCTGCGCTGCGGATTCCAGCCCCCAGCTGCTTAGCTGTACTTGGCTAGACATAGAAATTGCGCGGAGCCCCACGCTTTTTTTTTAAATTATTTCATGAAATTATGAGATTCTGACTCTGACTCTGAGACTCTGAGACTCTGACTCGGAGACTCTGACTCGGAGACTCTGAGACTCTGACTCTGAGACTCTGACTCTGAGACTCTGAGACTCTGACTCTGAGACTCTGACTCGGAGACTCTGACTCGGAGACTCTGACTCGGAGACTCTGAGACTCTGACTCGGAGACTCTGAGACTCTGACTCGGAGACTCTGAGACTCTGACTCGGAGACTCTGAGACTCTGACTCGGAGACTCTGAGACTCTGACTCTGAGACTCTGACTCTGAGACTCTGACTCTGAGACTCTGACTCTGACTCTGAGACTCTGACTCTGAGACTCTGACTCTGAGACTCTGACTCTGACTCTGAGACTCTGACTCTGAGACTCTGACTCTGAGACTCTGAGTCTGACTCTGAGACTCTGACTGTGACTCTGACTCTGAGACTCTGACTCTGAGACTCTGACTCTGAGACTCTGACTCTGAGACTCAGACTCTGAGACTCTGACTCTGAGACTCTGACTCTGAGACTCTGAGTCTGACTCTGAGACTCTGACTGTGACTCTGCGACTCTGACTCTGAGACTCTGACTCTGAGACTCTGACTCTGAGACTCTGACACTGAAATTCATGAAATAATAAAAAAAAAATGCGTGGTGCTCCTCGCAATTTCTATGTCTAGCCAGGTACAGCTAAGCAGCTGGGGGCTGGAATCCACAGCACAGGGAGGCCCAAGCTTTCTGGGCACCCCCTGCTGCAAATTGCAGCCCGCAGCCGCCGCAGAAGATGGCGCGTTCATTGAAGCGCCATCCCCTGGCGCTGAACCCCGCTCTTCCAGCGGCCCTGGTGGCGGTGGCACGCTGGGTAATAAAGGGGTTAATACCAGCTTTGTTATACAAGCTGGTATTAAGCCCGAGATTCTTAATGTCAGGCCACGTTTGACCCAGCCACTAAGAATCTCCAATAAAGGGTTAAAACAACACAACACAGAGAAAATTTTTTATTTGAAATTAAAAAAAAAGCCATTAGGGATTCCATCTTTAATTAAAAAAATCCTCTTCTGTCTGACGCAGTCCAAAACGTGATGTCCTCTCTGCTACATCCCCTGTGCATAGATATAGATGTCTATGCACAGGGAATGAGCAGACTGAGAACAATCTCAGCTCTGCTACATCATGTCTGTGAGCAGGCGGGCTCTAGGACCCTGGAGCTGCACAGAGAAGACACCTGGACTCGGCTCGCAATGTAACAGCAGTTACTTTGCGAGTTTCCCTGCTATCACTGGCACAGTAGCTGAGTCTAATGCAAACAATGGCAATCCTAGTTTTGTCAGCGTTTGCCATTGATTTGCATTGGACTCGTGCGAGTAAACGCTGGGAAACTCGCAGAGTACCGAGTCCTGCGAGTCCCTTACTACTCGCCGAGTAATGAGTCCTAGCGAGTAGATTCGCCCATCCCTAAAGGAACCTGTCAAGTCGTTTATGCCATCCCCAACTATCAGTATCTGTACATGTAGCTTCATAGTACTATTTAATCATCCCTGTCTGAGCGTATAGTGTAATGTGAAAGGTGAAAAAAAGCATTTATACACTTACATTTTCTTATGTAAATGATGCAGTGGCTACACCTTGGAGGATGTTGTCATTTTGGCAGTTTAATAGTTAACTCACTGAAAACTTCTATGTATAAAGGACCTGTGTGATGTAACGATCATGTGACCATAGTGGGCAGCGCTAAGCAAGCTAAATCATTATGGGCTATGTAGACTTAGCTCCGCCTATTATAGTAACATGATCGTGGCATCACACAGGTTCTGCAGCATCTTCTGACATTCGGCAAAAATGTTAACTATTAACTTGCCAGAGTGACAACATCCTCCCAGGTGTCTACACTCTGCCTTATTTACATATGAAAATGTAAGTGTACAAACGCTTTTTTTTCACCTTTACCATTACACTATGAGCTCAGACAGAGATTAGAATAGTACTATGAAGCTGCAGGTACACACAGTGATAGCTGTGGAGGGGGTGGTAAACGACCTGACAGGTTACCAATAAAAAAAAAAAGTAATACCCATAGGACAAGCAGGAATTAAATAAAAGCAAAAACTGCCCACTTTTGAATTGGTGACAGGTTCTCCTTAAAGGGATCCATGTCACCCCCAAAACGCCTCATAAGCTATTAAAACATGTCCCTAGAGCATATGATCACTTATCCTACACTCCTTTTTGCTCAGAAATGCATCTAGTGAAAATGTATAAAAACGTTATTTAACTCACTATTAGCCATGTTAATGAGCGGTGGCTATATTCATAGTCACCCAGGCGGGCTCTCTGCCTCATTATATCACGCCTTAATAGGCGTGATCTTGAATGCTGATTAAATCTGCATCTCCCCGCTCTCCTCTGTGTCGCGGGGCTGAGTGCGTCTGTAATGACGCGTATCGCGTCATTTCCGGCATCGGGTGACGTGTGTACACCCGCGCCGCTCTGTTATGCCTCCAGCACCGCATTGCACTGAGAACTCACACCAGGGCAGCTTGCAATTAATGGAATTCAATAATCATCACTAGCTGATGGGTCATATGACTTTTTGAAGGAAATGAGAGTGGTCACACCCAATGGATCACAGGAGCTTGCTAAGCAGAACTGACATTAACCCCTAGTGTGCCAAAAGAAATTGACTAAATTTAATCCAGAGTCTCTCAGCCGAAGAGACTCTAGGACCAAACTTGTCACAAGTCTAAAAGGCACAGAAGGCAATGGTGACAGGACCAATGTGCATGAGCCCTTATAACTAAAGCCAGTCATCAGTGTGAAAAAGTCATGTGCCATTACAGAAAACGATGAGGAGCACTGGAGCGGCGGCATTGGTGCTGCAGGAAATGAATCAGTAATTATAGCTGCTTTTATATTATAATGCATTTCCATTTCTTAGTATTATATTTTTAAATCCCAGGCATTCCTTTAAATTTTCATTACATATAATCAAAATATAGATTTGGGGGAAAAATGCACTTTCTTAAAAAACAAAATCAGTACAAAGGTAGACGAGCACTGAGAGCATTAAATATCTTACAGCTCAGTTCACAAAAGGTTTCACGTCCTGAAATGATGCACTCTGACATTGCTGTTTTATAAAGCACAAGGGTGTAGTTAATCAGGGAGTTTGTGCTATAGTTCTACATTGGTGAGTGATTTACTTCTCTATATTTTGGCATCTGCATGAGATGAAACACAAGTCTTTGTTAAACCCAGAGGTGGCGAAGTCTAGCCTAAAGCTTTATCTGACATGTATATAAAGGCAAAAATAGTAGCAACACATTGATTCATTCTATTATCATGTGTGCTTTAAATTAGAGCCGGTTCTACCCTGACGGTATCAAAGTATTTATGCCGCCTGCTGAAATACAACACACTGAGTCATATTGACAGGATCACATATCAAAACATCAGCGCTGTAATCTCCTGATTCTCAATGCTAGCGTCTCTGCATGTTGGGAAAAATAAAAGTAAGCTGAGCATTCCCTGCACCGAAGACCAGAAGTAGAGTGATCCCCTCTTAACTCCAAGGTGGTGAATGTTGTAACAAGCAGGGTACACAGTTGATCTTTTTAATTTCATTCATAATCATGTGCAGGGGGTCTATGTTTCCAGCCGTGAGATGGTTGAACACCAATTAAAAGAGAGAAAATAACTCCCCATGATGATGACGCCTAAAAAAGACTCAACTCTTCACAACTTATATTTCAAAGGAGGAAAGAGCTGCCATCCTCTGTGGGACACTGCAGGAATGTGTTACCAACATATTGTTGATAAGGGGCTGAGTACAGTGGGTTATAAGGAACGCGAAGATAAAGGGAAAGGAATAGATGAAAGACGGAAGACAAAGATTAAAGCACAGGAGGATTATGCCAGTTTTTTAGATTGTCGGTGAGTAGGGCTGCATGATCTGAACGGTCTCACGTACTTAATTACACAACGCTATGGTGCAAATAACACGGCTGATATTTATTTACTATGCCTTTGTACAGAAAAATAGCAAAACTAATGACACAAAATGACTGAGTGGCATCATAGTTTCCTTTTTTTTTTAGAAAAGAATATTAGCAACTACAGAGATACAAATTTAAGTATATACGAAGCCCCTGAAAAAGCCAAAAGAAAATTATTAGCTTAAAAGAAAGTGCAATATAAGTGACTTCACGACAAGGGAAACACTGCCAGATAAAACCCGTAATGCTATATGCCGACGCTAGTCTGTGCTGCAGATTTTAGATGTCAAAAATCTGCACCTTCTATGTGAAAATACGCACCCAAAACATCCTTGCCAGTGGTGCGTTTTTGCCTCATTTTTTCATGCAGATTTTACTTTGTTTTTAGCAATTATTGACTGCGAAAAAGCAGGTTAAAGGCTGGGAGAAAAAAAATAGGGGTTTCAAGATGTCATAATGTGATGTTGGGCTCCACTGTATTTTTGGTACAGCAGACAGGTACAGGCTGCCACCCACCCGCCAGCTGCCTGGATTTACCTGTAATGAAAATACAGGGGAGAGGATTGATGTAACATTCTGGGTCACCTGAGTTCAGGACGCTGCCCAGCTCTGAACCCATGTGAACTTTCCCACGTCACAGCTGGACCCAAATCCCTGTTAGTTTAGGGTCCCGCCATGAACAGTTGCAACAGAGGATCGTGGAGGATTTGTATAGGAGTAAAAAATTTACTTAGAGGTTCCTAATGGCTGGGGTCTAACATTAGCCTGACATTATGAACCTTGGCTTAGTGCCACTTGGCAAAATTTAGGTGGCATTAACTCCTTTACTACCCTGTGTGCTACTGGCACCAGGAGAACTGGACAAGTCTGGTATAGCACCAGAAAATGGCACTTCGATGAATGCACTATTTTCTAGGACAGCTGTGGGCTGCAATTCTCAGTGTGGCAGGCCCAGAATGCTTGGGCCACGGCACAATGAGGATTCCAGCCCTCAGCTGCCTAGTTGCCTAGCTGCCTAGTTGTACCTGGCTGGAAACCAAAAATACAGCGAAGCGCCACGTCATTCTTTAAAAGTGGAAACAAAGCATTGCAATCCTTGACCAAGCACGCTCGTGCATCAATAATCACACCCAATCATTGGCTTAGATGGATTTGTACCATTTCTGCAAACTACAGTCCTGTCTAAATTAATTGGGACAAAGCAAGTCTTTACTTGTTATTCTTGCATTAGTTTTACTATTGCTGATAAGTGTTTTATCAGTTCTTGGTGTTGTTTTCCTTTTTCTTCCACATTTCCCTTTTTCGTTTTGGAGAAAATTATCCAATTTCATTGTGTGTGCGAATTATTCTTGAAATCGTAGATTTTCCAATACCAACGGTGGAAGTGATTTCTCTTACAGACAGACTTGTATGTTCATTAAGAGTAATAATTGTAGACCTCTTCCGTGGAGTAACATCTGTAGAGCCCCAGGCCCTAGAGTACTTGGGTACCAGGCTCGGTGGGTTGTTTCAGGGATGTCACAGGTTGCAGCGCCTGATGCCGTGGCCTGGGTGACACTTCAAAAAGGGTGTATTTACAGGGGATAAGAGTTTTTGTCATGTGACGCCACCTGTAGTGTCTGGTGATGGGTCACCAGCACTGCCACAGTCCGCCGGAGGTAGATAGGATTGCCGCTGAGTTGGAAAAGCCTACAGGTAGGGCTGTTCCTCTGGGGCAGCGTTCCTGGAAGGGAACAAGTTGTTGTAGGAACACACACAGGCAAAGTCACTTTCTCCCGGGTACTTTACTGTCAACTTGTAGCAGCATCAGACACAGTTCAGCATTAGAAGTTAAATTAACAGGTATGCACAGTACTCGGTAGTGGCAGGCGAACGGAAAGTCTCTGTGTGGCTTAGGTAGGTGTCCTTTCTGTCGCTCTTCCAGGTTAGTGTGGGGTGAGGCCTGGCAGACCTGAAATCTGGCCTGGCCTCCTGAACTCTCTCACCCTTTGCTTTGTCGTTGGGTAACCCTCTAATGACCCACCGCTAACTCTCTGCGCACCGTGCCTGGCCCCTGGATTGACTTCGCAGGTGTCCAGGAAAACTTGATGTCCTCCCAGTTAACCGGATTCTCTTACTGGGCTTGAAGCTTCCAGCAGACTTCGGGCTCCGGAACCCAGATAGCTACTCTGGGATAAGCCTGTCACCGGCTTCTCGGCTCCCAGAACTGCTCTTTCCCTGGAAGGTGCCTTCCTGCCTTCCTCCCGACTCCAACTCCTCTCCTCCTCCCTCCCTAAACTAATGTGGGAGTCTGGGAATGGGTCCCACCCACCATCCTAGGGTCTGCCTGCAGATGGAGCATTTACACCTCTTTTACGGGTGTAATACCCTTCTGTGACGCCTGCATTTGCGGGGCGCCACACATCCATTTTTACAGGCACAAATCACACTGAGAGTTAAAGTACACTAAACCACTCCTCACAGAAACAAGCTCTCAACTGAAGCTGAGGGGGCAGCTAGCTGTTATTTTCTGACTAAAACCAGTCAAACCACATTTTGTTACTCAAGGTTGTACACTCACCTGTTCAAAGTAGTTAAAACTGGTTTGAATCACTGACTGGTAACCAACTTACAATTTTACTTAAAAATGTTCAAAAAAGACTGTTTTGACATCTACATACCTTTGCATTTAGGAAGCAAATGAAAAATAAAAAAAATCTATGCATATGTGAATATTGCCTATAGTGGGATACCTTAAACCTTTTATGAGAATATGTGCTGCTCATAGACTGATGCCATGTTCTGAAATACTGATTGCATATTACATGACAGAGATCGATTTCTTCTATTAGAATACAAAATGGAAGAAGTTTAAAAATCAGAATATGTGTGACTGGGAAGATAACTTACATACTCTTTCAATAAATTCTTCTAAAAATGTTCACAATGTATAGAGAAACTAGATGTAAAAGATTGTACATTACTGGATTTACCTACAAACCTGCCCTCACATACAGATCTCATTGTGGACTATGATCTGGATATAGACAAAGAATCCACATGTTTCATAGCAATGAATGAAATCCACTGTAAATATTCACAGCATATCCACCATAGATATAGTATGCAGTGGTTTGGAAGTCTGCAGCATGCCTGGAATCTACTGCAGATTTTGTTAGTAAACCAAGAATTTTGGGACCAAACGATGTATATTTAACTTTCAAAGGGCATTTTCTATTGTATTGTTATTATTATTTATTTATATAGCACCATTAATTCCATGGTGCTGTACATGGGAAGGGTTACATACAAAATTATAGATCTGATTTACAGTAAACAAATTAACAATGACAGACTGGTACAGAGGGAGAGGACCCTGCCCTTGCGAGCTTACATTCTACAAGATATTGGGGAGGAGACAGTAGGTCAATGGATGCGGCAACAGCTCCGGTGGCGGTGGGGCAGCAGCTCCAGTGGCGGTGGGGCGGCAGCTCAGTCATTGCAGGCTGTAAACTTTCCTGAAGAGATGGGTTTTCAGGTTCTGTCTGAAGGATCCAAGGATGGTGGAAAATCTGATGTGTTGGGGTACAGAATTCCAGAGGATGGGGGATACTCAGGAGTCCTCCATAGACAGAGGAATTTACAGAAGCAGCCTTAGATTGTAAAACGATAAGGGTATTGACATAACACTAAAAAAAATGCAAGGAATTATAATGTTGGTCCAATATATCTAAATATGCCATATTATAAGTGGTTTTACTATCTCATAGGTCCCTTTAACCAAAACATGTATCAGATACAGCCACATTCAGTAAAGAGTTTTGTTCCAACTGAAAAATCCCAGTTAGTTGGGGGAAATTCACATGTGGTGTTTTTATTATTATTAATTCCCTTAGTTGTGTTGTGTCACAAGAGAACACACAAATACAGATAGATTGTCTTCTACCCTAAGGCTAGGGTCACACTTGCGTCAGCCCTTACGGCTGACGCAAGTGCAAACAACTTAATAATTTCCCGAGAACACAGGCTGCGCAGCGGAAGAACGCGGCCTCTAGCAACCCACTGTGTTCCCTGGATACCAGCTACACAGCGGGCTGCGGGGAGTGCGATTTGCACCACACAAGCACCACACACAGGGAAATGCAGCATGATAGGGCTGACGCAAATGTGACCATAGCCTTACACACGTGAATTATAGTCACCCACTAATCCTGATTCATCCCAGGTAATGATGCATTAATGGTGCTTACCCATCAGTATCTGATAAGACAGCTGGAGTACTTCCAAGTGTAGGAGGGCTCTTAAGCATTTCGCTTGTGCTTCCTCAGGTCACTTTAAGTTTCTTGAATAAAGATTTCATTTATAATACTACAGTGTGATCAATAACTACCATATTTATTATTATGATGGGCTTAAAATTTCCCAACCCCTTTCTTTCATAATGATATAGATTTTTTTAGGCTGTGAAACAATGGGGTTGTTAAAACCTTTCTCACTATCATTGTGCTGCACCTTCCATGCATATTCTGAAATTCTGAAATGTGTGGACCTGGTATATGGTCAGCAGAAGATTCACATCTGACATATTTTCAGAAACAATGAGATTTTTAGCTATTTGTTTTAGGTCACACTATACCCATAGACTAGACATAACCTCTATGAATTTTCTCTTCTCCTATATATATATATATATGTCATTTGCATTAAAAATTGGTACAAATATTCAGAAAGAAAGAAGAATGGAAGTCTGAAAAGAGCTGGAAGTGAGATGGTGAACACTTCTTAGAAGTGCTAATTAACTTTCCCCAGACCCTGTCCCGCTGGGCTCTTTTCCACAGCTCTTAATGAGGACCTGATGTACCTGAGGAATGGTAGATTTTTCTGTTTTACCCTAGAACATTCTCACAGAGGGTGACCTGAGGCGGAGGAGGAGTACTTAACCACTTAATTGCCAACTAAGGCTAAGCCTATTTGATTGATAGCCATGGCGTTAACACTTAGAAAACACTGATACAAAGCTTGACATGACTTTGGGCCGAGAAGATGTAATATACCAGACTTTGGAATTTACATAGAAAAAAGATTGACTCTTGTATATTTGCTCGATCCCTGTGACTGTAGGATTGTTCAATCTATTTATAGTCAAAGTAATTCACTATGACATTTGCTTCTGTGCCTTTCTTGTCAAGCTCATTTACAGACTGCTCTGAGGTGTTGTATCAAAGGAAGGTCTTCTGCGGAGGTCTATCTCTGATGGGTATATCGTACTTATTTGCGATCTATATATATCTTTACTCTCTGGTATGCAGCATGTCTTAGGCTGCTTTCACATAGGCGTTTTTGAAAAGATGCAGATTTACCACATCTGCCGTCTAACGGCCGCACTTGCGATGAGCCCCTTGCATTGTCTATGAGGCTTGTGGCAGGTGCGGCAAGTGCGGTTGCGGCAGATGCGCAGTTGCGGCCGCGAAAAAAATAAAAACGCTGCTGACCGCGTTTTTTTTCGCCGCTGCAAGTGCCACATCTGCTGCAACCAGCAAAACCGTACTTGCTGCACCTGACCGCAAACGTAATGGAGAAGAGGTGGAGACTGTGCATACCTGCTTCATTCTGTATGGGAAATGTCTCCGGTAGTCCCATGAAGAATAAATGGAGTGCATGCTCAACTTCAGCTCCATTAAGACAGGATTTTTCAAGCTATATTCGCAGTGGGTCCCTGCAGTCAGACTCTCAGAAATCATTAAGTTATCTCTTATAATTTTGATAGTGGATAAGTTATGAACTTAGTGAAAACACTTCATATTACATAACAGCTATGATGCACCAGATTGGACCCAAAAAATATTCTGTATGTAAAGGGTTTATTGATAACAAAACCTGAGACAAACAATTAAATTTAAAACAGAAAATGCCAAAGTAAAATAGTGTGCAATTTATTCTCAGTTTAATCACAAATGTTCCATTAAGGCCTTTAAAGTATATTTGAGAACTTAGGTTTTCAAGCAGCATCATGAAAACCAATAAACACACAAAACTGGTCAAGGATAAAGTTCTGGAGAAGAGTAAAGCAGGGTTAGGTTATAAAAATGTAGCCAAAGCTCTGAACATTTTGAGTCGTTCAATTCATTATCCAAAAAACGAGGAGTTGCAGAATCCACAACTGAGATGGAAGAATCTTTAGACAGGACAACTATTGGTCGCATACTCCACAAGTCTGGTCTTTATGGAACAGTGACAAAAAAAGCCATTTTTTAAAACAAATAATAAGAAGTCTTTTTTTGACACAGCTAACTTGTAAAAAGGTGCTTTGGTCAGATGAGACCAAAGTAGAACTTTTTAGTGCCAAATGCAAATCCCTCAGTGTGGTGGAAAACTAACACTGTACATCACCATGAAAACATCATCCCCACCGTCACACGTGGTGGTGACAGCATCATGCTGTGGACAAGTGATATAACTGAAAAAAGAAAGGTGCACAGGGTGTATACCTGTGAGACAATTTTCAGACTTAAACTTAGAATTGCTCACCTTTTACTGTTGTGAAAGTCACAACCACTATAAAGACGTGTAGCAGGTCTTTCAGTCTGCTGTGATCTCACACTATAAGCATAAAACCATAAAAGACCAATGAAATTGGGAGTGTAACCGCACTCCTGTTGACATAGAAAGAAAATTCTTCTTGACCAAAAAATTAATAATTATGTGATTTTATTTTCTATGCGTTTCAGGGTAACCAAAAAAACCTTCTTCAGGAAAAATCTGTACATCTGTGTGATTTTTCCTCAAGAACGGGTTTTTTGGTTACCCTGAAACGTGTAGAAAATAAAATCACATAATTATTAATTTTATGGTCAAGAAGAATTTTCTTTCCATGCCAACAGGAGTGCGGTCACACTCCCAATTTCTTTGGTCTTTTATGGTTTTAAGCATCATGCTGTGGGCAGGCGTTTGTTTCTTCAGGAGGGACAGGGAAGCTGGTCAGGGATGAGGGGAAGATGGGTAGAGGTAAGTACAAGGCAATACTGGAGATAAACCTGTTAAAGGCTGCAAAAGACTTTAGGAGCACCTTTCAGCAGGACAACATCAATAAACATACTGTCAGAGCTATAATGGAATGGATCAAAGCATATCCATGTGTTTGAATGTCCCAGTCACAGTCCAGCCCTAAATCCTACTGAGAATGTGTGACAAAAATTGTAAATTGCTGTTCACAGATGCCTCCATCCAATCTCATGGAGGTAGAGCTATTTCACAAGGGAGAATGGGGAAGATTTTCATCCTCTAGATGTGCAACGCTGACAGAGACATAACATAAAGCACTTTCAGCAGTAATTCCAGTGGAAGGTGTCCCTACAAAGCATTGGCTCAAGGGGGCTGAATACAAATGCATGTCATACTTTAGAGTAATATTTTAAAAATGCTTGGAAAACTATGTATCATTTCCTTTAGATTTCACAAATATTTGCAACTTTGTGATGTTAAATAACAATCCCGATAAATTCCAATAGGTTCCAGGACCACCCGAGTTCTGGAGCCCTTGACCCATTTGAGAAAAAATATAAATTTAAAGACCTGTGACAGTTGGTGGCCCCACTTGGATATTTTGCATTGAGACTCACGAGCCTCAAGTTACATGACTAAATCAAAGTGTCCTAACAAAAGTAAGAGTTATAGGATGTATTTGTGGTCATATCCTACACAGAATTCCATGTAATCTAAAGTACAGTTGAAAACAGAATTGTACATACACTATATAAAAAGACACATATGCATGTTTTTCTCACTATCTGACATTAATCAGAATAAACCTTTCCCATTTTACGTTAATTAGGATTACCATATTTTTTTATATTTGCCAAATGCCAGTATGAGAAAAAGGGAGAATGTTATAAGACATTTTTATTACTTTCTGCAAAGTCAAAAGTTTACGTACATTTCATTAGTATTTGGAATTATTGACCTTTAACTGTATGACTTGGGTCAAATGTTTTGGATATCCTTCCTCAAGCTTCTCACAATAGTTGGTATAACTTTGGGCCCATTCCTCCTGACAGAACTGGTGTAACTGAGCCAATGTTTGTAGGTCATCTTGCTTTGTGATGGCCACTACAAAACATTGACTTTGTCATCCTAAAGCCTTTGTAGACAGTTTAGCACTATGCTTTGGGTAATTTTCCATTTGGAAGACCCATTATTGCCCAAGCTTTAACTTCCTGGCTAATGTCTTTAGATGTTGCTTCAGTATTGCCACATAATTTTCTTTCCTCATCATGCCATCTATTTTGTTAAGTGCACCAGTCCCTCTTACAGGAAAACATCCCCACAAGATGATGCTGTCACCACCGTGTTTCACAGTTAAGATGGTGTTCTTAGGCTTCCAAGCTTCTCCCTTTTTCCTCCAAACGTAACAATAGTCATTATGGCCAAACAATTCAATTTTAACTTTGTCAGACCACAGGACATGTCTTCAAAATGTAGGTCTTTGTTCCTGTGTGCATTTACAAATATTAGTCTGGCTATTTTATGTTTCTTTTGAAGTAATGGCTTCTTCCTGGCAGAGTGGTCTTTCAGCCCATGTTGATACAGTACTCGTTTCACTGTGGATAATGACACCATTTTATCAGCTTCTGCCTTCTTCTTCACAAGGTGTTTTGCTTTTGTTCTTGGACACAGAACCTGTCTCCTTCCTGAGTGGTATGATGGCTGGGCATTCCCATCTTGTTTGTACTTGCATATAATTGTTTGTACAGATGAATCAGGCACCTTTAGTTATTTGGAAATTGTACCCAAGGATGAACCAAACTTGTGCAAGTCCACAATTCTTTTCCTGATATCTTAGCTAATTTTTTTTAGACTTTCCCATGATGCTACACAAAGAAACAGTCTGTTTCAGGTGTACATTGAAATACATCCACAGGTGTGTCTCTCGTTAACTCAGATGTTGCCAATAAACCTATCAGAAGTTTCCACACAATGACATCATAATATAGGCTATCCCAAATTCTTTAAAGGCATAGTAATCTAAGTAATAAAAATGTCTTAAAACATTCTCTTTCATTATTATGGCATTAGGCAAATATTAATAATAATGGTAATCCTAATAGACCTAAAACAGGAAAGGTTTATTCTGATTTCATGTCAGATAGTTAGAAAAACATATGTGTCTTTTTATATAGTGTAAGGAAACCTCTGGTTTCAACTGTATATGGAAGCGTTTTTTTTAAAACCTGACCCTAATAGTAATATCTTTCTAAAAGATGGAGCACTACAGAAATGATTCACCAACATAGTAAGAATCATACTCTTCGACAGATGCCACAGAGCTCGGTTTATCATTTGGTATAATAGAATCACAATAACTTATCAGGGCTTTTTCATTTGCTTGAAAGTAAATCTACTAAGTAATCTAAACTCACAGAGTTATTCCGTGCCATTTAAATTGTCGAGCAGATATGGTTTAATACTATTTATGCTTTGTAGAGCTATAAATTTTGCATTAGTGAACATAAGAACAAAACTTAATGCAAAGCCATAAAATTGTACAACAATGCGAAAGGCTTAGCCATTGTGTACTATCCCCCTAGAATCTTTCACTGAATTTCTGAAAGCCAATTAGGAAAATTCAACTAGATGATATATAATATAATGAAAACTTTTATATTTGTCCAAATACAATGCATTTATTATTAGTAATAAGACTATTATTATTCTCAACTTGTACACTAGAATCTCATATATATAAAATGGAAAAAATTCTGTGTTTACTATTTGATAACAAAATTTTAATATTGTCTTTAAGGCCTCATACATATTGCCGAGCCACGTCCACAGAGGCCGTACAGAGACCAAGCCAGTCCCTTTGGCTCTGGATTATGGAGCTTCAGGCAATTCTTGTGTTGTAATTACTCTGCTATTCTCTGTAAGAGGCAATGCTTCTAAATAAGAACACTTCCGATAGAACCTGAAGTTTTTCTCTTGGATTCGTAAAAAATCAAACAGAAAAAAACTGTATACTGTGGCACAAGATTGGAGGCATATAGTATGTTCCATTAGATCTCTGTGAGAGCCATATTGCAGCTGTAATGACCATGTTCATTAAGGGTCTAAATCATTTTTGCATTTGCCTCTTTTCGAGATATTTTGCATGTTTCATCATTTGCAACTTTTGAAAAAGTCTCATAAGTTGTAGCAAATTGTACTCCAGTCTTCCATACCTAAAGTGATTTCACGTACATCCAAAATTTTGCAGCAATTTTTGCCCCTTTTTGCAAATTGTGTATGTTTTTGCATTACGGTTTATAAACCATATGTACAATTTTAAAAAATTGGGCACAAAAAAAGTCACCAAACACCACCACATAACAAAGAAAAGTGACTTAAAGGGAACCTGTCAGTTAGTTTAGACCCCCTAAGCTAACACTACCTGTCCCTGCAGCTTCCTACTACATCCCTAACCATCCCTGTCTGGACTAATTGTGTATTATAATGGTTGTGAAAAAAGACTTTGTGACTTACATGTCCATTTGGCAATTAGTCTTCTTGACTACTATATGTAGACACACTGGACAGTCTCTCCAGGTCTATCTCCCCCCCTCACTGCTGGTATCACGTCCCAGTGGGCATTCTCCACTGCTCCATTATCCCCCTTCACTGTTGATACCACACCCCGGTGTGCGAGATCATTGATTCAGGAATGCGCTCAGGTGTACAAGTGGCTTCGGAATGCACACTGTGCATGCTATGGAGCTGGCCTGTACATCAATAATCCCCCACAGTGCACAAGACCAGAAAAGATGCTTGGCCAGAACGTCATACCGGGAAGGAGGGCAATAAATTTGAAATCAGGAATCCTCTCCCAAGGGGAGAGAATGGAGCTGTGGAGAACGCCCACCGGGGCATGATACCAGCAGTGAGGGGGGGGGGGAGAATGGAGCCATGGAGAACGTCCACCAGGGTGTGATACCAGCAATGGGGGGGGTGAGAATGGAACTGTGGACATCACTCACCGGGGCATGATACCAGCAGTGAGGGGGAGAATGGAGTCATGGAGAATGCCCTCTGGGGCGTGATACCAGCAGCGAGGGGGAAAGATAGACCAACTCGGAGAGACCGCCCACCCATCGGCCACCTGTCTAGGAATGCCCACAGAACGGGGGAAAATGTAAGTGTATAAAGAGCTTTTTTCAACATTTATAATTCACAATTAAGTCAGAAAGAGATGGTTAGGGATGTAGTAGAAAGCTGACAAGTAGTAATAGGTTAGGGGGTCTAAACCAACTAACAGGTTCCCTTTAAAAAATGATGACTCAGGTCTTCAATCCAGAGATATTTACAAAGAAAAGGTCCCTACAATTCTTAGATGTCCTCATTGTGGAGGCTTGTGACATCACTTGTTACATGGATAGATACAGTGCTATGCAAATTAATTGGGAAAAAGCATTTTTGTAAGTAAAATTGTAAGTTGGTTACCAGCCAGTGATTCAAACCAGTTTTAACTGCTTTGAACAGGTGTGAGTGTACAACCTTGAGTAACAAAATGTGGTTTGACTGGTTTTAGTCAGAAGATAACAGCTAGCTGCCCCTCAGCTTCAGTTGAGAGCTTGTTTCTGTGAGTAGTGGTTTAATGTATTTTTTCTCTGTGTGATTCGTGCCAGTAAAAATGGATGTTACTCCATGGAAGAGGTCTAGAATTATTACTCTAAATGAACATACAAGTCTGACTGTAAGAGAAATCACTTCCACCGTTGGTATTGGAAAAGCTACCGTTTCAAGAATAATTCGCACATGTGCGCTGTAATAAAGTCAGTTTTAGTCACCAAAAAAGCTTAAAAAATAAGTGTTTTCTAGGGTTTTTTATTGCTTTATATGGATGAAAATAATGCTGAAAGTATTGATATGCTGCCGATCAGTGGCGTAACTTGAAGCTCATGGGCCCCAATACAAAAGCTTCAATGGAACCCCAATTATTGCAAATCTTTAATAGCATTAGTCTTTTTCTATAGTCCAGAGAGATTTTGGGGGCCCCCTAGGCTCCAGGGCCCAGGTGCAATTGCACTGTAAAAAACAGCTGTCAGTTTGCATAAGAAAAAAAAAACGCTGCAAAATTGCTGCATGTGAACAAAACGTAAGTTTCTGAGCTTTATGCAGAAAAAATAACAAAGCTCAACAAAAAAAATCATTGTAGAAACTTGAAGAGGTTGTTCCATTAACAAAGCACAATTTAATCACTAGATCTTGGAATAATAATAACCTCCACAATTGGATGTATTAAAAAAATGTTCCTGTGCTGAGATAATCTTATATATGTGTCCCTGCTATGTGCTGTGTAATGGATGTGTCTGACTGTACAGGGACATGGTCTGATCATACCACATCTCCTGTGCTGAGATAATCTTATATATGTGTCCCTGATATGTACTGTGTAATGGATGTGTCTGACCATACAGGGACATGGTCTGATCATACCACATCTTCTGTGCTGAGATAATCTTATATATGTGTCCATGATATGTGCTGTGTAATGGATGTGTCTGACCATACAGGGACATTGTCTGATCATACCACATCTTTTGTGCTGAGATAATCTTATATATGTGTCTCTGCTGTGTACTGTGTAATGGATGTGTCTGACCATACAGGGACATGGTCTGATCATACCACATCTTCTGTGCTGAGATAATCTTATATATGTGTCCCTGCTATGTACCGTGTAATGGATGTGTCTGACAGTACAGATACATGGTCTGATCATACCACATCCCTGTGCTGAGATAATCTTATGTATGTGTCCCTGCTATGTACTGTGTAATGGATGTGTCTGTCCATACAGGGACATGGACTGATCATACCACATCTCCTGTGCTGAGATAATCTTATATATGTGTCCATGATATGTGCTGTGTAATGGATGTGTCTGACCATACAGGGACATTGTCTGATCATACCACATCTTTTGTGCTGAGATAATCTTATATATGTGTCTCTGCTGTGTACTGTGTAATGGATGTGTCTGACCATACAGGGACATGGTCTGATCATACCACATCTTCTGTGCTGAGATAATCTTATATATGTGTCCCTGCTATGTACCGTGTAATGGATGTGTCTGACAGTACAGATACATGGTCTGATCATACCACATCTCCTGTGCTGAGATAATCTTATGTATGTGTCCCTGCTATGTACTGTGTAATGGCCATGTCTGACCATATAAAGGCATGTTCTGATCATACCACATCTCATGTGCTGAGATAATCTTATATATGTGTCCCTGCTGTGTACTGTGTAATGGCTGTCTCTGACTATACAAGGACATTGGCTGATCGTACCACATCTCCTGTGCTGAGATAATCTTATATATGTGTGCCTGCTATATACTGTGTAATTACTGTGTCTGACCATACAGAGAGATGGTCTGATCATACCACTTCTCGTCATCTGAGATAATGTTATATATGTGTGCCTGTTATGTACTGTGTAACAGCTGTGTCTGGCCGTACAGGGACATGGTCTAATCACACCACATCTTCTGTGCTGAGATAATTGTATATATTCGTCTCTGCTATGTACTCTTTAATGGTCGTGTCTGAACGTACAAAGACATGGTCTGATCATACCACATATCCTGGGCCGGGGAGGAGTAAAAGAGTATGCAAACATTATAGCACAAATCGTGAATAATTATTTCTTTGGGGTAAAAATTTTGTTAAAAACAGGCAGGGAAATGTGTTACCTCACAGAAAGAATCAACTTTGATCCCATACTGTCATATCTTGATACTATTTTGTGCTCAGGAGATGTGGAATGATCAGACCATGTTCCTGTATGGTCAGACACAGCCATTACACAGTACATATCCTGTTGTGAAAATTATTGTTATTTCACGATCTAGTGATTAAAATTTACTTTATTTATGGGACAACCCCTTTAATCAAAGACAGGTTACTTAATGTGTTAGTTTTACAGAATTCAGGCGGAATAAAGATTTTGGGGCGTATCAAGCAAGTTGCTTGTGCCGCTAATAGGTTTAGACTTTGCAATAACTTGCTCATCTCAGCAGTTGCACAAACTCTATTGCAACTTTTCGCATTTACGCTCCAGCCCCAGTCAGCTTTGCCAATATGAGCATGGTAGGATTCTACCATGAGCTACTTATGAGTCATTAGTAATCACTAAAGTGACGTTACTTACTACAGAAATGTACACCAGCCCCCCACTTGTGTATTAGCTTACACTAAGCCAGTCTTCATGAGTCACCCCCAAAGTCTTCTTGGAAAATAGTTCAATGATTTCTGTATGTATTATACATTTCAAAGTCAACATCCTTACTTATATAGTTGTGGCCAAAAGTATTGACACCCCTGCAATTCTGTCAGATAATACTCAGTTTCTTCCTGAAAATGATTGCAATCACACATTCTTTGGTATTATTATCTTCATTTAATTTGTCTTCAAAGAAAAAACACAAAAAGAATTGTCCTAAAGCCAAATTGGAAATAAATCCACACCAAACATAAAAAGGTGGACAAAGTATTGGCACTGTTAGAAAAATCATGTGATTTGTGTAATTAACAGCACCTGTAACTTACCTGTGGCACCTAACAGGTGTTAGCCATAACTAAATCTCACATGCAGCTAGTTGACATGGATTAAAGTTGACTCAACCTCTGTCCTGTGCCCTTGTGTGTACCACATTGAGCATGGAGAAAAGAAAGACCAAAGAACTGTCTGAGGACTTGAGAAACCAAATTGTGAGGAAGCATGAGCAATCTCAAGGCTACAAGTCCATCTCCAAAGTCCTGAATGTTCCTGTGTCTACCGTGCGCAGTGTCATCAAGACGTCTAAAGCCCATGGCACTGTGGCTAACCTCCCTAGATGTGGGTGGAAAAGAAAAATTGATGAGAGATTTCAACACAAGATTGTGCGGATGGTGGATAAAGAACCTCGACTAACATCCAAACAAGTTCAAGCTGCCCTGCAGTCCGAGGGTACAACAGTGTCAACCCGTACTATCCGTCGGCATCTGAATGAAAAGAGACTGTATGGCAGGATACACAGGAAGACCCCACTTCTTACCCCGAGACATAAAAAAGCCAGGCTGGAGTTTGCCAAAACTTACCTGAGAAAGCCTAAAACGTTTTGGAAGAATGTTCTCTGGTCAGATGAGACAAAAGTAGAGCTTTTTGGGCAAAGGCATCAACATAGAGTTTATAGGGGAAAAAAAAGAGACATTTAAAGAAAAGAACACGGTCCCTACAGTCAAACATGGCGGAGGTTCCCTGATGTTTTGGGGTCACTTTGTTGCCTCTGGCACTGGACTGCTTGACCGTGTGCATGGCAGGCATTATGAAGTCTGAAGACTACCAACAAATTTTGCAGCATAATGTAGGGCCCAGTGTGAGAAAGCTGGGTCTCCCTCAGAGGTCATGGGTCTTCCAGCAGGACAATGACCCAAAACACACTTCAAAAAGCACTAGAAAATGGTTTGAAAGAAAGCACTGGAGACTTGTAAGGTGGCCAGCAATGAGTCCAGACCTGAATCCCATAGAACACATGTGGAGAGATCTAAAAATGGCAGTTTGGAGAAGGCATCCTTCAAATATCAGGGACCTGGAGCAGTTTGCCAAAGAAGAATGGTCTAAAATTCCAGCAGAGCATTGTAAGAAACTCATTGATGGTTACCGGAAGCGGTTGATCGCAGTTATTTTGGCTAAAGGTTGTGCAACCAAGTATTAGGCTGAGGGTGCCAATACTTTTGTCTGGCCCATTTTTGGAGTTTTGTGTGAAATGATCAATGTTTTGCTTTTTGCTTCTTTCTCTTTTGTGTTTTTTCATTGAAGACAAATTAAATGAAGATAATAATACCAAAGAAATTGTGATTGCAATCATTTTCAGGAAGAAACTGAGTATTATCTGACAGAATTGCAGGGGCGTCAATACTTTTGGCCACAACTGTAGTTAAATGTCAGAGGTCTTTAGCTTGCCCCTACATTATTCCACCATACAGGAATATTGTTATTTAGTGAATTGATTGTATCTTTGACCAGCATGTTTTAATTTAGCGCTTGCCATGAAGACCTTCTTCCAACCTCTGAGGTTTGCTCCTTTTTTGCATTGTTGATACCCACTTTAATACTTATGCACATAATCCATCATCCAGAACACTTAATTGCCCTTTCATAGAAGGTGCCATATTATTTTGTAAATCCCATGTACAGCTGAAAAACCAGTGATGAAGAAACTGCATAAGCAACTAAAAAATTAGAAAGAGAAAAAAACTTAGCAGCACTCATTACCCCGGAGAAGTCCGGTGGTAAATGACTTACCGTGTCTTGTTAATCTTATATATGTGCTGCTGTCAGGTTTTTTTAACTGCTGCTTGTTAGCGAAACAATTATCCATGATGGGATTCTGGCTGTAATTAATCCTCTCGGACAGCCCTCGCCACCATGGGCTTAACCGTTTGCCAGGCTACGAAAGCAATTAAATAAAGCTTTATATTCCTTGCAGAAGGTGAAAACAAATCCATAGATTCTTTATATATTGCAGCTCATTTTCATACTACTTATACATTTGTAGCAATCATCCATTAGATGACTTGTTAGAAATATTTAGACTATTTTTCACTTAAATCAAATACTATGCTATAAGAAATGATGCAATGTTTCTACAATATAAAATACTTTTGTTGCCATTTGCTTGTGTAGAGTTTGGCACACTGGCCAACTGCCTAGGATCGCTATTGCCTAGCCGGCCAGGATTGCGAGAAGCCAAGGAGTAACCATTGAGTGGAAGAAAAATATTCCCTACACCGGTCATTCAAATACTTGAATATCTAAAGGAAGCTGCTTAGAAGGAATAAAAAGCACAAATAGGGTCTTATCTGAGAATCTATCTGTTATGAGTTGTTGTAAAGGCTTACCTTCTGTGGTTGTGCAAATAGAGTCCGTAGAGCCTCGTTTAGGAGTCTCAACACAGGACTAGCCAGATATCCCTCCAGGGAAGGACCTTGCCATGCGGTGGCTCTTTGAAGACACCACCATAACCACCATATTAAGTGGCCCTTTAAGTCAATATCCAACTCCTTACAAGTTTAAAGATATGACAAGGGAATATCAAGGCCAGGTATCCATCCACAGACAGCTGTTTCGGGGTGTTGCACCTCATCAGTATGGAGTAGGATTCTGGCTAGATGGAGCAATGCCTGGTAGACCAACATCAAAAAGCATTCACTAATCTCAGGGAGACCAGTCCAAGAAAACACTGGCTAAAGCTCTCAACACAGTGAATTCCTATGTGTAGACTTTATTTGCACATTCTAATTCCCATCGGGCAATGCACCTAGGAATTCACTGTGTTGAGCGCTTTAGCCGGCTGCCCCAGTGTTTTCTTGGACTGGTCTCCCTGAGATCAGTGATTGCTTTTTCTGTGGTTGTGTAGAAGTCACATCCATTTTAATTACATACAAAGGCTGTTACAGTCCCAAGTAGTTAGTATATATTCAGGAGGATCAAATGAAGGATTAATGACCACGCTGCTGAGATCTACGGAACATAAAGAGTTAAAGTTATAACATAGGTTTATTGTCCATGCGTTTCAAGGTTTCATTGGTGTGTCCTGAAGAAGGGGCCAGAGAGCCTTGAAATGCATTGATAATAACACTATGTTATAACTTTAACTCTTGATGTTTCGTGGATCTCAGCAGCGCAGTCATTAACCCATCATCTGCTTCTCCTGGATATCAATATTTAAAGGGGTTGTCCATTATATTATAGTATATAGTGATCGCCTATCAATAAGATACCAGATCTGTGTTGGCACAATACCCTACACCCCCAACGATGAGTTGTTCTTATAAGGAACCTGTCAGCTCATTTATTGCACCAAGCACATCACTATTTGTCCCTGCAGCTTCCTAGTACACGCTAATCATCCCTGTCTGAGCTAAATGTTAAGTATATATATGTGGAAAAAATATTATTGATAACTTACATTTTAACCAATTCTGAAGGCGTTCCTAGACGTTTGGATGACGGTGTGGGCGATGAGTGGGCATTCTCTCCGGGTCCATTCTTCCCTCTCGCTCCTTGGTATCATGCCCTGGTGGGAGTGATAATTAATTCAGATGCACGATCTCGATTTTTAAATCAGGCTGCTTCTTCCACAGTTGCGTCACGTCCGGACTTGTGCATTGTGGGGTATTGTTGTGCTGTATGGTCTGGGTTTGGAATGCACACTGCGCATGCTCTGGAGCATACTATAACCAATAAACCCCCACACTGCGCACCTGCGCGTGATAGCAGGAAGAAACCTATCGATTTGAAACTCTGGGACCATGCTTCTTAATTATTTATCATGCCCAACAGAGCATGATAACATGGCGCAAGAGGGGAGAATGAACCCGGAGAGACCGCCCTCCGTCACCCACAAGTCACTCACACATGTAGAAATGCCCTCAGAATGGGGAAAAATGTACGGTAAGTTACAAATAGCGTTTTTCCCACATTTATAATTCACATTTAGTTCAGACAGAGATGATTGGGTATGTAGTAAAAGCTGCAGGGACAGATAGTGATATGTTTAGGGGCATAAATGACCTGACAGGTTCCCTTTAATGCCAGCAGCGACCAGATCTGCTTAGTAATGGAGCAGCAAATCACAGCTCCATCAACTGAATATTATTATTATTTATTTATAGAGTTTCATTGATTCCATGGTGCTGTACATGAGAAACATACATTGATTCCATGGTGCTGTACATACAAACAAGTTAAAAATATAATGAACAAACTAACAGTGACAGACTGGTACAGGAGGGAGAGAGAACCCTGCCCTTGCGGGCTTACATTCTACTGGGCAATGGGGAGGTAAACAGTAGGTGGGGTCTGCTCTGGTGGTTGTGGAGTGCTGGGTCCAATGGTGGTGGAGTGCCAGGTTCAGTGTATGGCGTTTACCGCAACCGTGCCGCAAGTGCAGCCGGTATGCGGTAGTGAAAAAACCACATCTGCCGCGATTTGAAAAAAAACGCTGATGTGAAAGGGCCCTTATATTGATCACCTACCCTTAGGATAGATCATTAATACCAGATCAGTGTGGATACAAAACCTGCCCTCTGTACCAATCAGCAGTTCTCAATGACAAAGGCAGCTGAAAGTGCTTAGTTGCGGAGTAGAAAAGCACATCGACCTCACTTGCAGCCTGGCCACAGTGGGATTCTGCAGATCCACCTGTATTCATTTGAGCAGTACACGGCTACTCAACTCTCAATTTACTAAACTACTAGTGCATGCCCTTATCATCTCCCATCTCAACTACTGCAACCTCCTCCTCTGTGGCCTCCCTGCTAACACTTGCATCTCTCCAATCTGTCCTTAACTCTGCTGCCCGACTAATCCACCACTCTCCTCATTGCTCTCCCCGCTGCTTCCCCACTTTTACCCTCTGCAAATCCTCCACTGGCTCCCAATTCACCAACGTATCCAATTCAAACTACTAACATTGACTTACAAAGCCATCTACCATCTGTCTCCCCCATATATCTCTGAACTAATCTCTCGATATCATCCAACTTGTAATCTTCGATCCTCCCAAGACCTCCTTCTTTCCTCCACACTGTACATTTTTCATCTAACCGTCCTGCAAGACTTCACCTGAACATCCCCTATCCCTCTGGAATTCTGCACCCCAAAAATGTCCAACTGTCCCCTACACTCGGAACCTTCAAGTGGAACCTGAATTCCCATCAGAACAGTCTACAGTTTGCAATGACCACGGTGCCACTTCAACCACCACTGAAAAAAAATAGTAAAAGAATCATTTAACCCCAAAACATATTTTCATCAATAGGTCATGTGCTGATGATAGCTTCCCTTTACAAGGCAGTTGAATAAATGTTTCCATCTGAATTATCTAGAAAAGTTTTAAAATAACTTACCATCAATACCTTATTGTATATGATTTGTCAGATGGTGCATTGTCTGCTCTTTCCTCGGGGGCTTCTTGTCTGCATTTTATGTAATTAACAGTGATCAAAGAAATTTCTGTTTCCTAGGAAAGTGGGGCCCATTTTGTAATCTTTGTACATTCCCATTAGATACTATAGTACAAGACACTGATCGCCGTCTGTTCTTTGTGGCTACGTACGTGCGTTTCTTGAAAGTAAGCGTCGAAAAAGGCTCCAGTGGGTGTTATGAAAACACCAGGATTTCTAATTTTTTATTAATTTTTAATACAGATTGTTGTATGGAAAATAAATGTCAACAATTAGGAACATAACATATAATTAACACAAAAAAAACCCAATAGATCATTTTTTGATAGCTTCCTTTAATTATTTGCAAATTTATTTACATGGTCGAGGGGAAAAAAACTATTGTGTACCAGTACATTATAGCATGTCACTGGTACATGCGCAATGATTTTTATCTGTTTGGTAAAAGTTGTTGAAAACTATTCAGTCCATTTTTATTATATCAGAAAGTCAATCTTTACAACCATCTTTTGTCATTAACGCTAAGGGAATAAGAGAAACCGGGGCACCTAATCTGCCTCTCAAGCTAGGGAACCCTGAACTATCCCTAACTCAAGGGTACTCCTGATGGTGGAGAGGTCTGAGTCTCCACCCTGGCTCTGCTGCTGTATAATCCTGAACTGATTCCCAGCCCCTCCCCCCATGGAGCTGGGAAGTAAAGAAACCCACAGATAAGGAAAGACAGGGGAGAACCAAAACACAAGCTCTCATCACACACACAGGGAGAATACAATATTTCATAAGGAAGTAAACAAGTACAAGCAGGAAATAAAAATACAACAAGGAAGTTTCCCCCAAACAAAAACTAGTACAATTTGTTTCCAAAAACATGAAACACCAAGCACAGGACCGATATAGCTGGATCAAAGCTGAAGCTATAATTGGCATAGGGGAATGTCTCCACAATACTTAAAGGGTGGAGATGGCCATTGTAGGACAGAAGCAACCAAAAACTCTAGCAACAAAATACCAGCCATCAGAAAGTTAACTGCTGCAAGACTGATGATAGTGAACACAAAACAGCTGACGCCCTGACTCTGGCTGAGCAACAATGAAGCACAAGGTTGCATATCAGACTCCATAGTGTGAACAGAGTCAGAAGATGCCATGACACCAAATGAGTGCTGAGCGGAACAGCACATGGCATCATTATTCCTACACACTTGTGTATATTGACCATTCAAAAGTTTCAGAAGGCAAAGAGTAAAAATATTCATATAATAAACCCAACTTTGCAAAAATTCCCTTATTAAGGCTCATTTTACAGGATATGTTTGGCAATTACTAATCATCTATACCTTATTGGTGATGTAGTAGTTGGTACTTCGTAATTATTCTACACCCCTTGGATTATTAATCTAGTCTCCATGCACTAACTTTCTGCTAAGCCTGTGATTGCCTGCTGTACTCTGAGAAGGCAGAGCTCCAACAGGGACATATAGAGCCAGCAACAGACTGAATCAATAATGAAGCAAGAAGTGTGACATTAGCTAAAATGTCACAAAGCAGCAAGCACTAATAACAATAAATATCAGGTAAACCTTGCCTATAGATACTGATAGTTATGGTCTCACTTAGTAAACTGCAAGTTGGGGTGAACAACACAAACCAAAGGGGACGGCACAGTGGTCTGGACTTGATGGCATCACATGTGAAACAGCAAAGATGAGACAGTAGGCTAACAAGTAGTGAGGGAAACACCAGAAGACACAAAACCAACAGCACAACCTATACTCTCTCCTCCAGTGTATATAGAGTAGAAACATATAGAAGGGAACAATGAATGAAATTCAGTCCCATCCATACTAAGTGCATTTGACTTTATTTAGTTTTTTTCTAGTTTTCTAAATCTGTTCACATTCTGGATGTACTTTGCCATTAACGGGGCTATTGAGCACATCCATCTTCTGGCCAACTTGTACTATATATCCTTAGTTTCTGTCCCCCAATATGTCTAAGGCTAGGGTCACACTTGGAGGATGACCCACATTTCCCGAATCCACTAAACGCATGGCAAAGCCTGCTGTAACGGCTAGCGTTAATCTCGCTCACTGCCCGGCAACGCTGCTCCATAGTAACCTATAGTTTACCTTGGATGTGGCCACACACAGAGCCCCAGGAAGTGCTCTTTAGCAGAGCGCACAGGAAAACGTTGCAGACAACGGATAGAGACATTACTACATCGAGCAAACAAATCTGGTATTACTAAAAGTGTTACTTAGTCCTACATGGAATGTGGTCCCCTTTTTCAATTTTTTTCTCCGTGCGGCCCATTAACCTAGTGGAGTTGAGACCCCTGCCTTACAGCATACTCTCTTCAGATTACATAGCAAAAACCTTCTGACAGATTCCCTTTAAATGAAAGAAAGCAAAAAAAATTACTAAACAAATTGATTGAAAATGTTGGATATAAAAGTTCAAAAGTATAGATAATGGAAAACAGCTGCAAAACTGGATCTCAGCCTCGTAATTATTAATAGTAATCACAAGCAAGTGCATGCTTCATTCCGCTACCCTGAGTGCTGTTCTCAGCTAAGTATTAGTTTTGATGAATCTCCCCCATTGTTTCTCTGCTGGAGATTTTGATTATAGAGCTTTAAGGGCCTGTCTCACGTACCGATGCTCCAACGATCCCAGCAACGATCCTGAGTTGCTGGGATCGTTGGAGCATGTGTAATCTGGTCGCTGGGAGCTGTCACACAGACAGACTTCACCAGCGACCAGGGACCATGGAGCTCCCCCCACATCGGTGACAGCCAGCACAGAGCTGGCTGTCATCCTGCACCCTGCACCCCTCCCTCCCGCACTTCAGCACCGTGCACCTTTCCCTCCCGCACCCCAGCACCTTTCCTCAGTGCCGCGGGATACACAGTGTGTATCCGGCGGGCACTAGGACCGCACGCCGCGCGGCTGCATTCATGCAGCCACGTGACGCGGAAGCAAGCGCTGGCAGAAGCGTCGGCAGAGGAGCGTGGAGGCAGCGGTAAGCTGGCTCCACAAGCCCCCCCAGTGGCCCCAGTAGTCCCCCCCAGTGGCCCCAGTAGTCCCTCCCAGTCCCCCCAGTGGGCCCCCCGCTGGTAACCATGGTTACACCAAGTATCTAAGCAGCGCGCGCTGCATTGTTACTGGTGTAACCATGGTTACCGGCCTGTGAGCTCGCTGATCGTTCTTCCCGCTGGTCACACACGCCGATGTGGGCTGACCAGCGGGATGTCCAGCGACCCAAAAATGGTCCTGGACACTTTGTAACGATCAGCGACCTCTCAGCAGGGGCCTGATCGTTGGGAGCAGTCACACATAACGAGATCGGTAAAGAAATCGTTCCTACGTCACAAATAGGACGATATCGTTACCGATATCGTTATGTGAGACCTAAGCTTTATTGTAGAAGAAACAAGAATTCAGTTTCCTATATTGTCGGAAATCATCTGTGACTAAAAGTGGGAATCTCTACAGATCCTTGGAAAGGACAAGATGGTTATTACATAACCTCAGTGAGGTTCCTGCTGTGTATCCTATATTGTGTCCTTAGAGAACATCAAACGCATGTTAACATCAAGAAGGAAAAGGATAAATCCCAGACTGTTTGTAAGCCAGATACCCACACAACAAATCATTGACATTAGACTTGACTTCTGGATAAAGGATAGACCCTCAATCCACATATAAAAAAAAAAAAAAAACAATAAACCTAGAATCACAAAATGCTTAGGTGTCAAAATGTTCAGAGCGCTAATTAAATCGTGAGGTCACCAAGTGTCTGATATGGATGTCAGCATTTAGCCAGACCAGTAAAAGGGAGGCCAAACTCTGACTTGATTCTAGCAGAGCCAGAAAACTTCATCCACTTAAAGATTTATTCCCATTTCCTAAATGAGTAAGATAATTCTTGTAAGACTAAGCAATTTAGCAGTTTGCTGCCAATTTAGATTTTCAGCCATTCTTAAAATATAAACATTTTTATTTTCTTTTATTTACAGTGTATTGCCTAAGGGTACCTTTACACGTCGCAATGTTTGGAGGCGATCGGAGGCAATCTAATGTGCGTGTGCACATTTTTCATGGTTGCCTCCGAACGCCGGAGGCGCTTTTACACGCCGCAATTTCGCCCTCATCCTAAGGCGATGTGTTGCCCCGGAAGTTGCCACACCAACAGCGGAAAACATCCGGTAGACTCCAGTCGCCACCTCACACGCCACAATCCCCAAAGGAATGTGGTCATACATGGTTAGCGCCGCAAGAACATAGGCGTGACAGACTGGTGTATTCCGTGCCCCAAACACGCTGATTAGACAACGCAATAGCATTATGATTGGCCAGCCTGCACAGGGAGGCTGGCTAATACATGGCGCCATTGCCATTGTGTAGTGTGAATGGACAGCTGTTCAAATATGGCGCCCTGTGAAGGGGCAGCCAATGGAAACACAGTAGCCACCACCAAACATCGCTCACGGGGCGCGGTCTCCAGCACGCTGTGGCACGCCTCCGGGAAATCAATAGGTGACGCAGATTCCATCTCTATCGCCCCTTCACACGCCAAAAGCAGGGAATTTCGCCTTCATGATTGCCTCTGGTTTTGGAGCAGTGCTGTGAAATCGGATCCAGGCGCAACCTTTTTTATAGCCGCCAAATTCCTCAATTACACGCCGCAATTGCGAGGCAATTTCACGCTACAGATTGCCAGTCAGATTTCTCGCTGCAGTTGCGGCGTGTAAAGGTACCGTTAGAGATTGACCTAGGCAGCAAAGCATGCTCAATGCTTAAAAGCTCTCTTCTATTGAGTTGATGAGTGAACTGGACTTTAAAATTCAGAGTTCATACTGAACATAGACTTTTAAAATCCCTGGAGCGAGCATCACTGTACTCGGGTAGGCTCGGTCCTCGGCCCAGTGTGAGACGCTTGCAGTGATTGAACTGGGGGTAAAATAAGCGTTATCGGATCTGGTGTGTACCATAGGATGAAAATGACAAAACCTGCCCTCCCTCCCCCATAAGTGCTTTGTTTATGGATGGCTGTATGTGGGGGGAGAATCGAACTGCCGAATCAGTGACTTCCAATGAGGTTCGGGTTAAGTTGGAGTCTAGAACAGAATTTTAAAGAAAAATTCTACTGAACCCCCAGAACCCGAACTTCCACAGCTCCATTCATCTCTATTTGGGAGCAATGCATTGAAGCTGGACAGGATCTACCAAGAAATCTGCCATAGTCATTTGGTTTTCCATCATTGAAGCTCTTCAAGGATCTGTATTTCGCATGCTGAGCTGTAATATTTAGTGATACCATTTTAAGGTACATGTTTTGATTGCTTTTATCATCTTTTTTTGGAAGGAGCAGTGACTGAAAATAATAATTCAGGCATTTCTATTTTTCTCCTTACAGTATTTAAAATGTGGGCTAAATAATTATATACAGTGATATATCTGACTTTTGTTTTTATTTTATATGGGGGTGAATTAAGTTTTTGTCTTGGACTAAATGGTGATTTTGGCTACAACACACGTCACTTGTCCAAGGTTGTCACTGCTATATTACAGCACAATTCTACCGATTGGAGTCACAATGTGTCCACTGTGGGTACTGCGACCACGATAAGCAAGTTGCTAAAACTCAGGGCTGATTAGATGTTGTCACTTGTTGCTATTGCAGAACAATGTGACCTCATTCACTTGTGCTTTGATGTAGCAGTGACATCTAATAATCTTGGTCAACATGTGTTTCAGCCAAAGTCTGCATGTAGCGCTATCCTTAGGCTGAAAACACACTCTCCTACTTACATGTGAGTCTCTCGGACGAGACTTGGATGAGACTAGATCAGTGACCCTGAATGGTGTCTCCCTCTCTGGACGGGACTGTCAGTTGCTTGTATTTTTGTGCAGCATTACACTCCCATCCAGAGAGGGAGAGGCCGTTCAGGGTCACTGATCCAGTCTCATCCAAGTTTCGTCCGAGAGACTCGCATGTATGTAGGAGAGTGTGTTTCCAGCCTTAGATTGAACTGTGTAACTACTTTTTAGATATATTTTATTCCACTTAAAGAACCCGAAATTGCAATCATTTGATTGTATAGAATATATACTACAGTACTCTAGTTCTACATACAAAAGTATATATTAATGATGTATTATTTTAAAAGCAAAATCAAAACTGTAAATGTATGCACCTATGTAAACAAAATTGCAAAAGTAATATTTCAACTCTTCTCCAGCAGGGAGGTGATCTTTACTATCACTGGGTTAGGACCATTCAAAGGCATAGTGAAATACAAATGCCACAGGCTGGGATTCTAAACTTTGCAGCCTAAAAAGCCACCACTATTTTGAAAGCTATAAAGCTGAGTTACCAATTCACCCGCATAAACAGATTATTGCTTTTTTCTCTCCTCATTTCTGTTGATAGTGCACATATTACTAGTCATAGTCACAGTCAGGATACCTGGTGTAGCCTTCACAAAACTATGTGGAATACCTGTAGGAATCTGGTATCGGGGAGCAAGACACAACTCTGATAAGGTATAAGGATAAAAGTCTGTATTAAACACACATGGAAACAGTTTAAACAGTGCAGGTGCAGCAAACAAATAGCAGAGTTCATAAATTGAGCAAGTGACAGTTCATTCTCAGTGCTGCTGAGCAGAATAGCCTCTTGTTAACAGTTCACACTGGAAGTGACCAAATAACAAAGCAATCTATAAACAATAGTTCATACCCAGGAAGTCCCGTACTCAATGCAGCGCAGAGAAGCTGAGTGCAAGCCCAGAATGGTCCAGAGCACTGCAACTGCAATTCAATTAAACAAACAGGAAGGCCACAGCAGAGTTTTTAGCATAAACTGAGCTTATGTGAGAGGAGCAAGCTGTCAGAAATGGAGGTAGAGACAAACCCCAGGCAGAGCTGCCTGATGCAGGGTGACAAACAGAAGCAGGTGAAGTTCAGCAGAGAATTTGACTGCAGGGAAGTTGGAAGAGCCAGCCTGGATTAGCTGGAGTTGGAGCACAACTGGAGAAGCATTGAGGAAGTCAGAGATTCAACAAAATACTCAAGAAAGGCCTGCAAGTCAAACTGGTGTTTAAATAAGCAGGAGAGCATAAACACATGGGCAGGACTAGGTATCAGGCACCATTTTAAATAAGGGCGAGTAGACACAGGAGGTGATCTAAAAAAAGCTGGAATGCTGACAGTAGCTTAGTACTCAAGAAGAGATTGCTAATATGTTGCAGGCTGCATGCACCCTGTGGATATACTACTGTCACTCAAGAGCAGAGGGGAGGGCTTGTGAAGTGCTTACTGCGCTTAGTTTTAGGAAATGCCCAAAGAGCATGGGTGGTATTTGCACATGCCAGATTAAAATGCTATTTTCTAAATCATGGTACTATTGAAACATAAACATATGTTTAATACAGGGAAGACAAAAACAGGACTTCTGTATAAGAAAATTATATGGACCCTTTGCAGTCCACTGATGTATCTGAGGCAGTTTACTGACTTAGAGGTGGAGTTGGTCCCTTAGCTCTTAAACCCCAGGACAGCTGCACAGATGGCATAAATGGTTGGCTTACCCTTGGTTTAAAAACCTTTCCATGTCTCTGGATCCAGTAGTAACTTCAGCACGCAATGCTTTAATATCTTGGAGACCAGAGTTGCCAATTTAACTTTTTATTTTTTTTTCTGCATCAACAACATTGTTTTATGGGCACTTTGGAAATTCATAATAAACCATTATAAGTGATCCATGACTATAGTCCATAATTCTGATATGAATACATCAGATGCATTAACTGTGAACTATAAAATGATGATAATTATAGTCAAAATAATCTATATAAATTTAAAAGCTGATGCCTTAAATTTCCTTTGCAGACAGGACAGAAAATTGCCTAATTTTTATGGACTGTCCTAGAATTTCTGAATGGTTGACAATCATGTTAAAGAGGTTGTCCGGTCTAAATTGATAATTCTGCAGTCACTTCATGTGACTGCAGACTCATTAATCCTCCCAGCGTTTGCACTGTGTGCTGCAATGATTTGCGGTTTCCAAACCGGGAATGGACCGCAGTTATGTGGTATGCATGTTTCTGGCCACAGCAGCTGGAGCCCCCATCTAGTGTGTGTGGCCTCGCTCAATACAAGTATATGGAGCAAGGCCGCGTCCACTAAACGGTCGCTCTCACTAGTCGGATGTGCCGCTCCATACACTTGCATTGAGCGAGGCAGCACCTACTAGTCTTGTTGTTGTCGGGAACATGCATACCACATAATTGTGGTCCATTGCCAGCTCAGTTTGTGTGCTTGGAGAATAGAGTCTACAGTCACAGAGTGACTGCAAAATTATCATTTTTAGATTGGACAATCCCTTTAAGGACACAATTAATATTATTAATCAATGATATTAATTGGAATAATATTTTCTGTGGTCATAATGGCCTCAAACTTTGGTTTTGGGGAGCAATTTCATGAATAAGGTAAAGCTGCAATGTATGAAACATAACAAAACAAATAATGCAATGGCACTGGTTTACAAAATCAATCTACAAATATATATATGGATGGAATATTGTTACATGAATGGTAGAAATTCTACATATGTGACTGCACGACACAATAACCAAGCACAGTGTCACCCTTATTATGGCATTATTCCATTTCTGATATTGTCCACGACTCTTATATATTGAAATTGATATTTGGAATCAACAGGCCCCCCTTTGTTGTTCTATAAAGCCTCCCTGCCCGGATGGACCTGGCGTTCCTGTGATCATTGTTGTCGACAGAACAATTTGAAAGTTGAGTAAACTGATTAAGGTCAGTGGCAAAAGCTCAGGATCCTGTCTGTGTGAATTATATTGCACAACCAGAGCATCACGAATAGAGCTCAAGGGACAGAAATAGAGGGCACAGTGCGCAAGAAGAGAGAAGAAAGAGAGGAACTTGTTCAGTTTAAACTGTAAGAAACCAGAAAATGTTCTGTACGTATTAAATTGTGAACTTTCCCTAATGGTGAGCACAGATTTGAAAGGTTTGTGTGAAATGGGATATTTAAAAGGCTAAAAGGTGCCGACCATTTAAAGAAAAATATATATTTAAGCCCTTAAAGAACTGGGAGTTTTTTTCGCACTTTTGTTTCTTCTTCTCCATGTTCCAAAAGCCGTAACTTTTCTTATCTTTCTGCTGACACAGCCGTATGTTGCTTATTTTTTGCAAGACAAGATGTCATTTTTAATGACGCCATTCATTTTACCATACGATGTACTGTAAAGTGGTTAAAAAAAATTACAAGGCAGGAACGTGTGCCAGCACAAGGGGGGGGGAACGTGTGCCAGCACAAGGGGGGGGGGGGGAACGTGTGCCAGCACAAGGGGGGGAACGTGTGCCAGCACAAGGGGGGGGAACGTGTGCCAGCAGAAGGGGGGGACTGTGTGCCAGCACAAGGGGGGGACCGTGTGCCAGCACAAGGGGGGACCGTGTGCCAGCACAAGGGGGGACGTGTGCCAGCTATGGGGGACGTGTACCAGCACAAGGGGGCTATATCCAATATAAGGGTGCCATATCCAGATTAAGGGGGCTAATTCTAGGATGGGGGCTGTATCCCAGGATGAGGGACCACGTACCAGGATTAGGGGGCTATGTGGGACATATACGCTATATGATTTGTTAGACGGACACTGGCATTATAAGACGGACCCCATTTAACATTAAAAATATTTTTTTTCTCTTTTCCTTCACCAAAATTGGGGGTGCGTCTTATAATCAGGTGCATCTTATAAAGCGAAAAATACGGTAAGTGTGGTGACGTTGTGAAAAGAATGCAATTCTTTTATTGTTTCTTTATTTGTTTGATTTTATAGCATTCATTATGGGGTCAAAGTTACATAGCAAAATTACTGTCCAGGTCAGTACGATTACGGTGATAAAAAAAAAAAAAAACGTTTATTTTTTTCCATCATTTTAGTAGTGAAAAAAATTCTTAAATTTGAAAAAAAAATAGTTTTGCTTGTGCCATTTTCCAAGACCCGTACTTTTCATTTTTTTGATCTTTTTATACCATTTTTTGCAGTGTTTCCATATATAGTGAAATTACGGGTTTTCCTTTGCATCCTAGCCTCTAGCTCAGTTTCAGGGTGGACCAAGATGGCAATTACTGGGGCCTTGGTAGTCCATGAGTTCCCTGACACTGCATTGTTCACATCATTTCATACCACTGTCAGAGATTGACGGCAGCATTTAAATGGTTAGAGTTCAGTATCTGCAGTTACGTAACACAACTGGCATCTGCCTGGTATGAAGCAGGCTCAGCTTCTGAGCCAGCTTCATATATTCCTTTGTGACTTAGTGCAGAGACACACTTACGTGAGCTGCATGTGAGTGTCTCGCATGTATCTCACATGCCTCAAATGGCCCGACCTCTGCCTCTCTAAGGCCAGCTTCACACCACGGATTTTAGGATCCGGGGCTGTCCGGTGTGAACCAGACAGCCGCAGATCTGGTTTTGGCCCCATAGTATGCTGATATAGATGTAGACTTGCTGGTGTGTTTTGGATCATTTTCCTGCTGCATAACCCAAGTGCACTTTAGTTTGATGTCACAAACAGATGGCCAGATATTCTCTTCAGGATTTTTTAGTAGAAAGCAGAATTCATGGTTCCATTTACCACAGCAAGTCTTCCAGGTCTTGAAGAAGCAAAACAACCCTAGACCATCACATTACTCCACTATATTTTACTGTTGGTATGATGTTCCTTTTTTTAAATACTCTGTTACTTCTACACCAGATGTAATAGGACATATACCTTCCAAAAAGTTAAATTCCTGTCCGTCCACAGAGTATTCTCTCAAAAGTCTTGGGAATCATCAAAATGCTTTCTGGCAAAACTGAGAAGAGCTTTTATGTTCTTTTTGCTCAGCAGTGGTTTTCGTCTTGGTATTCTGCCATGCAGGCAATTTTTGCCTGGTCATTAACAATGACTGTATCTGAGGCAAGTGAGGCCTACAAATCTTGGAATGTTACTATGGAGTCTTTTGGGACCTCTTTGATTTGTCGTTGCTGCGCTATTGGGGTAATTTTGGTCGACCACCACTTGGTAGGATCACCACCATTCCATGTTTTCATAATTTGTGGATAATGGCTCTCACTGTGGTTCACTGGAGTACCAAAGCTTTAGAGATGGCTTTATAGCCTTTCCCAGACTGATACATTTCAATTACTTTGTTTCTCATTTGTTCCTAAATTTTATTAGTTTAATATTTAAATTTGGTGAGCTGAAACATGTAGGTGTGACAAACATGCAAAAGAATAAGAAATTAGAAAGGGGCAGACAGTTTTTCACACCATGATTGTTTTTGTGCAAGATACAACATATTGGACCTTATACTACAATAATTATCAACAATTATTTACTATTAAACATGAGCCCATATGTTGTAGGGAGGTCTCCAATATGGAGGTCTACAGGATATCATGTCAGCAATCTAATGGTGTTTTGTTAGAACTCATTATGCTCCATATCCATACATCTTAGGGTATGTGCACATGATCCGGAAGCACTGTGTGTTGGATGCAGTGCCTCCAGACTTGCAGGAAAATGCGGGTGAACACAGGGAAACCGAAGCTGCCCTGTACTCACAATCTACGTTCGGTACAATGCAGCTTTTCATTGCATTCACTCCCTGGAGATCTCTTCTGACTCTGCAGCAAGAAATTAACATGCTGCGGAGATCCGGCAACACGCACCACAGCTGAAAACACACTGCGGTGGGGAGAAGCTTGGGATTTCTGGAAATACTATCCACTATGCAGGTACTGTACAATGCAGCGTTTTGAACGCAGTGGCAATATGCTGCATCCAAAATGCTGCAATTCCTGATCGTGTGCACACACCCTTACATTCGCAGCACGGTGGTGCAGTGGCTTCAGTCTTGCAGCACTGGGTTCAAATCCTACCAAGGACAACATCTGCAAGGAGTTTGTATGTTCTCCCCGTGTTTGTGTGAATTTCCTCCGGGTTCTCCAGTTTCCAACCACGCTATAAAGGGATGCTAAAAGGAAATTTAGATTGTTAGCCCCAATGTGGACAGTGACGATGATGTTTGTAAAGTGCTACAGAACATGATGGGGCTATATCAGCAATGCATCATAAAATAATAACTTGACAATATGTGCATTTGTTGTATAAAATGGTTGATGTATCTGTAATCCGCAGTTTTACAAGTATAAAATCAAATCCGGAGATTGTCCAAAGCTTGCACAGAAGGACATCAATAAATCCGATATCTGGAGCAGGCCATATTAACATTTGCAATGTGCTATCTCAATAAAATGTAGTATTATTATGTGACCTGCAGGCATCATGTCTTATTAAAATGGTGTGAAAAAGATTATGTTTGCTTCTGGGCAGAGATGTCAGTTGTTGCCATCTCCGAAAAAGCTCTAACTTTTACAAAGTTCATGAGCGTTTCTAAATTCTTAGTTAATTATTTAGAACCGCAATTACCAGTCAGCAGTGTGTCAATAATGTTAACATATACCAGTATTTCCAAAAGGTCAGTGGTGTTTGCAGGTACATAGCCATACACTACATGCCAATTGGGCACTTGGAAGATGGTGGCTAATGAGACTTATACCTGTGTTATTTTCATTCTTCTGCCCTGTCATATGCTCTACCGCCACAGCCATGGCACTTGACAGTCACCATTTTTTAGGTTTCTATCATGTTACCTGCCCTTTTACAGGCAAAAAAAGGCAGAGTATGCTTTGCTCTTTGGCCGCCATTTCTGTGTTTTTGCTGGGGCCCACAATGCAGATATTAATGAAGCCTATGCACTTACCATAGCTGTTGGCTATATGCTTACTCATGCGTTGGGTATCTTTTGCGACCCCCCCAGCACGCAATGGGGACGATTCATGAAAACTGCATGCATATCTTAATCTGTTGCATCTATCTGCTGCATGTGCCAAATAAATAGATGTCAGAAACATTTCTCCCATGATTTACGGCTCCTGACTTGTGTACATATGGATTAGACTGTATTAACTGTCAAAAAAGTTAGGATAGTGCTAAAAAAAGACCACCATAGGGTGGTACATTTTTTAGTAATTATGTGTTGGGCAAATACTTTGCCACATTTTAAGACATTTTACACCAGATATTTGTTGTTTGACAAATCCGACTCATTTTTATTTAATGAGATAAGAGAAAACTGTTCCAAGCATGCTGTAGTTGCAATTGTGTTCTCCTGCCGAATCAGCATGAGAAAATTAACAGAGACTGCACTGCTCCATAGTATATACTCGTCTGAGTGCTTAGTGCTTCATCGCATAGCACTCGGCATGTTATACGCTCATGTGAGCGAGCCCTTATGCTATACGTGCAAGTTTAGTTCACATACTTTCTATAAGAGTTTGTTCACACTGAGTTTTTTTCAGTCGTTTTTGGAGAAGAAACTCTCCAACTCCCCAATAAAGACTTGTGGTCATTTGAAATCTTAGTGGGTTTTTGGAGAGTTTCTGCACCAGAAAATGTCTGAAAAAACTCAGTATGAACAAACCCTTAAGGGGAGTCACACGCGTCAATGTCGTCAGTGAGATGATCGCTGACGACATTGACGGCTGATTGCTGGTGAGCTGTCACACAGACAGACTCACCAGTGATCAATTGACCAGAGACATCATGGAAACGATTTAAATATCGTTTCCACGATGTCTTGCTCCCGCTGCCAGCCTGCTGGAAGCGGGAGCAGACTGGTCTCCAAGGTAAACTGCGGGTATCTAGGCAGCGCGCGCTGCCTAGATACCCGACGTGTACCTTAGTTACCAGCCTCCTCCGCTCACCGGCTGGTATCTAAGGTACACAGCGGGTAACTAGGGACCCTAGTTACCCACTGTGTACCTTAGATACCAGCCGGTGAGCGGAGGAGGCTGGTAACTAAGGTGCACGTCGGGTATCTAGGCAGCGCGCGCTGCCTAGATACCCGCAGTTTACCTTGGATACCAGCTCCCAGCGCTTGTGAGAGGCGCTGGGAGCTGGAATATCGCTACTCCCGGTGTCACACGCAGTGATGCTGCGTATCCACCGGGCGACAATCGCCAGGTTTTAGAGCAGGTTCTAAAACCTGGCGATCATCAACCAGCGATTTATCGCTGGTTGATTCAGTATGTCACACGCATCAATATCGCTGCAACGTCACGTGCAGCCGAGATCGTGCAGGCGATATTGACGCGTGTGACTCCCCCTTTATGCTTTTGTGCATCCTGGATTAAATAGAGTGAAAGAAATAGGGCACTCCTGTATAACTTGGTGCCTGGATAAGGTTCTTAATATCAATAATAAAGAGATCCAGCACTCAGAAGATGAGCTTGATTATCACATTAGGATTTTATTTCCTTGGACCAATATTGTGTAAAAATTGTGACGTTTGGTCATACAAAGACCTTTCTAAATTACATAGGGGAATGGGCTGCAAAGTCTTCAGAAAACATAGATTAGGCACAATGTGGCAGTGTGACCAGCATCACTGTGTGAGAAGCAGTTCTCATACTGCTAGTCAATTAGAGGTTGACAGTTGACGAAAACGTGCCATGCATTGATATTGCATGTTAATGATGACATCATGATTCGCATTAGCAGGCATGCCAATTTCAGCTGCCAACCTTTGTGCCGGCTGCTGGTGAGCACGATGTGGGAGCCAGGACGCTGAGAAGAATTTTTGTTCTATGCATTAGCGGCAGAACAGGTCCCAGGATAGGGAATATGTATACCAGGATGGAGGACATATATACCAGGATGGGTCTTAGGATGACAACATATATACTTGGAAGAGGTTTAGGATGGGGCACAGATTTATCTGGAAGGGGCACAGGATGGACGACATATAAACCAGGTGGTGGGGCATATATATACCAGGAAGGGGCCCAGGATGGGGGACATATATACTTGGAAGAGGCCCAGAATGGGGGACATTAGTACAGGATGGTGGACATTACTACAAAACGAAAGGGGTTGGGCTACAAGAATCCATACATTTGACCAACCTGCTGGAGTGCAGGTGGCCTGGGGTAAGGGGGTTAGGTCCAAATTTTCTTAAGTCACTCCACCGTGAAGCAGCTTTGTGAAAGAAAACGTCAGTGGCTCTGAGGTCGGATTGAAGGCATCATGTGCACATAGCCATTTAAAGTAAACTCATGCTTTGAAGTTGCAATACCATGTTTTGTTGATCCCTGTTATAAATGCTCTATTCCCAATAATATGTCATGCCAGAATCAGGACGGCATTGATACATAGCCATTCTTAAATAGTGATAAACACTACCATGCTCAGGTGCTCTGTACTTGTAACAAGCAGTCAGCATTCTAGGCTCCAGGGCCTACATGCGATTGCAACCCATGCACCTATTGTAGTTACACCCCTGGTCAGACACTCAGTCTGGCTCGACTTGTGTACTGGGTATAAAGGAAGTCAATGGAGAACTGAAGCATTTTTTTGGAAAAATGCTCGGGTTTCCCATTGACTTCCATTATACTTAATACACAAGCAAGACTGCTTGAGCGTCTGACCAAAAGCATAATTACAATAAGTGCAGGGGCTGCAATCACATGTGGGCCCTGGAGCCTAGAGTGCCACAAAATTCCCTTTGGCCTTTAACAAAAGACCACTCATATTAAAGATTTGAAATAATTGGCCCCATTGAAGCTTTCGCATCGGGGCACACAGGTTTCAAGTTATGTCACTGCGTCTGACTCCTTGTTATGAATATAGAGCACCTGAGCATGGAAGTGCTCTCTCATCACTATTCTTAAAATTATCTTAACATTCCTGACTCCAAAACCATTTTATGATATTATGGATCTGCCAGATCTCCATTAGGTTTCTGTTATTTAAAGGGGTTGTCCGGGCTTTTTCTATAATTTATCTAGGCTGCAAAATGCTGACAGTTTGTAATATACATCCTTTCAACATTTTGCAGGTTTTCCTAGATATCACTGATTTGTGTCTGGAGGAGAACGTCCGGGAGGCGTGTTTGTGCTGGAGCTGCATGTAAATGAAGAACTTGTTGATAACTCTCAGACTCCAACATACACGCCCCCTCCCCCAGTCTACAGTATGGCCAGCTACCCCCAGATTGCTACAGCCCGCCCTCGTAACACCCACCCCCTCTGCACACAGCCCTCAGCTCCTTCACTGACCCAGTGTACCGAATCTGCAGTTCTGTGCAATGTTCTGTGAGCTGCAGGTTTGGCACACTGGGTCAGTGTAGGAGCTGAGGGCAGTGTGCAACATTCTGTGAACGTTCTGTGCAGGAGGCAGAGCCGATGCTCCTCCTCTCTCCTCAACTGCCGCCTCTGTGCCTGCACACTGCACAGAGCGGCCTCAGGGGAGCATGATCTGAGGAAATAGGATTGCACACAGCCCTCAGCTCCTACACTGACCCAGTGTGCCAAATCTGCAGCTGACAGAGTGGTGCACAGAGCGGTACACTGGGTCAGTGAAGGAGCTGAGGGCTGTGTGCAGAGGGGGTGGGTGGTCATGTTTGGGACTGGGGCAGGGTGTAGCAGTCTGGGGTTAGCTGGCCATACTGTAGACTGGAAGTCTGGGAGTAAATGACCACTTCTTCATCTACATGCAGCTCCAGCACAAACACGCCCCCTGGTCGTTCTATCGCAGCTGCAAATCCGTGATATCTAGGAAACCCTGCAAAATGTTGACAGGATGTATATTACAAACTGTCAACATGTTGCAGCCTGATACACATATAAATTATAGAAAAAGCTCGGACATCCCCTTTAATGGCAGCAATATTCTATAGACTATGCTATTGTTACAGTGAAGAAACCTGGCAAAGCAGAATCCAGCACCAGTGTGAACAGAGCCAAGCTCAGCAATGTACAGCGTACTTGCAGACAAATCATTGCATGGCTCTATGTGTATTTTTATCATGGCTCAAGGGCATAAGACACAAACAAAACAATTAGCAGCAGGGCCAGCAGTAATCCTTGGGCTGTCCTAGACTGGAAAATAAGATTTTTCATTGCCATTCTATCCCTGTAGAGACAGAGGTGCCCAAGTTCCAGATAAAGATTAATAGAGCTCTGTCACGCTTTCAATGTTTATCCGTGCGTTCTTGTGATATAAATGTTCTGTTCCTCTGATATAAATATTGACCTGAATAGAAGATTATACTCAGATATACCTGGTGGATAAATAGGGAAATACAGTAAAATGCACTTTCTTCACACTGTCTTCTGTATCATATCTGTCACCTTCAGAAAATCACTTTATTTTTAATAGCACAATGCAAAATGAGGGAAGATTTACCGTAGCAGTAAGAAAGTTCGATAGTTCTGCATAGTAAAAGTCACATACTGTATAACTAGTGTAACCCTCTCACTGATTATAGCATAATGAATGAGAGTTTTAAACTTTAATTAACACTTTGATCCTGTATTAATTGGGGTTATGAAGTGCAAGTCTGTAAGACTTGTGGATCTGGCTCATACTAAAGACTATATATGATATAAACCTGAGCGGGAAGGGGGCGAGATTCCTCACTTAAAAGAGAACCTCGCTGTGAGCAGACCCCAGACTCCAGATTATTTGCTATGTATACCGAGTGTGATTATGAAATGGCCCCCAGCTTTCCTAGGAAACAGGCATTTCTTTGATCACTGCAGAAGAAGCCACCTAGGATAGAGCAGACAATGCTCTGTCTTACAAATCATATGCAATAAGCTACCTGACAACACGTTGTTTTAAAACATTTCTAGCTATTTCAGATATTTAAATGGAAGCATTTATTCAACTGCCATGAAAAGGGAAATGAAAGCAGCAAATGACCGATTGTTGAAATCAGGCTTCTGTGTTAAAGGGACCCAACTGTCGCACACTAGGACCAGGGTACTCGAGACCGGGGTGTACTGTCTCTGGGGATGTCAAGGTGCCGGGCCTGGACCCGTTGTCCCAGATGCGGCAAGTAAAGGGAGTATTTACCAGGGATTTTTCGTGATGCCAAGTTGTTGCACACTAGGGACCGGGGTACTTGAGACCGGGTTGTACTGTCTCTGGGGTGTCAAGGTGCTGGGCTCAGTCCCATTGTCTAGATGGTAAAGGGAGTATTGACAGGGGATTTTGTTGTGACTCCACCTGGGGTATGTGGTTAGTAGAATCACCGCTGCTGTATTCCTGCTGGGGACGGTGACTTAGGGCAGCGTAGATGGTAAGCCCTCCTCAGGTAGGGCTGAGGGTTTCAGGGCAGGTGTAGTGGTGACGGAGGGGTCTGGTGAGGGATTGTGCTCTGTGCAAGACACTTACTTTGCTGCTGCAGCTTCTCAAGCCAGTGTGCAGGGACGACAGTCTGTGGCACCTCAGGGGGACTCTGCTGCAACGCTGGAAGGAAACAGTGTCAGGCAGTGGTGATCTTACCGGGTACTTTACTTAAAGTTCTTTAGCAGCAGTTCACAACAGTTTACAAGTTACAGTTCTTTCAGCTCCTTCAAGTTACAGTTCTCACACTTTAGCTCTGCTCCGGGTAACTGGGTTTATGCAGCTCAGGCAGCTCCTCAGCGTTCCTTCCCTCAAGTCCTTTCAGGCCCTTTTGTCTCTCTGTTTCCTCACTCACGGGTTTGGTCTGGCCTTCACAAGCTGTTGGGTGATGATTTTCTCCCTGTCAGGGTCACTAGCCCTAGTTTGATGGCTGTGTTCCTAGACCATGGTTGCAGGTAGGCTGCAGGTCACGGAGTACCTGCCCCATGCCAGTGTGTCTCGTGATTAGGGTCCTAGAGTGCCCCCGATCACCTCTACAGAGACGGCTTTCTGGCTCTAGCGGCCTACCCTCCAGTGTCCCAGGTATGGCTGTGGGATCACCAGGCTCCCTCTTCCTCACTGTCTCTCAGCTTCAGGGTTCCTCCAGTCAGCTAAGGTGTATGCGGCTGCCGGGCCCTTGTTCCTCTCCACTCTTCCTCTGTGAAACTGTGGCTCTTCCCTCGCCTTCGGCTATGGAGCAAGCTGTCTCTCCTAGGAATGTAGCCTCTAGGATTCTGCATCCTCCAGGGCACCCGTCCTCCTGGGAATCTTCCTCTCTCTAACTAGCTTCTCCTTCTGCTCCAACTCCTACTCTACCCTGCCACTGGTGCTCCCGTGTTTTTATCTATGGTGCCACCCACTGGATCAGTGCTGCTTTACGCTCCCACACTACTCTTAACTCCTGCTACCCCTTGCCTAACCTAGAGTCCTAGGGATAGGGTCAGTTTGTGTACCTGTGTGGGGGTTTTCAGTCAACCGTCTCTACCTTACCTGGCTGCAGCTCACACTTTGGCCAACCTGGTCGCAGGGACTCCACACAACCATCAGGACTTACCGTAACCACCTGTAAATCTATGCAGCCAGTGATTATTGTGTGCAGAATGACATCACTTTTTTTTGTTTTTTATTCCTCCCCTGTGGGCATGGCAATCTGCTGTAAGCTGAGCCCCTTCCCTCTCATCCAGACTCATCCAGGGGTAGGGGGTTTGATTTACAGCAAACTGCCATGCCCACAGGGAAAGAATAAAAAACAAAAAAACAAATAGTGATTACTGCTGCACACATCAATCACTGGCTGCACTGATTTAAATCCTGGTGTTTGAGTCCCTTTAAATGTTAATTTTTTTAAAATTTTAGGTAATGTTTATTTTTGTCTACAAAGCATGCAATTTTCACACTACCCACTAGGGCCTTTTCAGACTCTTAACAGCTTGTTATTTCAGGAAACAACACATGTACATTAGCCACAATAAACAGATCTTGATTCTATCTTTTGTCTTCAAGCATCTAATGAGTGTGTTGAGGTCATTGTAAAGGAAGGAGGCGAAGGGTCAGGCGTGACATCACTTTGTGATTAGTGGATCCTGCCTTATCAGCTGTGTATAGTAGTGAACATATCACTGTAATCCTGCCTTTGATGATAAGAGGTCTTGATGAAAACTCTTCCTGAAAGAAGTCTAATGGTGCCGTCACACAGCACGATCTGGCCAGCGATGTCGGAAGCGATGCGCGGGTGCCCGCTCGGTTCCGCCATCGCTGGCCAGCTGTCACACAGAATCGCTGCGGCCGGCGACACCGCAGCGATGCGGGCGGTGACATCGCTCGCTGGGCTGGGCTCAGCCCAGCGAGCGATCCGCAGCAACTCTGTGGTATAGGCTGGATCGCCGCCGACATCGCTCTGGCGATGTCACACGGCGCGATCCAGCCTTATCGCAGGTCGCCGGTTGACAGGTTTACGGTTCTTCCCGTAAACCTGTCAACCTGCGACCAGCGATAAAACGCGGTTGCGCCGCTCATTTACACAGCGCGACGTCGCTAGCGACATCGCTGATACGTCACTTTTTCAGCGATGTCGCTAGCGACGTCGCCAGGTGTGACGGCACCATAAAAAGCCGATTTGAATAGTGTGAAAATTGTAAGATTACTAATTGTATTATTTTTTAATAAAGATTTGAAAAGATGATGAATTTATTATTTTTTTAATAAAGATCTGAAAAAAATACTCAATCTTTAAAAAAATACTTTGACACATAAAAACAAAATGTAAACAATAAGTCATTTTCCAATAGCTTCTCTCTAAGTCTGGGCTCACACAGGTATATGTTCTCTCTTCTGAGAGAATCGGCTCAATTATTGTAATGACACTCAACTCAAGCTCTGATCAGAGAGTAAGCCAAGTGTCATTTACTGTGATCTGATTCTCTCACATGTGAGAATCGTAGCACAGGTAAGGGGAAGATGGAGAACGTAATTTATATATACTTCACCAGACACCAAGCAACGATTAGAATTTTAACAGCAACTCCAACACAGGACCAGTATGCAAGAGGCAAGCATATGCTATAGTCGATATCCAGAAATCTTCTGAGCAATGCTTAAAGGGTGAAGTCATTCCAGCAGCCTCAACCTTCAATTGACACTAATAGTGATGGCAAACCTGAACTGTAAAGTTAGTGTTATGCACAGATCTCGAACACAGACTTTCCTGGGAAGTCCGTGTTACAGATCGGGTTTGGGTTCGGGGGCGGGGGAGCTGAAAAATAAAGAAAATAGTTATTAAGCAGCATTATACTTAGCTCGTCCCACCGCCTCGCTGTCCAGCTGTGTCTATTTCCAGTGCTGCTCATTATCTAGGTATTCACTGCAGAGGGGACCAACAGCCAATCGCAGACGTTTTCACAGAGAATAGGCGTCTGTTCACAGAGATATGCAGCAGAGCTGAAGATGTCACGTGTGGATTATGTTGGAGGGAAGGGTTTTTTGTTACTTAAAAATGGAAAGCAGGGTTGTCTTGTATCTTATTTCTAAATTTTTTTTGGTGTTGTGTTTTTTTTTACTGCTTACACTATGAATTTCACGCTTAGTGCCAGCAGCCAATACAAAGCTGGCATTGATCCCTTTATTACCCAGTAGCCAACGCCACCATTGCCACTGGAAAAGTTGGGGTACAATGCCAGAAAATGGCACTTCTATGAATGTACCATTTTCTGAGGCAGCTGCGGGTTGCAATTCAAACCGGGGAGGCCCCAAAAAGCATGAGCCACCCTACGCTAAAGATTCCAGCTCCCAGCTGCCTAGTTATATAATTCTGGAAAACAAAAATACGTCAAAGCCCCATGTCATTTTTTTTATTATTTCATGAAATTCATGAAATAATAAAAAAAAACGGCTTCCCTATATTTTTGGTTTCCAGCCAGGTGAAAATAGGCAGCTAGGGGTAGGGGGCTGCCTGTACCTGCCTGCTGTACCTGGCTGGCATACAAAAATATGGTGAAGCCCCACGTCATTTTTTAAAAATTATTTCAAGGAATAATTTTATAAAAAGGGCTCAACTATATTGCGATTTTGGTGCTTTTTTGGGCCAGGAGAGGCAGATGAACACATTGAACACAATTCATGCAGTTTTATGCCAAATTGCACCAACAAAAGCATGAAATCCGCAGCAAAAACTGCGTCACGATTTGGTGCTTTTTTGGGCCAGGAGATGCAAAGTTAACACATTGAACACAATGCAAGAAAAAAAAACATGAAATCTGCGGCAAAAAACGCGTTGAACTTTAGGTGCTTTTGTGGCCAGGAGACGCAGATGAACACATTGAACTGAATGCATTCAGTTTTATGCCAAAATTGCACCAATAGAGTGAAATCCACGGCAAAAACCGCTTGTGGTTTTGTGTGAGCCAATACTCTGTGACAGCGTTAGTGATTGGCTGTTGGGTCCCTTTGCAGTGAATATTCAGGAAGTTAATGAGCAGCCCCGAAAGTACAAGCGGGTGGACGCCAATAAGTATAATGCTGTTTATCAACTATTTTCTTTCTTTTACAGCCTCCTAGCCCCCATCCCCTAACTTTACATTCCGAGTTCAGGGTTCGAGTCACTTTCGACCCCGAACTTTAAAAAAAGTTCAGGCGAGTTCATTGAACCCGAACATTGGCGGGTTTGCCCATCACTAGACACCAATCAAAAAGTAAACTCCTGCAAAGCTGAATATCAGTGAACTAACCACTGCCGATGCTCTAACTCATACAGACCAACAAAGAGGTCTAAGGCTGCACATCACACTCCCTAGTGTGAACAGAATCTGAAGCCGGCATGACAGCCTCTGAATTGAATTGATGCGTGCCACCATCCAATTTACGCTGCTAATTGCAGCATGCTGCTCTTGTTTTTTGCTGAATCGGCATAGAAAAAGAATGCTAACAGGCACTGCCCCATAGTATAACACTGAAACAACTGCTATATGATAAAGCATCGGATAACACTCTGATGTGTTATATTCTCATTTTAGCAAAACAAAAATGTAGTTTCCAGAAATGTAAAACTAGATACTTTACCGTTAGACACCATGTACAAAACTTGTGGTTTAATTCATGCAGTATAGATTTTCTGTAGTACAATGATGGTTTTTCTATACTGGGGATAGGCTATCAATATAAGGCTGCTGCAGGTCATACACCTAGCACCGCCAAGATCAGTTGATCAAAGGGGCCATGGCGCTGTGTGAATTGCTGAATAGGTTTTAATATTTACAAGCCACATCTACATTTGGTAGTTCCTGTGCCTGGTAGTCCAGCTTTGTTTTATTTATGTAACAGTGACTAAGCTGCAATACCTGACGAGTACTGCCACAAAATGTATGACAATGTGCCTGGTAGAGTAAAATGATACCTAATAAGAGAGTTGTGGACCTTTTATTCAGCAAATCTGCAGGATACCACGTTATAGACCCTTAAATATCAAATATTAATAGCCTATCCTCAATATATGGCTACACTAAGTCCTCCATGTGAGAGCCAGACTATGCATGGATCAGCACAGATCCCACATTGTGTGGGGGCACAGTTTGACTGAACAGCCAATCACAGAGAGTGGCCATCTGTGATTGGCTGTTGTAGTGGTGTGAATAAACATAAGGGTTAATGAGCGGACCCTGAAGCAAGTGTGACCACAGAGACTGGTAAGTATAATGCTCCTGGTTTAATCATCATTTTGCTTATTTTACATCCCCCCAGCACTTACTGCCACCATTTTATAACGCTAAAGTTCGGGTCCCCATAGACTTATTTGACTCTCGGGGTTCGGGATCAAGTTCGGGTCAAGATCGGGATCAAGTTCGGATCCGCCGAACCTGAACATCTGCAGGTTTGGGCCAGAAATATTTGGACAGTGACACAATTTTGTTATTTTAGCTGTTTACAAAAACATGTTCAGAACTACAATTATATATATAATATGGGCTGAAAGTGTACACTCCCAGCTGCAATATGAGAGTTTCCACATCCAAATCGGAGAAAGGGTTTAGGAATCATAGCTCTGTAATGCATAGCCTCCTCTTTTTCAAGGGACCAAAAGTAATTGGACAATGGACTCTAAGGGCTGCAATTAACTCTGAAGGTGTCTCCCTCGTTAACCTGTAATCAATGAAGTAGTTAAAAGGTCAGGGGTGGATTCCAGGTGTGTGGTTTTGCATTTGGAAGCTGTTGCTGTGACCAGACAACATGGGGTCAAAGGAACTCTCAATTGAGGTGAAGCAGAACATCCTGAGGCTGAAAAAAAAAGAAAAAATCCATCAGAGAGATAGCAGACATGCTTGGAGTAGCAAAATCAACAGTTGGGTACATTCTGAGAAAAAAGTAATTGACTGGTGAGCTTGGGAACTGTAAAAGGCCTGGGCGTCCACGGATGACAACAGTGGTGGATGATCGCCGCATACTTTATTTGGTGAAGAAGAACCCGTTCACAACATCAACTGAAGTCCATAACACTCTCAGTGAAGTAGGTGTATCTGTCTCTAAGTCAACAGTAAAGAGAAGACTCCATGACAGTAAATACAAAGGGTTCACATCTAGATGCAAACCATTCATCAATTCCAAAAATAGACAGGCCAGAGTTAAATTTGCTGAAAAACACCTCAAGAAGCCAGCTCAGTTCTGGAAAAGTATTCTATGGACAGATGAGACAAAGATCAACCTGTACCAGAATGATGGGAAGAAAAAAGTTTGGAGAAGAAAGGGAACGGCACATGATCCAAGGCACACCACATCCTCTGTAAAACATGGTGGAGGCAATGTGATGGCATGGGCATGCATGGCTTTCAATGGCACTGGGTCACTTGTGTTTATTGATGACATAACAGCAGACAAGAGTAGCCGGATGAATTCTGAAGTGTACCGGGATATACTTTCAGCCCAGATTCAGCCAAATGCTGCAAAGTTGATTGGACGGCGCTTCATAGTACAGATGGACAATGACCCCAAGCATACAGCCAAAGCTAGCCAGGAGTTCATGAGTGCAAAAAAGTGGAACATTCTGCAATGGCCAAGTCAATCACCAGATCTTAACCCAAGTGAGCATGCATTTCACTTGCTGAAATCCAGACTTAAGACGGAAAGAGCCACAAACAAGCAAGACCTGAAGGCTGCGGCTGTAAAGGCCTGGCAAAGCATTAAGAAGGAGGAAACCCAGCGTTTGGTGATGTCCATGGGTTCCAGACTTAAGGCAGTGATTGCCTCCAAAGGATTCGCAACAAAATATTGAAAATAAAAATATTTTGTTTGGGTTATGTTTATTTGTCCAATTACTTTTGACCTCCTAAAATGTGGAGTGTTTGTAAAGAAATGTGTACAATTCCTACATTTTCTATCAGATATTTTTGTTCAACCCTTCAAATTAAACGTTACAATCTGCACTTGAATTCTGTTGTAGAGGTTTCATTTCAAATCCAATGTGGTGGCATGCAGAGCCCAACTCGCCAAAATTGTGTCACTGTCCAAATATTTCTGGCCCTAACTGTATCTCTAATAGTGATATCTTAAATTGAAAAAAATAATGATACATTTTTGTAAAGGGAACCTGACATACTGCCTAAACCACAAGCTGTATGACTGAGAGTAGGGCAGAATCCAGGTTTATAGAGTCGAGACTAGTCCATCTCTTTGGCTGTATTTTCTCAGCGCTGCTGCAGGTGATTGAAGGGTTTCTGTGTCCACATGAGGGAGTGACATTTCAATCACTTGCAGCTTTGCTAGAAAGAGCATGTCTGGGGCAAAGCTTGACTAATGTCATCTTCAGCTATGGCCACTGGCTAGATCTTTAAGTATATTTTTTCCTGAAATGTCAAGTGTAAGGCTGAGCTCACACGGCCGTAGATTCTCTCATGCAAGAGAATCTGGACGATTATGCTAATGACACTCACTAATTCTCTGAATAAAGTTTGAACCAAGTGTCATTCTCTGTGATTAAATTTGCTGGCATGAGAGAATCGACTCACAGATGCGGAGAAGACGGAGAGCTTGATTTCGTCATCTTCTCCGATGTCTGTCTCGGCGTATATCAGACAGTACTCGGATGTAATCTGAATGCAGTTTGATGTTTTACACTTGAATGGGAGCGCACCATCAGATATTAGCTATTGCATATTGAAAATTTATTTCACCATGAGAAAAAATATATTGGTCGATAATGCCCCATAGTTTAACATTGGGTAAATTGATACCTGACAGCGCATAGGATAGCCCTCATCCTATGACTATGCTTGTATTAATGGGCCCTTACAGAGATGTAAATACCTGCCAATCATACAGCCAAGTTCTGATTCTTCAACGGGGAACCAGCCAGCAGGTTTTACGGCTATAAAGTGAAGCCGGTCTGTACTCTGGGATACTGAATGCAATCATACATTTACTTCAATGATTACATGTACTGTATGATTGCAGAGAAAACTTATTAAACCCCAGGAAAACTGGGCAGCACATTATGTAAGTGAGCACAACATCACTATATGGGGTTGGGTTTCTTGGTATTACTTCCCTGTTTGCTCTAAGCCAAACCCTCCCCTCTCCTGTACTTTTGCTAATGTGCTGCATTGTTTCCCAGTGTTTGATAACTGTTTTCTCAGCAATCATACATGTAATCATTGAAGTAAAGGTATGACTGCACTCAGTATCCCAGAGCCTGTAAGTCACTGGCTTCACTTTATAGCTCCTGCTGGTTGGTTCCCTTTAAATACGTTTATCATACAAACCCTTGTTCAACAGTAAGGCACTGTCTACTGACTAGTTGGCATAAAACACCTACAGGATTTTTGACACCGACATTGTGTAACTTGCAGTAAACACAAAGTGGTAATTTGTCCATGTAAAATATTTGTCTTCATTTATCACCAAGTAATGATTCTTTTGGTGCCATCAGATTTAATGGATTGCTTGGTTTTGCAGCTACGTAAATAAAGGTCAGAGGTCATATATCTCTAATTCTCGCTCCACCACTGCCAGCCCTAGTTGACCTCTGTAAATGACATGTTTTCCAATTGCTACATAAGTCCTGCTTTACGTTCTTCTTGCAATTTGCTGCCTAATTGTGCCATCATTCTTGTAGGTACATGAAGTAAGAATATCGCAGAACGGGTGTGATTGGTGTTCATTATCCTGTCACGGCGCCCAGATCACAAACAGATTACAGTAAAAGCACAGCCCACACACTTTCCAGTGTTGTATTCCCCTTATAGCTAGATGAGCGGCACCCGTTATTTTTCTTTGTCTTTTTACATACATCTGCCTGTTCCTTTTTCTCACCACTGCATATATATATATATATATATATTATTTTTTCAACTCATCTTCTGTATTTCTATCATTCACCTCAAACCATTCATGTTGATGGCATCTGCTTGAAAAGGAGACGAGAAAAAAGACATACTTTTAAGATCGATAATGGCTTCTTTGCTATGAGTGCTGCCAGTACTTTATAATTCTGTTTTATCTCTTTCCTGCATGTATAACCAAGAGAGGAGGGGCGGCAAAGGGGAGTTAAGGGCGAGATAAGAAACTCAGGTCCACCGAGAGAGCACGACGGTGGTAACTGGATTGGGGCTATTCGTTTTGCTACATCTTACCACATAAAAGCCCTGACTTTCATGTCCGTCACCCTAGCCTGGTAGCTTACAGATATCTTATCATCTCACAGTGACCTGTCACTGTTGCCTTATGATTGTACTGCAGGGCTCTTTTGTCTTTTCAGATCCTTTTTATAATTCATAAAATTAATTTATATTTAACGCACTAAGGTTATTTTAACTTTATGCAAATAAAATGCAGACCTGTGACTGCAGCCATCAGACTTTCAAGTGTAATTGACGCACTAATATGTCATTATACTAATAATAAATAATACTAATTATTACTAAGACATCCTTTTTTATATTTTTATATTATTATTATTGTTATTGGCTCTTAAACTATATACAGTGCCTTGTGAAAGTATTTGGTCCCCTTTTTAACCTTTTGCCACATTTTAGGCTTCAAACATAAAGATATAAATTACATTTTTTTGTGAAGATTCAAGAATAAGTGGGACACAATCATGAAGTGGAATAAAATGTATTGGATATTTTATACAAATAAAAAACTGAAAAGTGGGGCGTGCAATAGCTATTTCGGCCCCCTTGAGTTAATACTTTGTAGCGCCACCTTTGCTGAGATTACAGCTGCAAGTCTCTTGGGCTATGTCTCTATCAGTTTTGCACATTGAGAGACTGAAATTCTTGCCATTCTTCCTTGCAAAATAGCTTGAGCTCAGTGAGATTGATGGAGAGCGTTTGTGAACAGCAGTTTTCAGCTCTTTCCACAGATTCTAATTGGATTCAGGTCTGGACTGTGACTTGACATTCTAACACCTGGATACATTTATTTTTGAACCATTCATTGTAGATTTTGCTTTATGTTTGGGATCATTGTCTTGTTGGAAGATAAATCTCCGTCCCAGTCTCGGTCTTTTTGCAGACTCCAACAGGTTTTTTTTCCAGAATTGTCCTGTTTTTGGCTTCGTCCATCTTCCCATCAATTTTAACCATCTTCCCTGTCCCTGCTGAAGAAAAGCAAATGGCTCAATGTTGATGTGGAGGTTTTTATGGCCACCAAACATACCATTTTGCATTGTGGCCAAAAAGTTCGATTTTGGTTTCATCTGACCAGAGCACCTTATTCCACATGTTTGTGTGTCTCCCAGGTGGCTTGTTGCAAACTTCAAATTAGACTTTTATGGATATCTTTGAGAAATGGCTTTCTTCTTGCCACTCTTACATAAAAGCCAGATTTGTGCAGTGTACGACTGATTGTTGTCCTATGGACAGACTCTCCCACCTCAGTGTAGATCTCTGCAGTTATCCAGAGTGATAATGGGCCTTTCTGCTGCATCTCTGATTAATTTTTCTCCTTGTTCAAGATGAAAGTTTAGAGGGAGGCCGGGTCTTGGTAGATTTGCTGTGGTCTGATACTCCTTCCATTTCAATGTGATCAGTTGCACAGTGCTCCTTGAGATGTTTAAAACTTGGGAAATCTTTTTGTATCCAAATCTGGCTGTTAACCTCGTCACAACAGTATCTCGGACCTGCCTGGTGTGTTCCTTGGTCTTCATGATGCACTCTGCACTTGAAACAGAATCCTGAGACTATCGCAGAGCAGGTGCATTTATACGGAGACTCGATTACACACAGGTGGATTCTATTTATCATTACCGGTCATTTAGGACAACATTGGATCATTCAGAGATCCTCACTGAACTTCTGGAGTGAGTTTGCTGCACTGAAAGTAAAGGGGCCGAATAATATAACACGCCTCACTTTCAGTTTTTTATTTGTTAAAGTTTCCCTTGATTTTGACCCCTTGCCTGTGACCTGACTGTTCTTTTGTCTGCTCCCTGTAAACTGTCTTGCCTTTCTGGTTTTCCTGACCCGGCTCGTGAATTAGATTTTGTCTCTGACTACTCTTTGTTGTACTGCACCATTTCCTGGACCTGACCTCGGATCGTTTGACCTCCCTTTGCTTATACAGTAAGTACCGTAATACTATAATATAATTATTATCTGTAAGTGTAGTCTTATCTCTCCACTTCTGAGACTAGTTATTACTGTAGTGACTCGCGTCACAGAGATGTTTTTCTCCTATCGACAAGTAAACTTGAACGACCTTTCGTTGGCTGACCAAAAAAAACTTACATTTATTTGGACTCAAACAATTTTCAAAATAACACACAAACTTTCTTCCTATACATTTGTAGAATGTTCATTGGTTTTAAACTATTGCGACTTATTCAGTTTTTACGGAAGCTCCATCAACTTTTCAAAGTGAGTTCAGTGGGGAGGGGTGTGGAGGACATTTTTTTTGTTTCTTCAACGATGCATGGCAGGTGAAATATGCGATAAATGCAATTAAAGGTCACATCTCTTCATGATTTTGGCATATCTTACTTCAGCGGAGCCTTCATCAAGATTGGCGTACAAAAAGAGTAGAGGATTTGTACAAAACAAGTTGCTGACATTATTATAAGATTTTGCAGCCATTATGGTAATGATTGAACAGAAAATTACATATTATTTGGCAATTATTATTTTTTTTATATGACTATCCATATAAACGTCTTCTGAAATATTCCAGCTTTCACACCAGACAGTAGAGCAGTCACAATAAGCTTCCTTGTCAGCTTTTCTCTATAGTCCTAAATAAGATAATTTATCAACACTTATACACACAGATACTGGCTTATCTGCAGAATCTCTACATACCCTAAGTTTGGGTATGGCCAGCAAGGTTTACGTGGGCCTATGGACGATGATCAGCTTCATCCAACTAATATACTACATAAAATTGATGCTTGTACTGTTTTTTGTCATGTTTTTTAGCTACATTTTATTTGAATCCCATTTTCTGTAAATATAACATAGAAAAATATATTTATCATTTTTACAAAATGCACTAAAATATGTCACATACCCTAATAAAGAAAGATGCAGCTCTGCACTAATGTACCTGTATGATTTATTCGTCGTTATTTATGTTCTCATCCTTGTTCTGCCCTTACACATCTACTATGTGCCATGGAACCAATGGCGCTATATAAATAATAATAATAATAATAATATGTGTGATTCAAACATTTTACTTCCACACTAGATCCTTTGATAGGGCGTTGATCCAGGGAATTAATCTGATTGCCATATCTGGAGTCAGGAAGGAATTTTTTCCCCAATGTGGAGCTAGTGTTGCCACATGTTTTTTTTTTTAACCATTTGCAGTTTGTGATCGGCTCGCACTAAGGGTAAAATCTGAGTTTTCTGCTGCATTGTGTTGTGCCTAAAAAAAAATTAAAAGCTCCCCAACCTCCCATCCCTGGGAGTGTTTTGCTTATGGCTGGCTGTATGTGGGCGGAAAGCCAAACAATCAGTGTAGGCTTGGGTCAAGTTCGTGTCTCTAACAGCGCCATCAAACCTGAACAACCAAGGGTTCAAACAGAAACAAATGTCCTCTCGCTGCAATCTTTTTGACCACACTGACTGCCGCAAGGAGTGGTGATATTACTCACTAAGTCACCGAGGGCTCCCCATGGCTGCTGGAAATGGGGTCACATGAGTTCACTGCCGCAGGACCTCAGTGACTAAGTAACTGATGTCACCAGCTGCAGTCAATATGATCGCAGAGGCTGCAGCAAGAGGACGCTTGTTCTCAAGCTGTAATCTCGAGATGCAGCAGAGCTGAGTGTGCTTCATGGGACCATTGTTGGGGATTATTGTCGGAGGGTATGTTGGGGTAATAAATTGGAAAATGAGAGTTGTCTGTCTGATTTATGTCAAATGATTTTTCTCTTTGTGTTGTATTTTTTCACTAGTTTTTCAAAGAATTGATAATAATATAGGCGGGTCTCATAATCCTGAACTTTATCAATATGGCCTTAATGATAAACTATCAATACTCACCTGTCATTATCCCCTTTTAACACTCTCATGCTACTGCACTGTGGTATTGGGAAAAGCCAGGTATAGCACTTCTGATGAATGCACCAATTTCTGGGGTGACTTCGGGCTGCTATTCTTTAGCCTGGGGGGGGCAAATAACTATGGGTCTCACCACACTGAAAATACCAGTCCCCAGCTTCCTGGGTTTTACCTTGGCTGGCAATCAAAAATAGGGAGAAGCCCACACATTTTTTTTTATTATTTATTTAAATAATAAGAGAAAAATTATGGGCTCCCCTATATTTTTGATTGCCAGCCAAGGTAATGCCAGGCAGTTTGGGATTGTAGCCCATAGCTGTCAGCTTTATCTGCACTTAGAGTAAAAAATACAGTGAAGTTCTATATAATTCTTTTTATAATTTATTTATTTTTACACTACTATGAAGTGAGGTTTGTTGCCAATGACAACCAATTGCAGCCGCCGGCACAATGGGTGAGGGATTCAACATCTAATCACAGACACTGTCACGGAGAGTGGACATCTGTGATTGGCTGTTGGAGTCAGTGCAGTAACCTGGAAATAGCTCATACATTCTAGCATCTACCGTGCAGTGAATAACCAGGAAGTGGCCTAGAAGTACAAGTACGCTGACCCCGTTATATATTTTCATAAACGTTTTTTTGTGCTGTTTGGAAGATGCCGGAGGGGAGAGAGAAGAGTGCACATTTTATGTTCAGGAAGGTGAATCACATTTTTTCTGGCAAAATTAGCAGCGATGTACTGACAAAAAACAACGGAAACTGAGACACATTTTTCGTTGAAAAGATCGACGAAAACCGAAGTCGATGAAAACCGAGGTATCACTGTATTCACAACCCTGTGACTACCGTTCCTGGCAATGAAACTGGCAGATCTTCACAGCACACAGTGCAGCACTGTGAGGATTCACAATTCTGTAGTCACTGGGTGACTGCAGACTTACGGATTTAGACCGGACAACCCCTTTATTGTTTTTCAGTAAATCCTATCATATCCAACAGTACAGTTTACGACTAACCTGTGGCGTTTCTACATTCCATATGACTATTGTAATTTTTTTGCTGTCCTATGTAAGAGAAACTATGTGTATACATCACAGTTCTATTGGAGTAAACCATTCAATTTTTTCTCATATAAGATTAGCCATTTTTTACACGCAAATGGGATTAATTCTCCTGTCTTTTTCCATCGAAATGAGGATCACAGCCTAGGTTTAGACTAAGAGAAACATTATCTAATATTGCTTTATGTAGTCCATGCTGTGATATTCAAAGGTTCTTAACCCCTTCACGACCCTTGGCCCACCGTTTGGGCCATGGAAACAAGTTCGTTCCCGACCCTTGGCCCAGGGGGTGGGCCATGGATTGATCGGGCTCCTGCAGGCCGAGTGAGGGTCTCACTGACCTGTCATTCGGCCTGCAGGTACATGGGGTGTTGTACAACACCCCATGGGGGTCGATTTGCCCCCACCCCCACCCCCCCGGCTACAGGCGCGGTGATTGGCGCTCAAAAGTGAAAGTGAAAATCACCGCGCCTGTCATGCTTCCCTGCCTGCCCCTGCTCTCCCTACCCTCCGATCTTCTCCCCTGTCATACTCTAAGTGCCCCCCTGTCCCCCACCTCTCTATTCTGCCCCTCTTCATCTTTCTTACCCCCCCCCCTCCCGCTTCTTGTCCCTGCTCCCGCTTCCTGTCCCTGCCGCGGGCTTCCTGTTCCTGCCGCCCGCCTCCTCCTCACTGCCCCCGCTTCCTGTAAGTGCCCCCCATCTCCTGTCACCCCCCCTCTTCCCCCTACCTGCCCCCCCCCGACCACCGGAGCGGCGATCGCTTCTCCCACTCACCCCTCTGGCGATTGCGCTCCATCCTGCTGCACGGCTGCATCCCGCTCCTCCTCCTCTTCTCTCCGGCCGATCGCATCTGACAGCTCTGTGCTGGAGCTGTCAGATGACTTCTACAGCTAGATCCTGAGGATCCAGCTGTAGGAAGTGATCTGACAGATCCAGCACATTGATCCACAGTGACCATTATGTGATCACTGTGGATCACTGTACTGGATCTGTCAGATCACTTTCTACAGCTGGATCCTGAGGATCCAGCTGTAGGAAGTGATCTGACAGATCCAGCACAGTGATCCACAGTGACCATTATGTGATCACTGTGGATCACTGTACTGGATCTGTCAGATCACTTTCTACAGCTGGATCCTGAGGATCCAGCTGTAGGAAGTGATCTGACAGATCCAGCACAGTGATTCACAGTGACCATTATGTGATCACTGTGGATCACTGTACTGGATCTGTCAGATCACTTCCTACAGCTGGATTCTGAGGATCTAGCTGCAGAAAGTGATCTGACACCCCGGGCGCAGTGACCCACTATGTGCATCACTGCGCCTGGGCTGCCAGATCGCTTTCCGCAGCTCGATCCTCATGCATGGGGATCGAGCTGCGGAAAGCGATCTGGCAGCCCAGGCGCAGTGATGCACATAGTGGGTCACTGCGCCCAGGCTCTTAGATCGCTGCTCTGCAGCCCGATCTCCCTGCATGGGCATCGAGCTGCAGAAAGCAATCTGACAGCCCGACGCAGTGATGCACATAGTGGGTCAATGCGCCTGTGCTGCCAGATCGCTTTCCGCAGCTCGATCCCCATGCATGGGGATCGAGCTGCGGAAAGCGATCTGGCAGCCCAGGCGCAGTGATGCACATAGTGGGTCACTGCGCCCAGGCTCTTAGATCGCTGCTCTGCAGCCCGATCTCCCTGCATGGGCATCGAGCTGCAGAAAGCAATCTGACAGCCCGACGCAGTGATGCACATAGTGGGTCAATGCGCCTGTGCTGCCAGATCGCTTTCCGCAGCTCGATCCCCATGCATGGGGATCGAGCTGCGGAAAGCGATCTGGCAGCCCAGGCGCAGTGATGCACATAGTGGGTCACTGCGCCCAGGCTCTTAGATCGCTGCTCTGCAGCCCGATCTCCCTGCATGGGCATCGAGCTGCAGAAAGCAATCTGACAGCCCGACGCAGTGATGCACATAGTGGGTCAATGCGCCTGTGCTGCCAGATCGCTTTCCGCAGCTCGATCCCCATGCATGGGGATCGAGCTGCGGAAAGCGATCTGGCAGCCCAGGCGCAGTGATGTACATAGTGGGCCACTGCGCCCAGGCTCTTAGATCGCTGCTCTGCAGCCCGATCTCCCTGCATGGGCATCGAGCTGCAGAAAGCAATCTGACAGCCCGGACGCAGTGATGCACATAGTGGGTCAATGCGCCTGTGCTGCCAGATCGCTTTCCGCAGCTCGATCCCCATGCATGGGGATCGAGCTGCGGAAAGCGATCTGGCAGCCCAGGCGCAGTGATGCACATAGTGGGTCACTGCGCCCAGGCTCTTAGATCGCTGCTCTGCAGCCCGATCTCCCTGCATGGGCATCGAGCTGCAGAAAGCAATCTGACAGCCCGACGCAGTGATGCACATAGTGGGTCAATGCGCCTGTGCTGCCAGATCGCTTTCCGCAGCTCGATCCCCATGCATGGGGATCGAGCTGCGGAAAGCGATCTGGCAGCCCAGGCGCAGTGATGTACATAGTGGGCCACTGCGCCCAGGCTCTTAGATCGCTGCTCTGCAGCCCGATCTCCCTGCATGGGCATCGAGCTGCAGAAAGCAATCTGACAGCCCGACGCAGTGATGCACATAGTGGGTCAATGCGCCTGTGCTGCCAGATCGCTTTCCGCAGCTCGATCCCCATGCATGGGGATCGAGCTGCGGAAAGCGATCTGGCAGCCCAGGCGCAGTGATGCACATAGTGGGTCACTGCGCCCAGGCTCTTAGATCGCTGCTCTGCAGCCCGATCTCCCTGCATGGGCATCGAGCTGCAGAAAGCAATCTGACAGCCCGACGCAGTGATGCACATAGTGGGTCAATGCGCCTGTGCTGCCAGATCGCTTTCCGCAGCTCGATCCCCATGCATGGGGATCGAGCTGCGGAAAGCGATCTGGCAGCCCAGGCGCAGTGATGTACATAGTGGGCCACTGCGCCCAGGCTCTTAGATCGCTGCTCTGCAGCCCGATCTCCCTGCATGGGCATCGAGCTGCAGAAAGCAATCTGACAGCCCGGACGCAGTGATGCACATAGTGGGTCAATGCGCCTGTGCTGCCAGATCGCTTTCCGCAGCTCGATCCCCATGCATGGGGATTGAGCTGCGGAAAGCGATCTGGCAGCCCAGGCGCAGTGATGTACATAGTGGGCCACTGCGCCCAGGCTCTTAGATCGCTGCTCTGCAGCCCGATCTCCCTGCATGGGCATCGAGCTGCAGAAAGCAATCTGACAGCCCGGACGCAGTGATGCACATAGTGGGTCAATGCGCCTGAGCTGCCAGATCGCTTTCCGCAGCTCGATCCCCATGCATGGGGATCGAGCTGCGGAAAGTGATCTGGCAGCCCAGGCGCAGTGATGCACATAATGGGTCACTGCGCCCGGGGTGTCAGATCACTTTCTGCAGCTCGATCACCATGCTGGCGGATCGGGCTCCAGAGTAGCGATCTGAAAGCAAAGGTGATCGAGCGTCGTGGGACCTTCGTTGTGGACTACGTCGGAGACAAACGTCGTGGGACCTTCGTTATGGACTACGTCGGAGCGATCGAGCGTCGTGGGACCTTCGTTGTGGACTACGTCGGATCTTTTTATAATAAAGATGGAGTCCGAATTGTGTCTGTTTTTTTTTTCAAATAAAAAGATTTTTCTCTGTGTGTATTTATTGACTATTTACTGTACTAGAGATTCCTAATGGCGGGTCTAACATTGGCCCTATATTATGAATCTCGGGCTTAGTGCCAGCTGCCAATAAAAAGCTGGCATTAACCCCTTTATTACCCAGTTAGCCACCGGCACCAGGGCAACTGGAAGAGCGTGGGTACAGCGCCAGAAATTGGCGCTTCAATGAATGCGCCATTTTCTGGGGCGGCTGCGGGCTGCAATTCGCAGCATGGGGGGCCCAGAACGCTTGGGCCTCTCTATGCTGAGGATTCCAGCCCCCAGCTGCCTAGTTGTACCTGGCTGGACCAAAAATATGGCGGAGCCCCACGTAATTTTTTTTTCTAGAATTAGTTCTAGAAATTTAAAAAAAAATGGGCTTCGCTGTATTTTTGGTTCCAGCCAGGTATGACGAGGCAGCTGGGGGTGGGTGGCAGTCCGTAGCTGCCAAGTTGTACCTGGCTGGACCAAAAATATGGCGGAGCCCTATGTCATTTTTTTTCTAGAAATATTTCTAGAAATAAAAAAAAAATAGGCTTCGCTGTATTTTTGGTTCCAGCCAGGTATGACGAGGCAGCTGGGGGCTGGTGGCAGTCCGTAGCTGCCAAGTTGTACCTGGCTGGACCAAAAATATGGCGGAGCCCTATGTCATTTTTTTTCTAGAAATATTTCTAGAAATAAAAAAAAAAATAGGCTTCGCTGTATTTTTGGTTCCAGCCAGGTATGACGAGGCAGCTGGGGGTGGGTGGCAGTCCGTAGCTGCCAAGTTGTACCTGGCTGGACCAAAAATATGGCGGAGCCCTATGTCATTTTTTTTCTAGAAATAATTCTAGAAATAAAAAAAAAATAGGCTTCGTTGTATTTTTGGTTCCAGCCAGGTATGACGAAGCAGCTGGGGGCTGGTGGCAGTCCGTAGCTGCCAAGTTGTACCTGGCTGGACCAAAAATATGACAGAGCCCCATGGGTCCCCTATGCTGCGAATTGCAACTACTAGACTAGTATGTTTTTTCACAAAAAGTTTCTTTATTCATTTATACGTCTCAATTTGTGAAGCACATGGTGGTTCAAAGTGCTCACTGTGCATCTAGATATGTTCCCTGGGGGGTCTAGTTTCCAAAATGGGGTCACTTGTGGGGGAGCTCCAATGTTTAGGCACACAGGGGCTCTCCATACGCGACCTGGTGTCCGCTAACAATTCCAATTGTTGGCAAACACCAGGTTGCGTATGGAGAGCCCCTGTGTGCCTACACATTGGAGCTCCCCCACAAGTGACCCCATTTTGGAAACTAGACCCCCCAAGGAACGTACCTAGATGCATAGTGAGCACTTTGAACCCCCAGGTGCTTCACAAATTGATCCATAAAAATAAAAAAGTACTTTTTTTTCCACAAAAAAATTATTTTTTCATTTTTACAGATCAATTTGTGAAGCACCTGGAGGTTCAAAGTGCACAGTATGCATCTAGATACATTCCTTGGGGGTCTAGTTTACAAAATGGGGTCACTTGTGGGGGAGACCCAATGTTTAGGCACACAGGGGCTCACCAAACGTGACATGGTGTCCGCTAACAATTCCAATTGTTAGCGGACAATATGTCGCATATGGAGAGCCCCTGTGTGCCTAAACATTGGAGCTCCCCACAAGTGACCCCATTTTGGAAACTAAACCCCCCAGGGAACATATCTAGCTGCATAGTGAGCACTTTGAACCCCCAGGTGCTTCACAAATTGGTCCGTAATAATGAAAAAAGAAATTTTTGTGGAAAAAAAAGTGCTTTTTCATTTTTATGGATGAATTTGTGAAGCACCTGGGGGTTCAAAGTACTCACTATGCATCTAGATACGTTCCCTGGGGGGTCTAGTTTCCAAAATGGGGTCACTTGTTGCGGAGCCCCAATGTTTAGGCACACAGGGGCTCACCAAACGCAACATGGTGACAGCTAACAATTTGAGCTGATTTTTATTCAAATTGTTAGCGGACACCATGTCGCTTTTGGAGAGCCCCTGTGTGCCTAAACATTGGAGCTCCCCCACAAGTGACCCCATTTTGGAAACTAGACCCCCCAGGGAACTTATCTAGATGGATAGTGAGCATATTGACCCCCCAGGTGCTTCACAAATTAATGGAAAACATTTTTTTTTGCGGAAAACAAGTACTTTTTCATTTTTACAGATCAATTTGTGAAGCACCTGGGGGTTCAAAGTGCTCACTATGCATCTAGATACGTTCCCTGGGGGGCCTAGTTTCCAAAATGGGGTCACTTGTGGGGGAGCTCCAATGTTTAGGCACACAGGGGCTCACCAAACGCGACATGGTGTCCGCTAACAATTTGAGCTCATTTTGCATTCAAATTGTTAGCGGACACCATGTCGTGTTTGGAGAGCCCCTATGCGTCTCCACATTGGAGCTCCCCCACAAGTGACCCCATTTTGGAAACTAGACCCCCCAGGGAACATATCTAGCTGCATAGTGAGCACTTTGAACCCCCAGGTGCTTCACAAATTGGTCCGTAATAATGAAAAAAGAAATTTCTGTGGAAAAAAAAGGGCTTTTTCATTTTTATGGATGAATTTGTGAAGCACCTGGGGTTCAAAGTACTCACTATGCATCTAGATACGTTCCCTGGGGGGTCTAGTTTCCAAAATGGGGTCACTTGTGGGGGAGCTCCAATATTTAGGCACACAGGAGCTCACCAAACGCAACATGGTGTCCGCTAACAATTTGAGCTCATTTTGCATTCAAATTGTTAGCGGACACCATGTCGTGTTTGGAGAGCCCCTGTGCGTCTCCACATTGGAGCTCCCCCACAAGTGACCCCATTTTGGAAACTAGACCCCCCAGGGAACATATCTAGCTGCATAGTGAGCACTTTGAACCCCCAGGTGCTTCACAAATTGGTCCGTAATAATGAAAAAAGAAATTTTTGTGGAAACAAAAGTGCTTTTTCATTTTTATGGATGAATTTGTGAAGCACCTGGGGGTTCAAAGTACTCACTATGCATCTAGATACGTTCCCTGGGGGGTCTAGTTTCCAAAATGGGGTCACTTGTGGGGGAGCTCCAATGTTTAGGCACACAGGGGCTCACCAAACGCAACATGGTGTCCGCTAACAATTTGAGCTCATTTTGCATTCAAATTGTTAGCGGACACCATGTCGTGTTTGGAGAGCCCCTGTGCGTCTCCACATTGGAGCTCCCCCACAAGTGACCCCATTTTGGAAACTAGACCCCCCAGGGAACATATCTAGCTGCATAGTGAGCACTTTGAACCCCCAGGTGCTTCACAAATTGGTCCGTAATAATGAAAAAAGAAATTTTTGTGGAAAAAAAAGTGCTTTTTCATTTTTATGGATGAATTTGTAAAGCACCTGGGGTTCAAAGTGCTCACTATGCATCTAGATACGTTCCCTGGGGGGGTCTAGTTTCCAAAATGGGGTCACTTGTTGCGGAGCCCCAATGTTTAGGCACACAGGGGCTCACCAAACGCAACATGGTGACAGCTAACAATTTGAGCTGATTTTTATTCAAATTGTTAGCGGACACCATGTCGCTTTTGGAGAGCCCCTGTGTGCCTAAACATTGGAGCTCCCCCACAAGTGACCCCATTTTGGAAACTAGACCCCCCAGGGAACATATCTAGATGGGTAGTGAGCATATTGAACCCCCAGGTGCTTTACAAATTGATCTGTCAAAATGAAATAGTACTTTTTTTTTCACAAAATTTTTTTTTAGCCTAAATTTTTTCGTTTTCACATGGCAACAGCATAAAATTCATCCTAAAATTTGTTGGGGCAATTTCTCCTGAGTACACCGATACCTCATATGTGGTCATAAACCACTGTTTGGGCACACAGCAGGGCTCAGAAGGGAAGGAGCGCCATTTCACTTTTTGGATGTAAAATTAGCTCAAAAATTCAAATTGCGCTCCTTCCCTTCTGAGCCCTGCCGTGCGCCCAAACAGTGGTTTATGACCATATATGAGGTATCGATGTACTCGGGAGAATTTGCACAACACATTTTAAGATCCAATTTATCCCGTTGCCCATGTGAAAATGAAAGAATTGAGGATAAAAGAACATTTTTGAGAAAAATTAAAATATCCATTTTTTGTTTCCACTTTGCCTTAGGTCCTGTGAAGCACCTGAAGGGTTAATCATCTTCTTGAATATAGTTTTGAGTAGCTTGAGGGGTACAGTTTTTGGAATGGTGTCACTTTTGGGTGTTTTCTGTCATGTACACCCTTCAAAAGGACTTCAAATGTGATGTGGTCACTAAAAAAAATGGTTTTGTAAATTTTGGTTGAAAAATGAAAAATTACTCATGAACTTTGAACCCTTATAACGTCCTACCAAAAAAATTTTTTTTTTCCAAAATTGTGCTGATGTGAAGTAGACATGTGGGAAATATTATTTAATAACTTTTTTCTGTCACATATCTCTCTGGTTTATCAGAAAAAAAAAAAAAAATGTGAAAATTGTGAAATTTTCAAAATTTTTGCCATATTTTTGATTTTTTCACAAATAAACACAAAAATTATCGACTTAAATTTAATACTAGCATGAAGCCCAATGTGTCACGAAAAAACAATCTCAGAATCGCTAGGATCGGTTGAAGTGTTCCAGAGATATAACCTCATAAAGGGACACTGGTCAGAATTGCAAAAAATGCCAAGGTCTTTAGGGTCAAAATAGGCTGGGTCCTGAAGGGGTTAAAATGTGAACGTGTCAAGAAGACCTTCTTGGATGCATAGCCATTTTTCCCATGTGGTATACATACTGAAAGGAAAAGAGAAGAAAGCGCACATAGGGCATTATCCGAGACAAAAGTTTTAAGGCTATCTGTCGTTCAACTCATCTTCCTTAGTTGTGTGAGTCACAACCAATTTAGAAGACATGCATGACTGCTGCAGATACCTGTGTAGTAGATCACTGCTGTTCAGGTAGAAGAAAATGGGTTTACTCCATGCCACCAAAGGAAGGATAAATCCGGGTGTGGTGCCTGTCTCTATGTGTCTCACTTCCAGTATGGTTCATCCAGATTTATCCTTTATTTGGTGGTGCGGAGTGAACCTGTTTTCTTCTATCTGAACCATATGTGATATACATACCAGATATAGCTGTCACTCTCTTCTTAAGATGTACTGTCTACTGTACTCACAATGCGAGAAAGCATCAAGATCACAATAAAACTTGGAATCAGCACAACAGTACAGGGTGCAATACTCTGTCATCCTGCAAACTTTAAAAGTCAAGAATGTTGATTAAAATCCAACATGTCAAATTTAAAAATATGTGTAAATGTGTTTAAATCTTGAGTGGGTAGGACCTCAATAAAATGTTATTATAAACCACTTTCTAAAGCTGGCTTCACATTTGCGTATGGGAAGGCAGCGTATTGCTGCGTTACCATACGCAGTCAAACGCATGCGCACTGCTTTCCTATGTTTAACATAGGAACGCATGGTGCCTGCGTTTGCTGCGTTCGGGTGCGAATGCGGACGATATCTGCTCCTTCCGGTGTCCCGGGACGCAGCATGTTGGGTTTTTTTGTGCGGACGTTGGAAAATCAGCAAGCGTCCCCAAGCGCACAAAAAATGCATTGGCTTCAATGGGTCCGCAGTGTTCAGCGCTTGACAGCGCAGGAGAACGCTACAGACCCATTGAAAAGTCTCCCGGTGGCCGCCGGTGATGTCACAGGAGCTCACCGACGGCCACCGGGAGATCAGCTCAGCCTCTGCTGTCCTCTTCCTCCCCGCCGCTGGTAATCTCCTAGTAGTGTCGGAGGGAAGAAACAGCTGATCTGACAGCTGTTTGAATCTTCCCGCGCCGACATCTCCTCTCGGTGTCGGCGCGGGAAGATTCAAACAGCTGTCAAATCAGCTGTTCTCCCCGCCGACACGTCCCGGAGGTTACCGGCGGCCGGGAGGCGGAGATCTCCGGCGCTGATCTCCGCCCCCTGACAACGCCGATTGGCTGGCCAGCCTGCAGAGTGATGTGTCCGCAGGTGGACATTCTCCGCTGCGGACACATCAAATGGCACTGCTTTGCACTGCGTATGTGTCTGCATGCGATCAGCATGCAGACACATAAGCAAATGTGAAGCCAGCCTTAGTTCAGTAATAATTAGGCACAAGTGTGCATTGACCCATTATCCAGACATTAAGGCGTCAATTGAAATTTGTTAAAAGTTCAATGATCAGAGAAATAGAATCTAAAGTCAACTCTTAAGGCCACTTCACACACACAGATATCTGAGTCCAATATCTGAACAGATCTCAGGTTGCAGTGAAATCATGGATACATTGCTCCATTTTGTGGCTGTGTACAACATGGAGCAATGTATCCATGATTTCACTGCAACCAGAGATCTGTTCAGATATTGGACTCAGATATCTCTGTGTGTGAAGTGGCCTTTATAGCTATAGAACTAATTTGTGATTATGTCTTAAATTGCTTATTTTATTGAGTCCTACAATGAGAAAATGCAGAAACAAATGGCATTGCAATGTGTTTAAATACACAGAATAACATTATTGGAATAAGAACATTCCTTGGTTTATCTAACAATCTGAATAAGCTCAGCTTTTTTGCTAATCTCAGATGTTTCTACGTTCCCGTCTTTCTTCTCATCGGATTGTTATCATACTTTGCACATCTGTATTCCACTAACATCTGAACACATCTTTACTACAAGAGCTAGAGATGACGGATACTTCAGAACTCTGCAAAGTGAAGAACCACTAAAATGTATAGAATAACTCTCATCAGATAAACAGTCCTGAGGATCATTACTGAACTTTCCTAATGATTACAAGAAAGAACTCTGCTGTATACAATATGCAGGATTCTTCAGAGAGGATAAGCACATTTTGCAGTAAGTTGTTCATTTCAGCATTTATTCTAATTACTGTATTGTGAAGTCGATAAAATGCATACAATTGACTGCAAAGGGACAAACGGACGTGTGTCATTTGCAACAACTGTTTCTATAGGGCAGTAAGAGACTAGAGTGGTTTGAGTACTGTCCGTCCTCCATCTTTGCCCTCAGCCTACTAAGGCCCATTACCATCTGATAATGGTAGGTCCTTACTTGCCTAACATAAAACCCCTGTCAAGTCAGATTTGCTTTTAACAATATGTAAAAAGCGAACTAAATAAACATGGATAGATATATATAATTGTATCCCTCTTTTTTTAAGGGAAACTACACTATCACCTTATCATGCAGCAGGTAGGGATGGGCGAATCTACTCGCTAGGACTCGTTACTCGGCGAGTAGTAAGGGACTCGCAGGACTCGGTACTCTGCGAGTTTCCCAGTGATTACTCGCACGAGTCCAATGCAAATCAATATCAATCCTAGTTTTGTCAGAAACGCTGACAAAACTAGGATTGCCATTGTTTGCATTAGACTCGGCTACTGTGCCAGTGATAGCAGGGAAACTCGCAAATAACTGCTGTTACATTGCGAGCCGAGTCCAGCTGTCTTCTCTGTGCAGCTCCAGGGTCCTAGAGCCTGCCTGCTCACAGACATGATGTAGCAGTGCTGAGATTGTTCTCAGTCTGCTCATTCCCTGTGCATAGAGATCTATATCTATGCACAGGGGATGCAGCAGAGAGGACATCGCGTTTTGGACTACGTCGGACGGAAGAGGATTTTTTTAATTAAAGATGGAGTCCCTAATGGCTTTTTTTTTATTTCAAATAAAAAATTTTCTCTGTGTTTTTTTAACCCTTTATTTGAGATTCTTAGTGGCTGGGTCAAACGTGGCCTGACATTAAGAATCTCGGGCTTAATACCAGCTTGTATAACAAAGCTGGTATTAACCCCTTTATTACCCAGCGTGCTACCGCCACCAGGGCCGCTGGAAGAGCGGGGTTCAGCGCCAGAGGATGGCGCTTCAATGAACGCGCCATCTTCTGGGGCGGCTGCGGGCTGCAATTTGCAGCGGGGGGTGCCCAGAAAGCTTGGGCATCCCTGCGCTGCGGATTCCAGCCCCCAGCTGCTTAGCTGTACTTGGCTAGACATAGAAATTGCGCGGAGCCCCACGCATTTTTTTTTAATTATTTCATGAATTTCAGAGTCAGAATCTCAGAATTTCATGAAATAATTTTAAAAAAATGCGTGGGGCTCCGCGCAATTTCTATGTCTAGCCAGGTACAGCTAAGCAACTGGGGGCTGGAATCCGCAGCGCAGGGATGCCCAAGCTTTCTGGGCACCCCCCGCTGCAAATTGCAGCCCGCAGCCGCCCCAGAAGATGGCGCGTTCATTGAAGCGCCATCCTCTGGCGCTGAACCCCGCTCTTCCAGCGGCCCTGGTAGCGGTGGCACGCTGGGTAATAAAGAGGTTAGGGCCAGCTTTGTATTATCAGCTGGCCCTAAGCCCGAAATTTATGGCGGTCACGCCAATATTAGACATGACCGCCATGAATTTCTATTAAATAGTTTTAAAAAAAACACAACACAAAGAAAATTTTTTATTAGAAATAAAAAAAAAAGCCATTAGGGACTCCATCTTTAATTAAAAAAATCCTCTTCCGTCCGACGCAGTCCAAAACGCGATGTCCTCTCTGCTACATCCTCTGTGCATAGATATAGATCTCTATGCACAGGGAATGAGCAGACTGAGAACAATCTCAGCTCTGCTACATCATCTCTGTGCACAGACATTCATGTCTGTACACAGGGAATGAGCAGACTGAGAACAATCTCAGCACTGCTACATCAGGCAGCAGGCAGGCTCTAGGACCCTGGAGCTGGCAACCAGCACAGAGGAGAAAGCAGGACTCTTATCTGTGCGAGTTTCCCAGCGATTACAGTTACAAAGTAAACGAGCAATGCAAATAAATGACAAAACTAGGATTGCTTCAGGCTGAAGCTTCCGAGACACATCTGCGATTTGTAAATCTCACACTACTCGCTATTACTCGCTTCCCCATTCATTAACATTGGACTCGCTAGACTCGCAACGAGTAGCGAGTCCTGTGCTCGGACTCGCTAGAGTCAAGCGATTCCGAGTAATTTAGGATTCGCCCATCACTAGCAGCAGGCTCACACCCCGGTCGCAGTTTTCACCTCTTGTATAGACATTTTCAGTGGAGTAATGTTGACCTAGTGGGTACCACTGCAAAATCTCCCATAGGATGTGCAAATATCACTAGTCTATTATAGTATTGGACTTCATATATGGGCCATGAGTCTCAAGGACTCTACATTAGTCAACGTTCTGGCTCCCTGAGCCACCATTTCCTGCCTCTCAAGAACTGAATATTCAAGGACTCTGTCTCCCACATGATCTTTTTCAGGTATACAAGCACTTTTATCAGAAAATACCCTGACCACACTTTAGGTGTTCTTCACATACATGTGTGTATGCACACACATACACATACTTGCACAACCTTTCACTTGCAACTCATCTCCCACAGTGGTTATAACTAAGACATTCCACTTATTTTCTGAACCCCACAGTAACATATGCTCAATTATGATTCTCTGTGCTTCTGGTTCCCTTCTTGGCTGACCTTTCCCAAACACCCAGCAAACTTACTGATGATACACCTTGACCATTACTGGTTAAGCAGCAATTCACAGGAAATTACAATACATTTAGACAATTCAGCTATCTTTTCTATTACATTTTTACTTCTATTCACTGCTGCAGAATATGGAGAGGGTGGGGAAGGGGATGAGTAATGTGATAGGTTGTCTCCCTGTGGGTTTTATTAATCACTTAAACAGATGACTGACTTAACTTTATACACTAGTGTTGGGTGGTGCGGGGCAGTAGTTGCAAGTGAGAGATTGAGTCTGGATGTCCACCACACTACAATTAAAATCAATGTCCTTGCTGGGTGCTACGATTTGTATGATGTAGGTCATACCTTAGAGCAGGCCGCATGTTGCAGGCCAGGACTGAACCACTGAGTAGAATGAAACAGGGATCAATAGTTTTTATTAAACAACAGTCTTTTACTGCACAATTTCCACATTTTTTAGGCACAACTTTACATGTAAGGTATCGGGCACATATCGTAGAACGCAAATAGACTTTTTGTGTTTTAGGAGCGCTCACACAGGGAGTTCAGGAGTTTAAAAGATTACTTAGCTTCACAACGTGTTTCAATGGCGAGCCGCCATCTTCATCAGGTGAGGGTTACAATGAACAAGGAAAATTGTCTTATAAGATAAGATAAGATAAGATAAACTTTATTGATCCCGGAGGAAATTACAGTATTTATACTATATATAGTATATATATTATATAGATACTAAACAGTCCACAACCAATCACACTAAAAATTGGCGGTGATGAACACTTTAACCCTTACTACATTTGACAGTAGTGTGCTTCAGAAGCTATAGTACAGTACATTAGAATATTTATATGTAAAATAAGAAAAAAAGAAGAAAAAAGAGAGAGAAAAAAATTAATTAAACATTGACAAAAAAATATAAAATATTTTTGATACTATAAAATGCAATACATCATGAAATAATTATAAAATTTAAAAATTCTTAAAAAATCTCTTAAAAAATTCTTAAACATAACTTAAGCACAGTTTAAGTTTTACAGCACTTCATCATACTCAATGTAAGTACTCCCTGGATTCTCAATTATTCAGAACTTGTGAGCTCCAGCACAATCCAGCTCAACACCTCAACACAGTCTGACAGTCACCTTCCTGTCCTACATCTACTTCCCTCGCACAGCAGGGGCTGCAGGGACTCAGATCATTATAGCAAGGATGGAGTCACAGGCTCCCAGACACTTCCAGTTGAAGGTCTCTTCTTCCCATAGGATAAGGGGTAAGGGGGTTCCCCATAGTGCCTTAGACTCAGAGTTGCCAGAAAGGGTCCCACCCAGGAAAGTTGAACTCCATCACACACCAGTGATTATAACCCCATACCTTGACTGCTAAGGGGTCTGTCCAATTGTCCATACACTGGCTCCTTCAGGAGAGAGACACTAGTCCAAGGGCCTTGACGTGTCTGACTTGCATGTTTGTACTAGTCACTAGTGGGGCCCTGCCTGATGTTCTATAAGGAAACTGTCTCTTACCCTAGCAACTAACTCCTCCCCTAGTTGGTCAGTTCCAATGCTTAACTGTTACTTGCCTTACAGTCAGTTGCAGAACTCTCTTACTAAACATCCTATATAACATTCCTAAACATTATACCTTATTCCTTATACCTTACATTTGCTAACATTACTGTACAGCCTACATTATAGTTATAATTACTATGCATTATAAATTCTATTACCTTGTACTCTACACTACTTACCACTACACATGACATTACCTTATCACTAAACATGGAAACATAATAACACATTACATTACACTACAGTTCACACAATGCGGTTGGTATCTTCAGGAAGGACCGCGTCTTGCAGTCCATCCCATTAAGCTAGTACCGTATCTGTGATGTTTAATACCAACACCTTAATGTGCTATGAGACTTGTGAATAGTTAGCATTGTTTTATATCAAACTCTTAGCACATACCATACTGTGGTTTGTCTAGTGCATAAAATCAGGTGGAGAAGGTTGTAGAATCTGATCACGTATTAGAAAATGTAGTTTGAAATGAATGTGAGTTTTTGGAATTTCATTAACATCCACTTAAATTAATAGTGTTGTAGCTGATAATGCATTCTGTGCTGCACAGCTACAGTCTTGATATTCAAGATTAAAATGGCCAAACAGCCTTCTCTAATGCAGGGCCAAGCTGAAAAATGGCTACTTCATGTTTGTATTGATTCTAGTGCACAAGAGTGTAATGTTTTCTAAGCATGTCCTGTATTAGCACAGGAGAGCGGGATAGTGTAATCACTTTCCCAATGATTTGCCCTGTTTAATTGTGATTTAACTTTCCGATTTCTTTTAACTGTTATTACCATTTGACCTACAAGGAAAATAGGTTCAACCTAATCCAATTGATTTAAATTGTCTAGTAATTTAAGTAGATGAAGAGCATAATGTGTAAGTAGTGCTTGTTATAAATTACATGGATTATGGAGCAAATCACAGGGAAAACACAATGTTCAACCCATGTGATATTGACCCTAAATAGAATCTTTATTGGGCTTAACATGACAACAATATTCTAATTCTGATGACTGTAATTCACGCAGGCAAGGGTTTATCATTTTTAACATTTCATCAAAATGGTTTGCACATTTCCCAGCCAGAAATTGTTTAATGCTGATAATTTGGAAAACCACAGGAATTAATTTTCTATTTCTGATTTTATTGTGTAGTGGTGTGAAATTGGTGGTGAAGCAGAATTTGTATGTAACGTATACTAAATCTCCTTGGGGGACTGATCCACTGGAGAATTTCACAACTAAATACTCATAGAGCCGCTTCACACTGCGGCGTGATCCGGTCCGGTTCTGTCCGGGAGGACCCAAACAGCCGCGGACCGGATCTGCACACAGGACTGGGGGACTACTATGCCCTCCGGTCCAGTGTGTAGCGCACGCAGTTCCCGCTGCTGATAAGTCAGGACCGCGGGCGCCGCGGTCCTGATCTGTCAGTGGCGCAGCTGTTTGCGCTGCACACCAGACCAGGAGGCGTAATAGCCCCCCCAGTCCTGTGTGCAGATCCAGTCCGCGGCTGTTTGGGTCCTCCAGACAGAACCGGACCGGATCACGCCGCAGTGAGAAGCGGCCCTTAGGAAATGTGAGCATGGATTCTTTAGATGCTGATGTACTCGCAGAGGTTTTGCTGCAAATACTTTAATTAAAAGCTATTGGCACAGCTTGGACTCTCATGGTCCCCAATGCAAAAGCTCCAATGGGGCCCCCAATTATTGAAAATCTTTAATAGCAATGGTCTTTTTCATAAGCCCAAAGGGAATTTTGGAGCCCCTAGGCTCCATTGCCCGGGTGGGATTGCAACCCTGCACCCGTTGTAGTCCCGCCCCTGGTAAAAGGTGTTTTTTCTTTAAGGTGTCTTTTTTATGTACTTTCTAGAGTCCTTTGGCGCCTGCCTTTTTTCTTTTTAAATGGTAAGTATAAAGGGGAATATCCAGGAATTTATAAAAAAAAAAGAGTGCCACCTGCGTGCCTTGTGTCGGCACGTTCTGCAGTTACTGACAACACAGTCTGAGACTACTCCTCTCAGTGATTTTGCCGCTTTCACTCATGTCATGTTGACAGAGAGGTGGCTGCTGCCTTGTATTGAGAAGCATCAAAGCCGACATCATGCCGAATGACAGCCGGCTTCCCCAATTAGGTTGCGGGGAGCCGGCTGTCAATAAGCAGAAAACTGGTTGTCCTGCCCCTTTCACAGAGTAGAGCAGGAAAGCCACCTCAATCTGTTTACCCCATCATTGAGTCCCCGGAAGGAACTATCTGTGCCAGGGGTGAGCGGTGATGAGCGGCGCTGGGCACAACAGGCAGGTAGGTGACAGCTACCTACCGGTTAGTGCTTAGGCAAATTTTTTTTATAAATCCCGGATAACCCATTTAGCAGTGATCAGCTTCCTAGCTAAAGCCACCACAATAATGGTTACATCACTTAAATTAACTGATTTACAGCTTTGAAAGCCAGAAATTGTTAAAAACAGCTTAAAAACTAAACAAATACCCAAAAAGTCATGTTTGTATTGCGTTACATATGTTGATTATTTGTGATAGTTCTTTAGTGCTTTTTCAGATGGGTTCCAAGAAGAAACTGCCTGAAAAAGACACCTAGTGCACATATCCTTAGCTAAAGCTACTGCCACAAAAAGGCTACCTCATCATGCAAGTTCTTTGTAGATTTGGTTCCATAAAGTTTGCATAATTACTAGTGATGAGCAAATAGTTCGGTATTCGGGTTCGGATAAGTCTAACTGAATACTTCAAGTCAATGGGGAACTTGAATATTTGAGCGGGGAATCTTCAAGACAAGTATCCGAGTTCCCCCTTGACCTACATTAAGTTCATTATTCGGGATGAATATCCGAATAGTAAAATGTATTCGATTAGACTTATCCGAACCTGAATACCGAACTATTCGCTCATTACTAATACTTACCTCCACTTTGATCCTTTGTATGATGTATGATGGAAAATCTTTGTTAGATACTATACAAGAACTAAAGTTACATCCTGAAGATAACATCATATTCAGCTTGAGGACTATATGCTCCTTCACAAATAATTAGTTCAAGAGAATTAGAGTAACAGCAGTGTCTGCAGAAATAAGGGGAGCCTGTAGAGACCGTAGTTGGTCTACCTCTGCAAAAATGTTCCAGGTCAAAAACAGAAAGCCTAATTCCACAGGCACATCAGGTCCGTGTTACTGGCTGCAGTGGGGAGCCGTGCAGGGCAGGTACTGTGGAAAGTTAATTAGCACCTCTCTGGAGGGTACAGAGGTTAGACGAGAGTACAGAAATGGAAATTAATCATGGGCTTTATTCCTTCACGTCTGCCTTTTTAACCAAAGTCTCTTGCATTTAGCTTTGTTACTGAAATCCACTGTTTTTCCACTTCCTTTGTATTGCTAGATGTATGAAATGTGCAAAGAAGACACAGATATTGTAATAGCACAAAAAATAACGTGTTTCTATAGAGAATAATAATTCTGGTGGCCGGAAATTGATCTTTTCTTACATGTGATAATAAAATGAGACTGAAGCGCTGGTTTCATTGTCACAAGACGTGATTAGGGGCGCAGTTGAAAAATTTGGATGACTCAATCCTCCTAATCTTGGATAATTATTCATTTATGGAAACATTTGAGCACGGTACTTAAATGTGCAAGGCTGTGTGCTCACGTGTTGGATGCAGTGTCTCTGGACCTGTGCGAACCTACGGATGAACGCAGGGAGAACGCAGCCACCAATTCTTTCGTGGGAAAAAGTATAATATTCTTTTTTTTCCTTCCACATTGCTTTAATTCCTATGAAGCAACTAAACGGTTAATAAACTTCTTAAATGTGGTTGTGATCACTTTGAGGGGTACAGTTTCTGGAATGGTGTCACTTTTGAGTATTTTCAGTTACATATGTCCCTCAAAGTCACTTCAAATGTTATGTGGTCCCTAAAAAATGGCCTTGTAAATTTTGTTGGAAAAATTAGAAATGGCCGATAATCTATTGTAACAAAAAAAATTATGTTTCAAAAAATTGCTGATGTAAAGTAGACATGTTGGAAATGTTATTTATTAACTAGTTTCTGTGATAAAACTATCTGGTTTATAGGCATAAAAATTGAAACTTTGAAAATGGTGACATTTTCAATTTTTTTTTTACATTTTTTATTGATATTTTCATAAATGAACTCACATAATATTGATCAAACTTTACCACTTACATGAAAATATGCTTTGGGCTGAATACACAATAGCTGTATACATAATAGAGAATACACAATAGAGACCGCTGTTAGCTGTGTACCAATAGAGACGGCAGTGGACCATATAGATAATGGAGACAGCTGTGTGTCATATACAAAGTGGAGATGGCTACAGGCTGTATGCACAAGGGAGACAGCTGCGGGCCGTATGCACAATAGAGGCTGATGCTGGCTGTGCACATAATAGAGAATGCACAATAGAGATAGCTGCTGGCTGTACACACAATAGAGAATACACAATAGAGACTGCTGCTGGCCATGTACACAATAGAGATGGCTGCGGGCTGTATACACAATGCAGACAGCTGTGGGCTGTATACACAATTGAGATGGCTGCAGGTTGTATACACAATGCAAATGGTTGCAGGACTTAAGCATATTAGAAACTGCTGCAGGATGTATGCACATTAGAGACTGCTGTCCATATGCACATTAGAGACTACCAGCTGTATGCACATTAGAGACTGCTGGCAGTATGCACAGAGACTGGTGGCCAAATGCATAATAGAGACTGCTGGCCATATGCAAGATAGAGACTGCCAGCCGTATGCACAATAGAGATTGCCAGCCGTATGCACAGAAACTGCCAGCCATATGCACAGTAGAGACTGCCGGCCGTATGCACAATAGAGACTGCCAGCCGTATGCACAGAAACTGCCGGCCATATGCACAATAGAGACTGCAGCTGTATGCACAAAGACTGCTGGACATATGCACAGAAACTGCCGCCATATGCACAGAACTGCCAACCATATAATATAATATTATAATATTTATTCATTTACATAGCGCTATTAATTCCATAGCACTTACATACATGGGTAATGCCCAATAAGATTGCCGGCCATATGCACAATAGAGACTGCAAGCCGTATGCACAGAAACTGCCAGCCATATGCACAATAGAGACTGCTGACCATATGCACAATAGAGACTGCCAGCCGTATGCACAGAAACTGCCGGCCATATGCACAATAGAGACTGCCAGCCGTATGCACAAAGACTGCTGGACATATGCACAGAAACTGCTGGCTATATGCACAGAAACTGCCAGCCATAGCCAATAGAGACTGCGGCCGTATGCACAGAGACTGCCGCCCATATGCACAATAGAGACTGCTGCCCATTGCACAATAGAGACTCCCAGCTGTATATCTTGTATACACAGCACTATATTGTATATACAGGTCCACACTATATACATACTGTATAGTATATAGATACACTAATACAGCATGTAAGGTGGACCTGCATATACAGTATAATGCTGTGTAGAGACAGGCAGACAGATACACAGATAGACACACATATAGACAGATAGAGACAGACACAGACATACAACATACTCACCACCACCAGCAGCTCCCTCCTTCAAATCCCACTGGCACCCGCACTCTACAGTGACTTCTGGTTTGTACTGCACATGTCCGCCTATCAGGTGCATGCGCAGTACAAACCTGGCTGAGACTGACATCTCTGAAGTTGCCAGTCTCAGCCAGGCCGGCCCCCTCTTTACCTAGGTGGCTGTGGTGGTGATGGACAGGAGAGGGGACCTGCTCAAGAGGTATCAGTCTCAGCCAGACCGCCCCCCTCTCTATCTCGGTGGTTATAGGCTGCAGTGGTAAGGAGAGGGGACCCATTCAAGAGGTGAGGAGGCGGGGCTGAAGAGATTGGCAGGAGTGGGGGCCCATACAAGAGGTGAAGGGGTGGGGCCTTGAGAAGATTGGGGCCCACTCCCTCACCTCTCCTCTAGGCCCCCTCCACCTGGCCCCTCACATCATTCATGCCCTGTCAGCAGCCTTGCAGAGAATCCCTGAAATATATTGAAGCGATCAAGAGTTATTACCACATATAGTGACACTCGTCAGAATTGAAAAAATTGGCCTGGTTAGGGAGGTGAAAACAGGCTTCAGGTTGAAGGAGTTAATATCTAAATAAGTTGCTTTTTTATTTTTTTTTTCAAATAAAATAGAAAAATGTCTAACATTTAACTTCTGATCTGTGTTCTATGATTTCCAAATCATTGAATTCAATTTTCTTTAAATTTTACACAGCAACCCAACTTTCTTGGAGATGGGGTTGTAATTTAATGCTTTTACCTATAGAAATTTGGTGATGCACTTGTTCAGATAGACACAAAAATAGTTTTCACCTTTCCACATCTATAGTCATAACAGTCATTAACTTTGTTATTTTTATGTAACCTTTGCTATACAAGGTCTATATTTTTGTCAGTCGAACTGTAGTTTTTCTAGTTGCCATTTTGTCATGCATATATGTACTGTACATACTAATTGGGAAGTTATTTTCCAGTTTCTTGCCTAGCAATCTGCTAGGAGCTCCACTGGGTAAGGAAATTAATTTAAGTAACTACATTATGAGAATTGATGGGGGATGGAGTCAGAACCCTGGACTAACAAAGTTATGGAAAAACTTAGTGGTAAACCATTACCTTGTAATATTAGGAAGATCTGTTTGACTAATTTACTATTTGCCTACAGGCAATGAAAAGCCATTACTGCCTTACAATCAAAAGATGATTGTGATGCTTTAAACATTAGGTTTTTACTTTGTACAATAAATTCTTCTTTGTGAGTCAGAGCCTCATCCCATAAATTACTATTATTATTATTATTATTATTATTAGGTATTTATATAGCGCTATTAGGATACATGGCGCTTTACAAGTCTTCTACGCTTAGCATTATTGTGTTACATTGCATAACTGTCATTTTTCAGTGTAAGTGAATAAAAACACAATGGAAGTGTCATATGTAACGTCCTGATGTGACCTCTAGGGCATCTGAGATTAGAAGGTCACAATGCATAATTGATCGCAGATCCTCTTTGGTGCATATAAACATTCTATGGAGGGAGAGGAGCTAGAGGCAGGAACAGACAAAATTGTATGGAGGGGAGGAGCCAGAGGCAGAATCAGACAACATTCTGTGGAGGGGAGGAGCCAGAGGCAGAACCAGACAACATTCTATGAAGAGGGAGGAGCCAGAGGCAGAACCAGACAACATTTTTTGGAGGGGAGGAGCCAGAGGCAGAACCAGACAACATTCTATGAAGAGGGAGGAGCCAGAGGCAGAATCAGACAATATTCTATGTAGGGGAGGTGCTATAGGCAGAATCAGACAACATTCTATGGAGAGGGAGGAGCCAGAGGCAGAATCAGACAACATTCTATGGAGAGGGAGGAGCCAGAGGCAGAATCAGACATTCTGTGGAGGGGAGGAGCTATATACAGAATCAGAAAACATTCTATGGAGGGAGAGGAGCTAGAGGCAGTATCAGAAAACATTCTATAGAGGGGGAGAAGCCAGAGGCAAGACCAGACAACATTGAATGAAGGGGGAGGAGATATATGCAGAATCAGACAGCATTCTATGGCAGGAGAGGAGCTAGAGACAGAACAAGACAAAATTCTATGGAGGGGGAGGAGCCAGAGGCAGAACCAGACAACATTCTATGAAGAGGGAGGAGCCAGAGGCAGAACCAGACAACATTCTATGGAGGGGAGGAGCCAGAGGCAGAACCAGACATTATTCTATGGAGGGGAGGACTATAAGCAGGATCAGACAATATTCTATGGAGGGGAGGAGCTAGAGGCAGAACCAGACAATATTCTATGGAGGGGAGGAGCTATACGCAGAATCAGACAGTATTCTATAGAGGAGGATCTAGAGCCAGATGTTTATGTGCAACATCATCAATCTAGGCTATTATAACTATATCTATAAGAGTTACTATGCCCGGACAACACCGACCTCTACAGTTAGTTTTAAATATTTATTAAAAAAAGATTAAAAACTTTTAACTGCATTGAGTTGATGCACATACTTCTGGGTTTTCACATATTGTTACTGCTATTTGGGATGAAATAGATTTGGGCTTCACTGAATGGTGTGACTTTCTGTCTTGTGCTAGCAGAGAACCAATAATTGTGCAACAATGTAACACATGACCTGGTTTTAACTTATTTTGAGTGTTTTGTGCCTTTTTTTGTTGACACCCAATTCATCAGTCTATGGCTACTTTCACATTACGATTTTTTAAAATTCGATGCTGTCCGATATAAATCGGACAGCATCGGATTCCTCTGATGCCTGGAATCGGATGCCAAATAGGCATCCGATTCCGACAGAAAATAGGATGCCCGCCCTCCTGTCAGATCGCTCCTAGCTGTCACTGTCTCTCCCCCGGTCCTCTCCTCTTGGCCCCCGGTCCTCCTCTCTGCACCTCCGGTCCTCCCCTCTTGGCCCCGGTCCTCCTCTCTGCACCCCCGGTCCTCCCTTCTTGGCCCCCGGTCCTCCCTCTTGGCCCCCGGTCCTCCTCTCTGCACCCCGGTCCTCCCCTCTTGGCCCCCAGTCCTCCTCTCTGCACCCCCGGTCCTCCTCTCTGCACCCCTGGTCCTCCCCTCTTGGCCCCCGGTTCCCCCCATGTGTCCTCCGGTCCCCCCATGTGTCCTCCGGGTCCCCCCATGTGTCCTCCGGTCCCCCATGTGTCCTCCCCCTCTCCAATCTTTTCTCACCTGTCCATGACTCCTGCACGGTCCCGCGCGTCTCCCGGTATCTTGCTGTTCTGTCTTCTGTGCTGCTAGGACCTCTCGTGATGTCACAATCACATGACTGCACGTAACCAATAGCCGGCAGTCATGTGATTGTGACATCACGGCAAGTCCTGCAGCACAGAAGACAGAACAGCAAGATACCGAGAGACACCGGAGACGACGGGGGCCTCGTGGACAGGTGAGTATAGATTTTTTTTTTTTTTTAACCCTTTGTTTCACTTAGGAGCTATTTTAGTGTACTGAGCATGCTCAGTACACTAAAATCGGTCCGAGGAGATATCAGATGTTTCCTCGGACCCTGCTCCATAGGGCCCCATGTCAAATTGATCGGGTCAGATCGGATGTGCACTAAATGCCATCCGACTTGGTCCGATCCGAGTTTGTCCGATTTTATTTTCGGTGCTAAAATCGGAGCAGGCTCCGATTTTAGCACCGATAATAAAATCGGACAGAATCGGATCGGACCAAATCGGATGCCATTTAGTGCACATCCGATTCGGTCCGATGCCCATAGGGCTGCATGGGGCCCAAAATCGGTCCGATGCTGTCCGATTTTTATCGGACAGCATCGGAACTGATAAAATCGTTATGTGAACGCAGCCTATCTCATCCTTTTTTTAAGCCTAGTTTACGTACTCCTGTTTGTTTGTTTTCCGCTGTGTTCGTGGCATCCAGCCATTCCAGATGATTTTGCCTGACTCATCAAGTGCAATCTATTAGAAAGTTGAAAAATTTGACACAACTCCACCCCAGTTCCCCTTGGTGTATTTTTGAGTATCTTATCACAATTTTTGCAACTGTTGCCCCCAACATGCATCAAGGCTTGAAAAAAGTGTTGAAGCCATGAAAAAAGTCCCACTTTGCGTAAAATTCATTAATTGTGTCCACCATTTTGATACATTGACACATACAACCTATGCCATAAGACAAAAAAGGAAAGAGACGATGAATGGGTGTCATAAAGTTCTTCCCCTTTAATAATAGCGCTACAGAAGATTCATTTTCTCAGAAGTAGTGTATAGGATACAGGTCTTCTTGACTGTATTCATCTCACCCTCCTCCTTGGTTCTCCACCGTCTTTTTCCTTACATTTATATGTTCCTTTTCAGCTTGACATTTACACGGGTGAATCCTACTGACTCTTTTGCATAGTTTTACTCTGTCAGTCTCTTGTTCTCGCTGCCACATTCTCAATTCTTCCATCTATTCTAGAGGAGCTCGCGCTCTGCAAACACTGGAGCTTGACATTTAACTCATTCAAGGCTAACGTTTTCAATGATCATCAAATTAAATTCCCCAAGTTATCTTATAATGCTACAGGGTGATGGTTGGAGCAGGATTTTTGTTGGAACTACATTAATTAAAGAAAATTAATTTGAATGACCCAAAGTTTTATCATTGACTTACTTTGACTATGTAGAAAATTATTACCTAAAATTAGAATGTCTGCATGTATCACGGCATCGTCATGAACTAATCTATAAAATTAGTAATCTAAACCTCAGAATTCTTGAATAAAGAAATCCTAAGAGCTAGAGAATTATGTTAGTATCATTGACATTTTGATGGATTGATAATGATCCATCAATATGATATACTGTAAATATGTCGGGCATTTAAACTATAGTATAAAAGTATACGTAAAAGAGAGAAGGGTGAGTGCAGTGGGTAAGTGGCGATGCTGCTGACAAAGGTTAATTATTGAGGCAAGTATAAAAAACTTCCAATTTATTGAAACACATTTTGGAGTAGAATCTACGCCATTCACATACATGCTTGATCCACCGCACACCTCTCTCCTTTATTTTATCTAAGTATAAAAATATGAGCCCTGATTCATCAAACAATTAAAGGGGAAAATGCTGGTGTATATATATACTGTATATATATATATATATATATACCGTATATACTCGTGTGTAAGCCGACCCGTGTATAAGCCGACCCCCCTACTTTTGCCCCCAAAAACTGGAAAAACTTATTGACTCGCGTATAAGCCGAGGGTGGACTCCAGCACAGGTATACAGTCCTCAGCAGTGTGGTATACAGCCTTCAGCACAGGTATACAGCCCCCAGCAGTGTGGTATACAGCCCTCAGCACAGGTATACAGCCCTCAGCATAGTGTATACAGCCCCGAGCACAGTGTATACAATACAGCCCTCAGCACAGTGTATACAGCCCTCAGCACAGTGTATACAGTCCTCAGCACAGTGTATACAGCTCCCAGCACAGTGTATACAGCTCCCAGCACAGTGTATACAGCTCCCAGCACAGTGTATACAGGACCCCATCCCTGGTATACAGGCTCCCCCTCACAGTATGGAACCCCCCCATGCTGCCGCTGCTCACTGTACAATAAATACAGTGTTATTAGCTCTCACCCGCCGGCGGATTGCTCCTGGCTGTGCATCTTGCCTCCTTCCTGCTTCTTGTCCTGTGACCGGGGCTCACCGCGATGACGTCACCAGCCGGTCACATGACACGCAGGGTGGAGGGAGGATGCACTGAGCGATCCGCCGGCGGGTGAGAGCTAAAAACAGTATGCATTGTACAGTGAGCAGCGGCAGCATGGGGAGGCCTTACTGTGGCGGGGGCGCCATACTGTGATGGGGAGCCTGTAATGCGATATGCACTGCTCCCCCCGCGGATGGGCGGGGGATGCAGTACATATCATGAATAAGTTATGAGCGGCTCAACGTGACGAGCCTTCCCCCACCTCCTCCAGCCTCCTCCTGCTCCCGGACACAGCCCCCACTTCACACAAAAGTATATGACTCGTGTATAAGCCGAGGGGGGGACTTTTCAGTCCAATTTTTGGGCTGAAAAAGTAGGCTTATACATGAGTATATAAGGTATATATCTATATATATATATATATATATATATGCAAACAAATGTACTATATATTTATATACATGTGAGTATATATCTATATATACTAGTGCATGTCAATTTTGTTCTTTTGTTATTTCTGAAAAATAAACTATTTCCACTTCTATGTTTGAAAGCATTCCTAGGGTAAAGCTACACTGGTGTCAAACTCACACACGTGCAATGTAATAAAATCTCGCATTGCACTCGGACCAATGTTAAAGGGAACCTGTCACCAGGTTTTTGCCATCCCATCTGACAGCACCATAAAGTAGAGATGTACCCTGATTCTAGTTACTGAGCTGCTTGCTGTCATTTTGATAAAATTACTGTTTTCTCGGCTTCATATTTAGCAGTAAATGACTATGCTGGACTACTTGATTAGTCCTATAATGTTAATCTCCAGCTGATTAAACAGTGATTTTATGAAAAGTATACCGATCAGCTCAGTAAGTGATATATCACTGGAATCAGGGTCTCTGTCTCTACATTATGCTGCTGTCAGATGAGATGGCAAAAACCTAGTGACAGTGTCCCTTTAAACAATCAGTCAGTTCATATTGGTTAACTTTTTCCTGCGTTGATCTCGGGCTTTGTGCAAAATCGCAGCATGCATATTGCTGCGTTGCACGCGTGCATGCATGCACTGCAGATTGCACGCGTGTGTCGCTGGAGACTGCATTGCACTTGCGTGACTGTCATGCTTCAAAATCGCGCCGATTATGCATATGCTAGTGTGCCTCTACCCTTACACTTTGTAGTTTTCCTAAAGCGTTTGCATATTGGTGTATGCATACACGTATTTTGAATAAGAAAACTTTCTATCATTAATCTTGTTTTTACAAATGTATCTTTCTGCGTACACCTATATACGATATGATGGTAATACTGAAATGGATCTTAGGTGCTGCCCTGCATTAATTACTCTTCTTAGCAATGATGATACCAACAAAATGTAGTACAGAAGATGTAAGAATGCAGATCTAATTGGGCAGGAACATGCAGTTCTCTTCCCAGATGGTGTTAAATCCCAGGCAGACCAGCTATCCAAATGAGTAAAGCCTTTGCTTACTGGAAATGCTTACAAAGCATGGTTGTTTTGGAAATAAAAAGGTTAATGATGTAAAAAGAAATGTATTAGCCTTTCTGTAAAACGTTCTGCAATGGCCAAATGCCAGAAGTGGGATGACTGTAAAACAATATTCCTGCATTATATTCTTTCCTCCACTGTCAGTTATTATAAAGCAGAGGCTGTCAGCCAGTAAATGTCATGGCAGACCACCATTGCTCCGCTTTAGTTTTATACCTGCAGATGTAGCTATAGAGAAAATAAAGCATCTAATGCAAATTCAGTTCTTTGCAGATGCGCTCTATGTAGGGAGGATGGTGGTAGTTTGCCCAGGTGTATATAACCTTTAATCTTCATTATATAGTACATTCCAGTCTGTTGGAGTGAGATCCATTATTATGTGAAGACATAGGAGTAAATTTATTGTCTGAAAACGACGTCTGGTTTATAATAGGCTTTCTAGAAAAAAAACTAAAGTTTTCCCCATCTGTTCACCCAAGAGAGGTACGATATCTTCTGACTTTTAGCCAATCATTTAGATTTTGCAGTACTTTTTAATGAGAATGTGTACATAGAGCATCTCTAGCTGTTACCAAAATCTAGCAATTACATTATATGATTTTCTACATTCTAATCATACAATAGAACATGTTGATAGGCTGTTTGTCACAGGTTCCTTCTCCGATACCCCACAATCAATAGAGCGAGAGATGAACAACCCAGGGACCTTTATTACATGCAAACTTAAAGGTCCATAAAATAATTCACAACATAAATAATTCACAACATAATTCACAACATTAGTCCAGGAACATGGGTATATTGCAGTAACAGGATAAATGCTGTGAGAAATAAGTCACAATCTTCCGCGTATGGCAGTGCAGCTCCAGATACGTCTTCTCCATATAGGCGTACTCCAGCAGTATATTTCAGAGTAAAATAGGGTGTCTCTAAAGGTACATTTACACGCCGCAACTATCCCTGGCAATCGGTAGCAACCGTACGTGCACGTTTTTAACGGTTGCTAACGATCGCCGATGCCGCATGTACATGCCGCAATTGCGCCCTCAATCTAAGGGAATGTGGCTTCCCGGAAGTTCCAACAGATCCTGCGGGAAACATCCGGTTGAATCCCGATGCCACTTCACACGCCGCAATCAGTAGGGGAATGTGGGCGTACATGTTCTGCGGCGCTAAAATATAAGCGTGACAGACTCGTGTATTCCGTGACGCTAACAGGCTGATTGAACAACGCAATAGCGTCATGATTGGCCAGCCTGCGCAGGAAGGCTGGCTAATACATGACGCCATTCCAATTGTGTAGGGTGAATGGACAGCTCTTCAAATATGGCACCCTTCACAGCCAATGGAAACACAGTAGCCCCCACCAATCATCACTGATGGGGCGCGGAAACCAAGACGCTGTGGCACACCCCTTGGAAATCACTAGGCGACGCAGATTCCATCCCTATTGCCCGTTTACACGCCAATACCAGGGCAATTCACCATTTGGGTTGCCTCTGATTTTAGAACAAGGCTCAGAAACCGCAACCCGGAGCAACTGCGAAAAACCCGATCACTTTCCCAAATTACACGCCGCAACTTCGTAGCAATTTCAAGGCAACCGTGACAAAAATCCCGATTGCCAGGCAGTTGCTACACCTCAGTGGCGGCATGTAAACGTACCTTAAGGGTCACACTTAGTGATGCTCCAGTGATCCCGACAACGATACGACCTTGTAAGGATCGCTGGAACGTCGCTACGTGGTCTCTGGTGAGATGTCAAACAGTCAGATTTACTGAACGACGCAGTAACAATACAGTGACACGTATAACGACCTCGGAGGTCCTTGGGACCCTGTCACACAGCAGCTAGTCTGACGACTCAGACCTACGTGGATGAGTTCTGAGCCAACGAGGTCGCTGTTAAGGTGGCAAACACATCGATGCATGCTGGCCAGCAGGAGCCCGACGATCAAAAAATGGTCCAAGCCATTTTGACACGATCGGTGATCTCACAGCGGGGGCCCGGTTGCTGCTGTGTGTCAAACATAGCGAGATCGCTGGCAAGGTCGCTGTTGCGTAACAAAACCAGTGATCTCGCTAGCGATCTCGCTAGGTGTGATGGGGGCTTAAGTCTCTTTGGGGAGCTGGCCTCAGTCTTAAGGTACCGTCACACAGGGAGATATCACCGGCGATGTTGGCGGCGATCGCGGGAGCGCGCATCCCTGGCAACATCGCCGGGGAGATGTCAGATGGAGCAACTTACCGGCGATGTCGCCGGCTAGTTGCCGCGGCTATCGCTCGCTGGGTTGCCCAGCAACCCAGTGAGCGGTGACCCGCAATGTTGTAGACAGGCGGAATCGCCCGCAACATTGCAGGTTGCCGCGTTACACAGGGCGATTAGGCATGATCGCCTGAGCAACATCGCCAGGTTTCCCAACAACGTTGGGAAACCTGGCGATGTTGCTCAGGCGATTTTTCTCCTGATTATCACCCTGTCACACGAGGCAACTCTCCGGCGATGTCGCCGCAACTTGGCCACGCCTCTCAGTTGCCGGCAACATCGCCGGCGATATCTCCCTGTGTGACGGTACCTTTAGTGTCCCACACAATCAGTCTTACTGGCCTCTCTGTCCTCCCCAAATGACCTCTCTATATCCATGGGCAGAAAGACAGGTTGTTGTCTCAGCTATTGAGGCACTACAGGGGGGTATTTGCAGCATTTGGAGAGCAGAGTGGTCTTGAATAAACAAGTCAAGACATGTTAACAAGGGTTCATCAAGATTCAAGGACGTATCCAGGTGATAACTGAGCTAATCCAGTTAATACACCCTCTGTGATGTAATTATGACTAGACATGATGGTGAATACACAGAATAGCAGCAAGACAATACTTCGAAAATCAGGAAAAAAATGATTCACCATATCACACCATCACACCGTTACACTAGACAAGCCAGTAGGTTATAACTGGACCTAGCACAATAGGACTCTACTTGTAGAAAGTAATTTGCCAAAAAATGATTTATTCCACCAAAAGAGAAAATAAAACTCAGATTATTACAACATTAAGCAAGCATAAAATGATTACATACACTCATACAGAGTGCTACGTTTTTAAGACAACACCCCACATTTGCATTGGTGGTCCTCTGTAAGAAGAGACCAATATACAGAAAATGTAAGAATGTTAAAAATCTGTCTCAGAAAATGTTTCACTATATTACAGCCACTACAAAATATTACAATAATTGAGCAAATGGTAGAGAAAATGAATTAACTAAATATAGGGTTATGTGCCAAAGTATTTGAACTGCCTGCAACCCCCCCACACACACACACCAAAATTGTGAATAGGTGAATGACACAGGTTATCTGTTAAAGAGCAAAAATGGAGTGTGTATTCATAATGATTACAGGTAGCTATCAATGTTGGATACCCATTTGGGTCAGCTGATGTGTCTTTGTATGCCTACACAGACCTATAGGTGTTAAATGGTGAATGATTTCACCTTGTCAAACCTCTCTAACTATACTGCATAGGTGGGACAAAGCAAAATAATATTTTAAGGTTTTTTAAGTTTTACAGACTCCATAGATACAGTGCCTTGTGAAAGTATTTGGCCCCCTTTAACTTTTCAACCTTTTGCCACATTTCAGGCTTGAAACATAAAGATATAAATTATAATTTTTTTGTGAAGAATCAACAACAAGTGGGACACAGTCGTGAGGTGGAACGAAATTTCTTGGATATTTTAAACTTTTTTAACAAATAAAAAACTGAAAAGTGGGGGGGGTGCAATATTATTCCTCTTGAGTTAATACTTTGTAGCGCCACCTTTTGCTGCGATTACAGCTGCAAGTCACTTGGGGTATGCCTCTATCAGTTTTGCACATGGAGAGACTGAAATTCTTGCCCATTCTTCCTTGCAAAACAGCTGGAGCTCAGTGAGGTTGGATGGAGAGCGATTGTGAACAGCAGTTTTCAGCTCTTTCCACAGATTCTCGATTGGATTCAGGTCTGGACTGTGACTTGGCCCTTCAAACACCTGGATACGTTTATTTTTGAACCATTCTATTGTAGATTTTGCTTTATGTTTGGGATCACTGTCTTGTTGGAAGATAAATCTCCGTCCCAGTCTCAGGTCTTTTGCAGACTCCAACAGGTTTTCTTCCAGAATGGTCCTGTATTTGGCTCCGTCCATCTTCCCATCAATTTTAACCATCTTCCCTGTCCCTGCTGAAGAAAAGCAGACCCAAACCATAATGCTGCCACCACCATGTTTGACAATGGGGATGGTGTTTTGAGGGTGATGCTTTTGTGTTGCTTTTACGCCAAACATATCGTTTTGCATTGTGCCCAAAAAGTTAGATTTTTGTTTCATCTGACCAGAGCACCTTATTCGACATGTTTGGTGTCTCCCAGGTGGCTTGTGGCAAACTTCAAAAGAGACTTTTTATGGATATCTTTGAGAAATGGCTTTCTTCTTGCCACTCTTCCATAAAGGTCAGATTTGTGCAGTGTACGACTGATTGTTGTCCTATGGACAGACTCTCCCCCTCAGCTGTAGATCTCTGCAGTTCATCCAGAGGATCATGGGCCTTTGGCTGCATCTCTGATCAGTCTACTCCTTGTTTGAGATGAAAGTTTAGAGGGACGGCCAGGTCTTGTAGATTTGCAGTGGTCTGATACTCCTTCCATTTCAATATGATCGCTTGCACAGTGCTCCTTGAGATGTTTAAAACTTGGGAAATTTTTTGTATCCAAATCTGGCTTTAAACTTCACCACAACAGTATCTCGGACCTGCCTGGTGTGTTCCTTGGTCTTCATGATGCTCTCTGCACTTGAAACAGAACCCTGAGACTATCACAGAGCAGGTGCATTTATACGGAGACTTGATTACACACAGGTGGATTCTATTTCTCATTACCAGTCATTTAGGACAACATTGGATCATTCAGAGATCCTCACTGAACTTCTGGAGTGAGTTTGCTGCCCTGAAAGTAAAGGGGCTGAATAATATTGCACCCCCCACTTTTCAGTTTTTTATTTGTTAAAAAAGTTTAAAATATCCAATAAATTTTGTTCCACTGCACGATTGTGTCCCACTTGTTGTTCACAAAAAAAAATTGAAATTATATCTTTATATGTTTGAAGCCTGAAATGTGGCAAAAGATTGAAAAGTCCAAGGGGGCCGAATACTTTCACAAGGCACTGTATATCCATGATTAGAGAGCATATTCATATTTGTGGTTGAAATTGCAAAAGTTTTGTTATCTGGCAAACCACAGGAGCACAATGTCACCCTGAAATATGGATGTATCATATTCATGTGTGGTATGTATAGAATGCTTGAAGAATGTTCGGTAAGATCACATCTGTATTGTTTCTCTAGAAGGTTCCTGAAAGAAAATATGACCAACAGCAGAAATGAGTGCTAAAACTAGATTAAATCTAATCTAATCAGCCATCTCCTTCTTACCTCAGCTTATAGAGAAGTGAGGGGTCTGGTGAGACCCTTTATAAAATATCATCTATCAAATTCACTGTCAGACCCCAGGAGAAGCCATGATCTGTCCCTATTTCCTGTGGCATTCTCCTCTGCTGAAGCTCACATGGATCCAATTTGACATTTGACATATCTGTATTTTATACCATTCATATTATACAGTTTGTGCCTGTGTATGTATTTTTGCGACTGCATCTTTTGCAACTTTTTTATGCGCTGTACTCTTTTTATAAATTAAATTTCAAATGTAATATGTTTGATACTTGCTGTCCTAACTAAGATAGTTTGATGGTGTTACTGTATGCCAGAGGCAAGAAGGACGCCTATGAGGTGCCCCGGAAGCTGGGTGCTGTGTATGAACCAGTGCGGGTGTCTCAGTGACCTAACAAAACGATGAGTGGTGGCAGCGCAAAGTGTGGTGTGGATGTGAGAGCTTACTGTAGGGTCATGGTCAACCATTAATGCAAGAGCTGAGTAGATGAGTGAGAGTTGGAAGTGGAGTCTCCGTTTACAGCAACATCCGAGTCACGTGTTGTGAGCGAGGGTGTTCCTGAAAAATGGTGGCAGTTCTAGTCTTGTTCCTGACAATGATAATAATATTGCTCCCTGAATTATACTATATTCTATTATAATTATATATAGTTTATTACTATTATAATAAAGTACAACTGAAAAGGTACTTATACTGGTGATTAAGCACCATGCATTGCTAGGCAGCAGCTGTCAAAGCAACACAAATCTTTGTCTCTATAATATTTAAACGCCAGTTATTTTAAGCATATTTTCTCTCCTTATAATTTCTTAAATATGAATAACATGATTGAACACTATAAAGTAGGAAGAACATATAAGACTTTTGTTGGGAGAGATTCCAGAACAATTTTGTTCTTGTCTTTTCGTTAATTTTTGAAGGATGTCCAGTTCTAGATAATGCCAGTGTTGCCCCAATTTAAGCCCCTTCTTGATGACTGCATTGACAGTGTTCCATGGTATATCTATTGTCTTAGAAATGTTTTCATACCACTCTCCTGTGTGGGAACTTCCACAATGAAATCCGTTTGCTGTGATATAAGGCTAGGTTCACACCACGGTTTTGGAGCTGTCAGGCTTTGTCCGGTGTTTTGCTGGATGCACCAGACACAGCCTGACAGCTCCGGACAGAGCAGAACTGGAGGGCAAATATGCCCTCCGATTCTGTTTTCTGTCGGACTCAGGACTGCGCAGCTCCTGCCGCTGTCCAGGTTCTGAAATCTCAGTGGTTCTGAAATTTCAGCGGGGAGCTCTCCAGTTGCTGAAGTTCACCCAGCGTCCAGGAACCAGACAGATTTTTATGTCGGGTCCGGCGCGATCCAGTGCCCATCTCGCAGGAGAATGTTAGGAAAACATTTTCTTAGTTGTATTTTACAGCACAGTCCATGGTCCTTTACAAACCATGGACTGTGCTGTAAAATACAACGAAGACAATGGCAGGAAAAAAAACCTACTATAACAGCTAAACCTTATAAAGAGTTAATCAAAATCATGTTAAATAATGGAAACTGTGCTGACTACTATTTAAGATGAGTATGTAATTGGCTAATTCTGAACACATCCACATCCCAATTATAACGAGGTGTTCATACTTAGCCAAACATTGTTTTCATTTTGCTATTTTTATTTCAGTTTGAGTCCCAATGGCTTTGTACAAATTACGGGGTTACCATAAAGGTAGAAAAATAAATCATTCTTTTTGGGTATGCTTTTTTTTTTTTACATGACAACAACCTGCCATTTTAACGGGGTGTGAAGACTTTTTACATCCCTGTATTTACAATATTTACCACCACAGGAGGTGCCCAGGGATTGTATAGAATAGGCTCAAGAGTTGATCTTGCTTCAATGAACGTCAGCTGTGAACTACATCCCACACTGTGTTGGAAAGAGCGGGATTACTGACAACTCAAGTCAAAGCTGTATAACCCCTTGATGATAAAGGTTAACCCCTTCCAGACCCTTGGCCCACCCCCTGGGCCATGGAATGATCGGGCTCCTGCAGGTCGAGTGAGGGTGTCACTGACCTGTCACTCGGCCTGCAGGTACATGGGGAGTTGTACAACACCCCAGGGGGGGTCGATTTGCCCCCACCCCCACCCCCTCGGCTACAGGCGCGGTGATTGGCACTCAAAAGTGAAAGTGAAAATCACCGCGCCTGTAATGCTTCCCTGCCTGCCGCTGCTATCCCTACCCTCCAATCTTCTCCCCTGTCATCCTCTAACTGCCCCCCACCTCTTTCCTGCCCCCTCTTCATCTTTCTTACCCCCCCCGCTTCCTTTTCCTGCCGCCTGCTTCCTTTCCCTGCCGCCCGCTTCCTCTTCCTGCCGCCCGCCTCCTCCTGCCTGCCCCCGCTTCCTCCTGCCTGCCCCTGCTTCCTCCTAAGTGCCCCCCTACTTCTCCTGTCACCCCCCTTCTTCCCCCTTCCTGCCCCCCCGATCACCGGAGTGGCGATCGCCTCTCCCACTCACCCCTCCGGTGGCCGCTCTGTCTCCACTGCGTCCCGCTCCTCCTCCTCCTCTTCACCGCCTCCGGATCTGACAGCTCTGTGCTGGAGCTGCCAGATCACTTTCTACAGCTAGATCCTGAGGATCCAGCTGTAGAAAGTGATCTGACAGCTCCAGCACAGTGATCCACAGTGACCATTATGTGATCACTGTGGATCACTGTGCTGGATCTGTCAGATCACTTTCTACAGCTGGATCCTGAGGATCTAGCTGCAGGAAGTGATCTGACAGCTCCAGCACAGTGATCCACAGTGACCATTATGTGATCACTGTGGATCACTGTGCTGGATCTGTCAGATCACTTTCTACAGCTGGATTCTGAGGATCTAGCTGCAGGAAATGATCTGACAGCTCCAGCACAGTGATCCACAGTGATCACAATGTGATCACTGTGCTGGAGCTGTCAGATCACTTTCTGCAGCTGGATCCTGGGGATCGAGCTGCAGAAAGCAATCTGACAGCCCGGGCGCACTGTTGCACATAGTGGGTCTCTGCGCCCGGGCTCTTTGATCGCTGCTCTACAGCCCGATCTCCATGCATGGGCATCGAGCTGCAGAAAGCGATCTGACAGCCCGGACGCAGTGATGTACATAGTGGGTCAATGCGCCTGTGCTGCCAGATCGCTTTCCGCAGCTCGATCCCCATGCATGGGGATCGAGCTGCGGAAAGCGATCTGGCAGCCCAGGCGCAGTGATGCACATAGTGGGTCACTGCGCCCGGGGTGTCAGATCACTTTCTGCAGCTCGATCACCATGCTGGCGGATTGGGCTCCAGAGTAGCGATCTGAAAGCAAAGGCGATCGAGCGGCGTGGGACCTTCGTTGTGGACTACGTCGGATCTTTTTATAATAAAGATAGAGTCCGAATTGTGTCTGTGTTTTTTTTTCAAATAAAAAGATTTTTCTCTGTGCGTATTTATTGACTATTTACCGTACTAGAGATTCCTAATGGCGGGTCTAACATTGGCCCTATATTATGAATCTCGGGCTTAGTGCCAGCTGCCAATAAAAAGCTGGCATTAACCCCTTTATTACCCAGTTAGCCACCGGTACCAGGGCAACTGGAAGAGCGTGGGTACAGCGCCAGAAAATGGTGCTTCAATGAATGCGCCATTTTCTGAGGCGGCTGCGGGCTGCAATTCGCAGCATGGAGGGTCCAGAACGCTTGGGCCTCTCTATGCTGAGGATTACAGCCCCCAGCTGCCTAGTTGTACCTGGCTGTATTTTTGGTTCCAGCCAGGTATGACGAGGCAGCTGGTGGCTGGTGGCAGTCCGTAGCTGCCAAGTTGTACCTGGCTGAACCAAAAATATGGCGGAGCCCTATGTCATTTTTTTTCTAGAAATAATTCTAGAAATAAAAAAAAAATAGGCTTCGCTGTATTTTTGGTTCCAGCCAGGTACAATGAGGCAGCTGGGGTCTGGTGGCAGTCCGTAGCTGCCAAGTTGTACCTGGCTGGACCAAAAATATGGCAGAGCCCCATGACATTTTTTTTTTTTTAATTCTACAAATAAAATGACATGGAGCTTTGCCGTATTTTTGGTTGCCAGCCAGGTACAACTTGGCAGCTAGGGGGCTGGAATCCTCAGCATGGAGAGACCCAAATGTATTGGGTCCCCTATGCTGTGAATTTTAACTACTAGACTAGTATGTTTTTTCACAAAAAGTTTCTTTATTCATTTATACGTCTCAATTTGTGAAGCACATGGGGGTTCAAAGTGCTCACTGTGCATCTAGATATGTTCCCTGGGGGGTCTAGTTTCCAAAATGGGGTCACTTGTGGGGTAGCTCAAATGTTTAGGCACACAGGGGCTCTCCATACGCGACCTGGTGTCCGCTAACCATTCCAATTGTTGGCAAACACCAGGTTGCGTATGGAGAGCCCCTGTGTGCCTAAACATTGGAGCTCCCCCACAAGTGACCCCATTTTGGAAACTAGACCCCCCAAGGAACCTATCTAGATGCATAGTGAGCATATTGAATCCCAGGTGCTTCACAAACTGATCCGTAATAAGGAAAAAATACTTTTTTTTCACACAAATTTTCTTTTTTAATTTGTACGGATCAATTTGTGAAGCACCTGGGGGTTCAAAGTGCTCACTATGCATCTAGATATGTTCCCTGGGGTGTCTAGTTTCCAAAATGGGGTCACTTGTGGGGGAGCTCAAATGTTTAGGCACACAGGGGCTCTCCATACGCGACCTGGTGTCCGCTAACCATTCCAATTGTTGGCAAACACCAGGTTGCTTATGGAGAGCCCCTGTGTGCCTAAACATTGGAGCTCCCCCACAAGTGACCCCATTTTGGAAACTAGAACCCTCTAGGAACCTATCTAGATGCATAGTGGGCACTGTGAACCCCCAGGTGTTTAAAAAATTGATACGTAATAAGGAAAAAAATACTTTTTTCTCACACAAATTTTCTTTTTTAATTTTAACAGATCAATTTGTGAAGCACCTGGGGGTTCAAAGTGCTAACGATGCATCTAGATATGTTCCCTGGGGGGTCTAGTTTACAAAATGGGGTCAATTGTGGGGGAGCCCCAATGTTTAGGCACACAGGAGCTCTCCAAATGCGACATGGTGTCCGCTAACAATTTGAGCTGATTTTCCATTCAAATTGTAAGCGGACACCATGTCGCGTTTGGTGAGCCCCTGTGTGCCTAAACTTTGGAGCTGCACCACAAGTGACCCCATTTTGGAAACTAGACCCCCCAGGGAACATATCTAGATGGGTGTTGAGCATATTGAACCCCCAGGTTCTTCACAAATTAATTCATGAAAATGAAAAACAAAACCTTTTTGTGGAAAAAAAGTACTTTTTTAATTTTTACGGATCAATTTGTGAAGCACCTGCAGGTTCAAAGTGCTCACAATGCATCTAGATATGTTCCCTGGGGGTCTAGTTTACAAAATGGGGTCACTTGTGGTGTAACCCCAATGTTTAGGCACACAGGGGCTCTCCAAATGCGCTAACAATTTGAGGTGATTTTCCATTCAAATTGTTAGCGGACACCATGTCGCGTTTGGAGAGCCCCTGTGTGCCTAAACTTTGGAGCTCCCCCACAAGTTACCCCATTTTGGAAACTAGACCCCCCAGGGAACTTATCTAGATGAGTGGTGAGCATATTGAACCCCCACATGCTTTACAAATTGATCTGTGAATATGGAAAAAGTACTTTTTTTTCACAAAAATGTTCTTTTAGCCTCAATTCTTTCATTTTCACATGGGTAACAGGATAAAATTCATCATAAAATTTGTTGGGCAATTTCTCCTGAGTACACCGATACCTCATATGTGGTCATAAACCACTGTTTTGGCGCGTGGCAGGGCTCAGAAGTGAAGGAGCGCCATTTCACTTTTTGAATGGAAAATTAGCTCCAAAAGTCAAATTGCGCTCTTTCCCTTCAGAGCCCTGCCGTGCGCCCAAACCGTGGTTTATGATCACATATGTGATATCGATATACTCAGGAGAAATTGCCCAACAAATTTTAGGATCCATTTTATCTTGTTGCCCATGTGAAAATGAAAAAATTGAGGATAAAAGAACATTTTTGTTAGAAAAATTAAAATATCCATTTTTTTGTTTCCAATTTGCTTAGTTCCTGTGAAGCACCTGAAGGGTTAATAATCTTCTTGAATGTAGTTTTGAGTAGCTTGAGGGGTGCAGTTTTTGGAATGGTGTCACTTTTGGGTGTTTTCTGTCATGTAAACCCCTCAAAGGGACTTCAAATGTGATGTGGTCACTAAAAAAAATGTTTTTGTAAATTTTGGTGGAAAAATGAAAAATTGCTCATGAACTTTGAACCCTTATAACTTCCTAACAAAATTTTTTTTTTTTCCAAAATTGTGCTGATGTAAAGTAGACATGTGGGAAATATTATTTCATAACTATTTTTTGTCACATAACTCTCTGGTTTACCAGAAGAAAAATTCAAAATTTGAAAATTGCAAAATTTTCAAAATTTTTGCCATATTTTTGATTTTTTCACAAATAAACGCAAAAATTATCGACCTAAATTTAATACTAACATGAAGCCCAATATGTCACGAAAAAACAATCTCAGAATCGCTAGGATCCGTTGAAGCGTTCCCGAGTTATAACCTCATAAAGGGACACTGGTCAGAATTGCAAAAAATGGCAAGGTCATGAAGGGGTTAACAGCTAGTGCTGCATCTAAGTGACTCAATAGAGGCAATTCAAATGTGAGATGTTACTGGATTGTAACAGAGCTATACAGATCAGCCACCTTAGCCCACCTATTATGGCCCTACCGGAGGCAGAAAAATGCTGCTTGGGAAAGCGTTTTATTGCATTTGTAATCTAAATCGGAGAATGGTTATTTTTTTAGGCTTTTCATCTCTCAAAAACTGGAAAAAATGCGACCAATAAAATCAATTTTTTCATATTCTGCTTTCATTTTTATCCAGTACACAAGTTACGCCATCCCACAAAAATAAGGAAATATGCATTTTGTTCAACATCTTTGAAAGGAATGTATCCCCTGTATGGCTACATACAGGGAAACTAGTTTTTTAATGTCTTATATATTTCCTGATTGTGAATTTTTTTATTCTATTTTTATTTTTCAGTCGATTTTTGGGTCAAACATCTTGCCTGACCTTCTGTTTACAACATTTAACGGAATGCTTCACAGCATCCAGAGGTACCAGAGACTTTGGTAGAAAGGATTTCACTTATTAACTTGATGAAGTTTGTTCTTTACATTCCCTGTGATCGGTGAAGAGGTCATGGCACATGGAAGGGGAGGATTTGAGTTGTGACCATCATCTATTGTAAATTGTGAATCCAAAGTTATCTATTTATAACTAAAGTGTTATCATCAATCATTGATAATCTGTTAGTGATGAGAAAACGTTGACCTCTCAAAAGTGATCTCTAAAAGATAGGAAATACTTAATCTCAATGTGACACTGACACCTGCTGCCATCCCTTAAAAGGGAACCAACCAGCAGCATTTAGGGTGATAAAGTGAAGCCAGTGTCTTAAGGCCGCTTTACACGTCACGATATCCCTATGCAACTACGATAAAAAGTCACGTGGTACGGGCGTTGCAGTTGATAGCGTTCGTGCGTTGTGTCGTGTAAATGGGCAATGCAACTCAAAAACGATGCAACTACGATATCGTTTGTGAATTGTGCATGCTCTTCAACCGTGCAATATTGGCTTTACGATCTGGCAGGATCGTGCTGTGTGACAGCGCATCTACGATTTGGAGCGCAACTTCCCCTATTCACTCCAATGTTAATTGGTCGCTCCCTGAGTTGCTCTGACATGGTGTGAAAAAGGGTAGTACAACATTGTAGTTGCGTTGCCTGCTGATATCTCCCTGTGTAACATCTCCCATGCGATCTTGGACTAGTGCCAAAAACGTGCGCACTCCCGTGGTATTGTATACAATATCAGAACGATATTGCGACGTATAAAGCGGTCTTTACAGGCACTGGGATACTGAGTGCAATCTTACCTTTACTTGAATTATTCCGTATCTGAATGCAGAGAAGAGTCATAAAAGTCCTGGAAAATATGGCAGCAGATGATTGATGTGTCCAGCACTTTGTCACTATTTGGGTTTTCTTTCTCCTCTGTGGGTATGCATTTTGGCTGTAAGCCACCCCCCCTCATTTTGATCTCTACTTTCAGTTTTGTCAGGTGCCCTGTGGCTGGAGTATAGTGACAGTGCACAGGAGCCAGAAAATGAAAGAGATAAGAGGGAGGGGGAGGGTTTGGCTTACAGTTGAATTTCATGCCCACAGGGGAGAGAAAAAAAACTCCCAAGTGCTGCACACATCAATCATCTGCTGCCCTGTTTACCAGGAGTTTTATGGCACTTTTCTCTGCAATCAAACATGGAATCATTCAAGTAAAGGTATGATTGCATTCAGCATCCCACTGCTTGTAAGGTACTGGTTTCACTTTAAAGCCCTAAATCCTGCTGGCTGGTTTCCTTTAAAGAGGACCTGTCACCCCTTTGTTGCATTGGAGTCTAAATGCAGCACTGAATGCAGCATGTCTACTGCATTCAAGGAAGGGGTCCCCCATGTGTCTGTGTGCTGTGTAGTCCGAGATATAGCCTTTGTAAAACTTACAGTTAGAAGCAATGGAGGCAGTCACTGTAGCTGGAGGGAGCTTGATTGACTGTGGCCATACCCTCCTCCTCTGCCTCCCTGTGTGCCGCCTCCTACTGTGATGTTTATGCTTTGTCAGGGCAGGACTCTGGAGATGACATCAGGACAAATGATTTGCATGCTGTGAGTGACAGAGAGGAGGAGATGAGGAGGGCAGAGCCTGCACAGCAGAAGCAGCACAGAGAGGCTGGGCCAGAGATGAATCTTATTACAATATCACGCCCATGGGGGCATGATAAAGAATCATGGAGGCTGCAAACCAACATGCCCAGGGGACTATTGCAGATAGCCCCCACTTCATTATCATCCTAATAAGTATGTATAAAAATGTTTTTTACAACACTGAAAACAGGCATTTAGCAGAGAGAAGGGATAGTTATAATGTAATAGGAAGGCGCAGGGATATGTATTGACAGGTTAGGTGGCTTTTAGGAGGTGACAGGTTCCCTTTTTTTTTTTTTTTTTTTTTGCGAAAGGTCATTGAATCCTTTAATTTATATAAAGAAGTGTCTGTATTATAACATTTAAAGATATATTTATTAGTCAACAAGGAAACAACAAAAGTAAGTTGAGATGAAAGAATTTCAACATATACATAAATTATAAATATAATGAATGCATAGTATACAAATTCAAAGAAGAAATAAATAATATAAGAAAAAAACAATATAGACAAAAGACATAAGTCGAAGAAATAAAATAACCAAATATTTACAACTGACACGACGATTATGAGTATCTAAAAAAAACAACAACTAAATAGCTCTTACCAAACTAAGTACAATCAAAATGATAAATGGAGAAATTCAGGCTAAATTAGGACAGATGAAATGTAAGAGTCGGTATATACATTCGAACCCAACTCGCCCATGACAGGTTCCCTTTAAGCTTTGCAATACTGCAATGATCCTTTAACAGTATCTGCTCTTAGAGACAGTCCAAGTTTTTTTGGACTTTCTTGAGTTCTTTGAAGTCTTCTTCTTCTTATTATAATTATTAGGTATTTATATAGCGCTATTAGGATACATGGCGCTTTACATTTTCGAGGGTAGACAAGGACAAGTGGTCAAAGATGGCCACAAACGAAGACAAACGACGACAAAACCACAATTAGTCATACGGGTACAATAGGGCCGGGGATCCTGTCCGCGAGGGCTCACAGTCTAGAGGGGGTGGGGAAGGAGACAGTAGGAGGGGGAGAGGTGAGATGGTGCAGTGGATAGGGTCTCAGTGTGTGCTGTAGGCTTGTAGGAAGAGGTGGGTCTTCAGGTTTTTCTTGAAGGTTCCCAGGGTTGGGGAGTGTCTGATGTGGTGGGGGAGGGAGTTCCAGAGTCTGGCAGAAGCACGAGAGAAGTCTTGTGTGCGGTTGTGGGAGGTGGAGATGCGGGGGGTTGAGAGAAGGAGTTCCTGAGAGGAGCGCAGGTTGCGTGAGGGGATGTAGCGGGAGACTAGGTCGGAGATGTAGGGAGGGGACAGGTTGTGTATGGCCTTGTATGTCAGGGTTAGGGTTTTGAAGTGAGATCGCTGCGGGAAGGGGAGCCAGTGGAAACCTCAGCGGAGAGGAGGCGGGGGAGTAACGGGGAGATAGGTGGATGAGTCGGGCAGCAGAGTTGAGGATGCGGAGAGGTGCGAGGGAGGAGGCAGGGAGGCCGGTGAACAGGAGGTTGCAGTAGTCCAGGCGGGAGATGATGAGGGCGTGGGCAAGTGTCTTGGCCGTGTTGTGGTCAAGGAAGGAACGGATACGGGCAATGTTTCTTAGTTGGAGTCGACAGGCGGTGGCGAGGGCTTGGATGTGGGGCTTGAAGGTGAGGGAGGAGTCGAGGATTACCCCGAGGCACTTGGTGTGGGGGAGGGGTGAGAGTGTGCAGTCGTTGACGGTGATTGATAGGTCGGGGAGCAGGGCGGGGTTGTTCGGGGGAAAGACGATGAACTCTGTCTTGTCCATGTTGAGTTTTAGGAAGCGGGTGGAAAAGAAGGATGCGATGGCGGATAGGCAGGGAGGAATTTTGGATAAAAGGGAGGAAATATCAGGGCCAGACAGATAGAGTTGGGTGTAGTCAGCGTAGAGGTGGTATTGGAGTCCATGTGACTCGATGAGGTTGCCTAGGCCGAGAGTGTAAATGGAGAAGAGTAATAGTCCCAGGACTGAGCCTTGGGGGACACCTACAGAGAGGGGGTGGGGCGAGGAGGTGGTGTGGGAGTGGGTGACGCTGAATGTCCTGTTCATTAGGTAGGAGGAGATCCAGGAGAGGGCAAGGTCAGTAATGCCAAGAGACTCAAGAATTTGGAGTAAGAGGGAGTGATCAACAGTGTCGAAGGCAGCAGAGAGGTCGAGAAGGATGAGGACGGAAAAGTGTCGTTTGCTCTTGGCGATCAGAAGGTCGTTGGTTCTTCACAGTAATTGAACCTCTCTGTTTGATGTTCTTAATGATCCGCTAAGTGGTTGGTTTATGTTTGTAATTTACTCTTTAAAATAATCTAGAGTTAAGCTACATTCAGACGGTGCGTTATTGGACCGTTAATGTAGCGTGTTGTACGGATCCGCTATTTGCATTGGAATGCAGTGACGTTAGATGTCCCAGCCAAGTCAATGCATTTCACTATTTGGCATTCACATGCTGCGCTTTTTACTAATCCGCTTTTGGGCTCAAAAGTGGATCCATAAAAAGAATTGACATGTCAATTATTTGGCGTTATTTTACTGCGCTATTTACTCAACTCGCCGTGCTCCCCCGGTGACCTCCAGCGATGTCCCCTCATACCAACACCACATGACCTGCAGGAGGACCTGTCAATGCATCATGTGACAGAGTGACATCACCCAACCACATGCGCAGGCTGCAGGGTCCTAGAGGCAGAGACGCTGCGGCCTCCGGGGACGAGAGACCATCGCCGGCGGTAACCAGGGGAGTGAGTTAAAGCGCAGCAGAATAACGCAACACATTCTCACACAGAATGCTGCGTTTTGTCAAGATCTGTTCTTGGTGCAGTTTCTGCACAAAAAAACGGATCCTCACAAAACGCAGCAAAAATGCTGTGTGTGAACGTGTGTGTGAATGTAGCCTTAATGTAAATTGAAAGTATAAAAACTGAAGCAGAAAGCTTTGTGATAATCAAAATTTGTGTGAAAACGTTTGGCCATGACTATACTGTGAGATTTGTAAACCTCCCTGGGACACTAATGTAAACAGGTTAATTTTTCCATTTTTTTTTCTAGAATAGTGAAAATTTTTTTTTAAATCTTATTGTATATATTACTGTATGATGTACCTGACATTATATCAACTTGTTATTGTATCATGAAGTCTATCATGGACACATCGTTCAGATATTTTAGAGGACTTCTATACCTTACTAACATACCGTATATACTCGTGTATAAGCCGAGTTTTTCAGCCCAAAATTTGGGCTGAAAAGTCCCCCCCTCGGCTTATACACGGGTCTATACGGTACTGTGGCTGTGTGGTGGGGGCTGTGGAGGCTGGAGGAGGCGGGGGAAGGCTGCTGTATGAGCGGCCCCGTCACGTGGGGCCGCTCATTAAATATGCACTGCTTCCCCCTGTCAATCAGCGGCAGGGGGAAGCAGTGCATATAGCCCCCCAAAAGCTGGCACTGTCCCCCCTTGTAAGGCCCCCCCCCCCGCTGCTTATACATTACCATTCCGGTGTTCTGATCGGCGCCGCTCCTCGGTGCGTCTTCATCCTCCCGTCCGCGCTCGCTGCATCCGGGTTCTCCGGCTGTCGCAGCGATATGACGTCATTGCTGCGACAGCCGGAGAACCCGGATGCAGCCAGCGCGGACGGGAGGATGAAGACGCACCGAGGAGCGGCGCCGATCAGAACACCGGAATGGTAATGTATAAGCAGCGGGCGGGTGGGGGGGGGGCCTTACAAGGGGGGACAGTGCCAGCTTTTGGGGGCTGTTGGTACCCCCTGGGGGCTGTTGGTACCCCCTGGGGGCTGTTGGTACGCCATGGGGGCTGCTGGGTACCCCCTGGGGGCTGCTGGGTACCCCCAGGGGGCTGCTGGTACCCCCAGGGGGCTGCTGGGTACCCCATGGGGGCTGCTGGGTACCCCCTGGGGGCTGCTAGGTACCCCCAGGGGGCTGCTGGTACCCCAGGGGGCTGCTGGGTACCCCCAGGGGGATGCTGGGTACCCCCTGGGGGCTGCTATATGTACCCCTGGGGGCCTGCTGTATACCACTGGGGCTGCTGTATACTACCACTGGGGCTGCTGGGGCTCCTGTATACTACCACTGGGGCTGCTGGGCCTCCTGTATACTACCACTGGGGCTGCTGGGGCTCCTGTATACTACCACTGGGGCTGCTGGGGCTCCTGTATACTACCACTGGGGCTGCTGGGGCTCCTGTATACTACCACTGGGGCTGCTGGGGCTCCTGTATACTACTACTGGGGCTGCTGGGGAATCTGTATACTACCACTGGGGCTGCTGGGGAATCTGTATACTACCACTGGGGCTGCTGGGGAATCTGTATACTACCACTGGGGCTGCTGGGGAATGTGTATACTACCACTGGGGCTGCTGGGAATCTGTATACTACCACTGGGCTGCTGGGGAATCTGTATACTACCACTGGGGCTGCTGTATACTACCACTGGGGAGGCCTGTATACCACACTGCTGGGGCTGTATACCTGTGCTGGGGTCCACCCTCGGCTTATACACGAGTCAATAGGTTTTTCCAGATTTTTGGGGCAAAAGTAGGGGGTCGGCTTATACACGGGTCGGCTTATACACGAGTATATACGGTAATCCTCACATCACACAAATCTCCCTCCACAGTGCTGAGTCTCAGTTGTTATTATTCTCAACAATATGCTATGCTCAAAGGGATGACTGCATATCTGACCTGTCATTTTTTTCTTCAGGACAAGAACAATATGATAGGATGTCTTGAACAGTGACTATTGTACTGTATTATTATAGGAGATTTTCCACAAACAAAGTTGATTACAATCAATAGATCTTAAAATAATAATTTCCAAAATTGGATGTGTTTAATAAATCTTCCTGTGCTGAGATAATCTTATATATGTGTCCCTGCTATGTGCTGTGTAATGGCTGTGTCTGACCGTACAGGGACATGGTCTGATCATACCACATCTCCTGTGCTACGATAATCTTATATATGTGTCCCTGCTATGTGCTGTGTAATGGCTGTGTCTGACTGTACAGGGACATGGTCTGATTATACTACATCTCCTGTGCTGAGAATCTTATATATGTGTCCCTGAAATGTACTGTGTAATGGATGTGTCTGACTGTACAGGGACATGGTCAGATCATGCCACATCTCCTGTGCTGAGATAATCTTATATATGTGTTCCTGCTATGTACTGTGTAATGGCTGTGTCTGACTGTACAGGAACATGGTCTGATCTTACCACATCTCCTGTGCTGATGTGGCGCCCCTATGGCTAGGTGCCACAGGGAGGTACTGCACCCCAAACAGCAGGTGTAGTGCCTCCGTGGTTATGGGTTTGGGGTTCCCCCTTAATAGAGTCTGTTTTCACACACACACAGAACTAGGCCACCTTAGTATAGAGGGACTGATTATTCAGTAGGTCCAAAAGGGGGTGAAGCCTAGGTTAGAGTGGGAGACTTAAGTGACAGTTAGTGAGAGAATTAGTTCAGTCAGTGCTGGGAAGGCAGCCAGGGAGGATATGCCTGACAGAGCGGCTGCCAGGAGGCCCCCTGTCTTTAAGAGGGTGACTCGGGACAGAAGGAGGCGATCCAGGACCAGATGGAGCCGGCTGGAAATGTCTGGGGACAAAACCGACATAATGGAGCCGAAGGCAGTGAGCAGTCTATCCCTCGCTGCAAACCGCATGACTACGGGACTGGAATAAGGGAGCCATAGTGCCACAAATAAGCACCTCCACCTCAGTCCCAAAACAGCTCCAGGACACTATAGGTAACGGGCCGTATTCTGGTGGCAGGAGAAGAGACTGGTAAACTCCTGTCCATACCGGTAAGGAACAAACCTTATCTACTAGTAACAGACCAGGGGACTGGTGAGGGAGCTCTGCAAAGGTGGTTGAGCAAGTGAAAGCAGGACTGAGACCCCAAAAGCCAAAAGGAAGGTACACCAACAGACTCTATAAGGCAACCCGAAACCTGTGGCTACGTTCCCATTGAACCAGACTGTTACTGTGTACTATAACATCTGCCGATACCAGTAAATTGAAGTTGGAGTTGAATCGGGGTCTGTCCTTTTTCCCGTTGGCGCCCGGAGGGCCTCAGCATCATCAGAGGGGTAAGAACAACTACTCCCCTCATCCATCCCAGCTGCCCTGAGTTAAAGCTCCGCCTGTGGGGAGCTGTACTACACTTAGTTGCATCCCATCACCTCAGCAGCCGGCCTGCAGCGCTGGTATCATCGTTACCAGGATCCACAGGTGGCGTCACGACTCTTCCCTAAATTCCTCCCTCCCTCCCCAACAATGAGAGCTAGGGCACAGAACCGGGAAACCAACCACCCGTGATTCCCCGTTACAGCCACGAACTAATCCCGATATCCGAGTACCTCTCTCTCTGTGCTCATCACTGAGATAATCTTATATATATGCCCCTACTATTACTGTGTAATGGCCGTGTCTGACTGTACAGGGACATGGTCTGATCATACCACATCTCCTGTGCTAAGATAATCTTATATATGTCCCTGCTATGTACTGTGTCATGGCTGTGTCTGACTGTACAGGGACATAGTCTGATCATACCACATCTCCTGTGCTGAATAATCTTATATACTGTATGTGTCCCTGCTGTGTACTGTGTAATGGATGTGTCTGACCGTACAGAGACCTGGTCTGATCATTCCACATCTTCTGTGCTGAGATAATCTTATATATGTGTCCCTGCTATGTACTGTGTAATGGCTGTGTCTGACTGTACAGGAACATGGTCTGATTTTACCACATCTCCTGTGCTGAGATAATTTTATATATTTATGCCCCTGCTACTTACTGTGTAATGGCCGTGTTTGACTGTACAGGGTCATGGTCTGATCATACTACTTCTCCTGTGCAGAGATAATCTTATATATGTGTCCCTGCTATGTACTACTGTGTAATGGATGTGTCTGATCGTACAAGGATATGGTCAGATCACAGCGCATCTCTTGTGCTGAGATAATCTTAAATATGTGTCCCGCCTATGTACTGTGCAATGGCCATGTCTGACCGTACAGGGACAGGAATTAAGTGCTTTCTCACTTTTCAATATACTTAAATTCTGGGTACAGTACTTTACATCCATTGCATCAAAACTAATTACTTGGCACAGACTGTATCTGGATGTTATGTACAGTAGCACTACTTACCTAGACACTGTATGGCATTTGTAGCGAGCGAGGTATTTATACGTTAAAGTAGTGAGTTTACATATACACCTTGCCAACATTCATTTAAACTCAGTTTTTCACAATTCCTCACACTTAATCCTAGCACAAATTCCCTCTCTTAGGTGAGTCAGAATCACTATGATATTTTAAGAACTTAAAATGTCTGAGCAATTCTAGAGAAATGGAGAAAATGCTTTATTCCAATGGCCCAGTAGTTTACATGCATGTGTTTAGTGTGTGGCAGCATTGCCTTAAAATTGTATAAATTGGTGCCACATTTTAGGTAGCCTTCCACAAACTATTCACAATAAGGGTACCGTTACACGTCGCAACATTGCATGCAATTTCACTGGCAACTTACTGGTTGCAGTGAAATCATGGACACATTGTTACATTTGTACACAGCAACAAAATAGAACAATGTGTCCATGATTTCACTGCAACCAGCAAATTGCCAGTGAAATTGCATGCAATGTTGTGACGTGTAACGGTACCCTAAGTTGCAGTAATTTTGTCCCATTCCTCCTGACAAAACAAGTGTAATCGAGTCAGTTTTGTAGCCTCCGTGTTCGCACACATTTTCCATTTTGACCAGCCACTTCATAAACCTTTACTTTGTCGTCCTGTAGCCATAATGTCATAAATGTTGGAAGTGTGCTTGGGGTCATTGTGCATTTGAAAACCAATTTGTGGCAAAGCTTTAACTACCTGACTGATGTCTTGAGATGTTGGCTAAACATCGCCACATAATTTTTCTTTCCAATTTACTTTGTAATGAGCCACTTGTCCCCAATGTAGGAAAGAACCCCAACAATAAGTTGCTGTCTCCACCATGCTTCTTGCTTGTGATGATGTTCATGCTGCTCTCCCCAATTTTCATCCAAGTATCATACTGAACATTAGGGCCGAACAGTTCAATTTTACTTAAAGGGAACCTGTCAGGTGGTTTATGCCCTCCAGTTATCACTGTCTGTAGCTGCAGCTTTATAATACCAGTCTAATCATCCCTGGCTAAGCAAATGCTGTAATGTGAAAAGTAAAAAAAAAACATTTATACACTTACATTTCCTTATGTAATGAGGCAGTCAGTCCCCAGCTTGGAGGACGGAGACTGGCAGGTTAATAGTTAACATTTCAGCCTTGTGCTAGAACATGTTGGGAGACCTGATGTGATGTCACAACCATGTGACTACAATAGGCGGAGCTAAGTTCTCATAGAACATAATACATTTGCTGGCTTAGCTCCGCCCACTATGGTCACATGATCGTTACATCACACAGGTCCTTTAGCCATGTAAGGGCCCTTTCACATCAGCGTTTTTCGTAATTCGCGGCAGATGCGGTGAAAAAACCGCATCTGCCGCGTTTGCCGCATAACCGTTCCACTTGCGGCGCGGTTGCGGTTTTTCCCATAGAAAGTATAGGGGGACTTGCGGCAGATGCGGCAAGTGCGGTTTTGCACTTGCGGCAGGTTCGGCAGCGAAAAAAACCGCGGTCAGCCGCGTTTTTTTTCGCTGCCGCACCTGCCGCAAGTGCAAAACCGCACTTGCCGCATCTGCCGCAAGTCCCCCTATACTTTCTATGGGAAAAACCGCAACCGCGCCGCAAGTGGAACGGTTATGCGGCAAACGCGGCAGATGCGTTTTTTTCACCGCATCTGCCGCGAATTACGAAAAACGCTGATGTGAAAGGGCCCTTAGTTAGAAGTGAGTTAACTATTATCCTGCCAGACAGTCCCCCTCCTCAAAGCTGGGGACTAAAATACAAGTGTATAAATGCTTTTTTTCCCCTTTCACATTACACTTTGAGCTCAAACAGGGATCATTAGAATAGTATTATGAAGCTGCAGGTACAGACAGTGATAACTGGGGGGACATAAAACACCTGACAGGTTCACTTTAAATTAGACTGGAGGACATATCTCTAAATAGTAAGATATATGTCTACGTGTGCAGTTGCAAACAGTAAGGCGATGTTTCCATGTGCAATAATGCTGTTTTTTTCCGCTGCTTTTTTCTGCTTGAATCCACACTAAAATGGGGAATCACAATCTCCTCCATTGCACGTTTGCCATGTTTTTTATGCTTTTTCACCTTCATTATGTTTTTTTTAAGTATATTTGAAGTTGTGCCTTTTTTCAGGTTTTCTATCAATGCGTATGGGGAAAAATGCTCCATAAACACACAGTTGCTCAACACTATTTAAACCCAAAGTGGGCAAGAGTTTTCCTGAAATCATATCCATTTTGCTTGAGCTGTTAAATACAGCAGATATATTGTTTAAAAAAAATGACTCACCCAGGGCAGGGTACTCAGACCTCAGGCTCAATCTGGAGGTCATGGGCAGCTGCCTGTTACTGTGACCCTGGTGGTCAATGAATAAGGGGAAAAATTAAAGTAAAGTTTGTTCGTGACGCCTCCTGCAGTACCTGGTGATGCTCACCAGCGCCACTACAGTCCTCCGGTGGTCAATGGTTTTGCGGCAACGATGGTATAGTCCTCTGCAGGCAGGACTGGACCGCCGGGGCAGCGATTCTGTGAAAGGAATCAGTTCATGCAAGGAAAGATGCAGCAGAGTCGAGAAGTCACTTCACCGGGTACCTTACTGGAAGTCAACAGTCATTACAGTTCACAGTGCAGTATGATGTTATTAGACAAATGCCTACGGGTGGCTGCAAGTGGATTTTATGGTTGGTAGACGAATCCCTCAATGTGTGCCTTTCTTGTTCCTTCTGTTCCCTTGCCTCCCAGTGGCGGTGTGAAGCCCAACTTCTTATATAATTTGTCTGACCTCCTGCTGTTCCTCTTTACCTCCATTGCTCCTGTCAGGTGAACTTCTGTTGATTACCGCAGCCGGCTACCGTGAGTCTGATTCCCCTCTAGTGGATGCTTCAGGAGTCAGGGCCGTATCTGGAGATACCCCCGGTCAACGGATTCTCTGCAGGCTGTGAAGGTTCCTACAGGTGCGGGCTCCGGTACCCCGTTTCTACTTTGAGCGAACTCCTCCAGCTCCTTGAGTCCCTTGCTCCTTTCTCTTTCTTCTGTGATCTATTCCTCTGTCTCCCTTCGTCTTTCGTGCCTCAGGTTCCCCTCCTGAACTTCTCTAGCTCTCCAAACCCCTGGAGGCCAAGACCGGCGGTCAAAGACAGACCGGCCAAAGACCCGAAGCCTAGACAGGCTCAGTCAAAAAACTCTCCTTTCTCCCCCTGGGGCTACTATATAACCTCCCGGTGCCCTCCCACTGTGTGACTAGTGTGGGGTGTGGGTTTAGGGTCCCTCCTACCGTCCATAAGTCCGCTTGCAGTGGGGTGACTACACCGCTTTTATGGGTGTAGTACCCCTTTTGTGGCACCTACATAGTGGTTTGCCACAAAAGTGCAGCAGAATAAATGCAGCATTTAAAGGGAACCTGTCACCATGAAAATGTAAATCCAATCTGCAGGCGCCATGTTATAAACCAGGGGAAGATGAGCAGATCAATATATAGATTTGTGAGAAAAGATTCAATATAATCAGTGTTTTAATCACTTAAACTGCAGCTCTTTCTGGGATTTTGGGTCCAGTGGGCAGTGGTATCGGTGACAGTTACCTCTGTATGCACACTTATACAGATAAAGCTGTCAGTTTTTGGACCACCCACTGGTCCCACATCCCAGAAAGATATGACTAAGGCGGCCGTCACACGCTACAATATCGTGAGCGATATTGTTAGCGATCACGTGCACGCGCGATCGCTAACGATATCGCTCACATCTCTGGTGAGCTGTCACACAGGCAGACTCACCAGCGATGTGGAGCAGCGAGATCGCTGGTAACTATGGTACACATCGGGTTACTAGGCGCCGCGCGGCGCTTAGTAACCCGACGTTTACCATAGATACCATCTCCCAGCATAGGCTCTGCCGCTGGGAGATCGTTCATCGTGGTGTCACACACCACGATGAAGCAGATTGAACAAGCGATGATCGCTTGATATGAGCTCCGGCTCCCATATCTGCGATGTCACGATCAAGCGATTTTACATTGTAAAATCGCTTGATCGCACGTAACGATGCACAAACGATATCGCTTAAGCGATCAAAAAGCAGATCACTTAAACGATATCGTTCGCAATATTGCAACGTGTGACGGCCGCCTAAAACACAGTTTATACTGAATCTTTACTGACAAAATGTCATATCAGTCTGCTCAGCTACTACTTCTCTATAACATGATGCCTACAGATTGGATTGTCACAGTGACAGGTTCTCTTTAATGCATGTGGGTACATAGATTAACCTGGATTAACCTGTTTTATTTTTATGTCAATTTAGAGCAGTGGCTTCTTCCTTGCGGAGTGGCCTTTCAAGTCATTTCAATAAAAGTCATGATTTGCAATTCATGTAGATACTTTTTGTAGCTATTTCCTCCAGCATATCTGTGCAAGGTCTTTGTTATTCCTGATTGATTTGTATGTCTTCCGCCAAAGTTTGTTAAACTCTAGGACACAGAACACATCTTCTTCCTATATTCTTGGATGAATGCATGGTCCAATAATCTTATTGTTATTATTATTTATTATTCTAGCACAATTTTTATTATTTACATGTGAAAAGGGAAATACGTGATCAAAACAAGTTCAATAACATAAACAATACAATGCACAGACTGGTACAAGAGGAGAGAGGACTCTGTCCATGAGGGCTCGCAGTCTACAAGAGATGGGTAAAATACAGTATGTGAGGGTAGAGCTCACTGCATGTGTCGAGCCCCAGGCTTTGGGGTAATCATGTATCAGGCTCCAAGGGGGCTAATGCTCCTGTGTCACGGGGAGTGGTGGACTTTTTTAAAAAGGGTTATTTACAGGGGATTTATATACAGTTTGTCATGACGCCACCTGTAGTTTCTGGTGAGGAGCCACCAGCGCCGCCACGGTCCGCCGGAAGAAGATGGTAATGCGCCTTAGTTGGCAAAGTCCTCTACAAGTAGAGCTAGACCTCTGGGGCAGCGTAGTGTGAAGGGGCAGCTTGTACTGGAGCTGTAGATGAGATGGGGAGTGTTGGAGCAGTCTATGAGGGGCACCGGGCACGGAGAGGAATGACACACGCACACTGGAGAAGTCTCTTTTACCTTTTTACTGGTGGTGCGCAGGTAAAGATGTCCAGGGCACTGATAGGTGACCAGGTTGCACAGTGGGTCCCCACAGCAAGTGGGTATAAGGCCTCCTCTGTTCCTCTTTGGTGATTAAAGCCCAGCCTGCATGCAGCCAGACTGGCCTCCTCTCTCTTCCTGACTTTGTTATCTGTCCTCTTCTCCTGTGCGGTCCACGGGTTAACCCTCTCTGATCACTGCGATGGAACACTGCAGTGTCTGGCTCCCTCTCTTTGACCCACAAGGGGACTGGGTGACTGAAGCCTTCACGGTGTGACAGGGTTTTGTGTAGTCCTGGAGTATCCTACAGGTGCGGATCCCGATGTCCGGTACTTCTTTGGGCGAACTTCTACTAGTTCCTCACTCCCTTCAGGCTGTCTGCTCCTTGCCTTCTGTCCCCAATTAGGCTTGCGGGACGTCAGAAGTTCCACTCTGGGTCACTGTTCGGGCCTAACTGCGGCACCGACCACCAGGACGTCTTCGCAGCTCTCCTAGTGTCTGCACATTCTGACTAACTCCTCCCCCAGCAGCAATATTATAGGGGATCTTGCCTAAGGTCAGCAACTGGTGCTCCCCCTACTGTGCCAGGATGGAAGATGTTGCATGTAGTAGGTACCTGCTGTGGAAACCCAGCTGTGCATTAGAGAAGTCTGTGGCTACCTGCATGAGCAGAGCGCCACACATGTTGTAGGCTTTCAGAAGAGATAGGTCTTCAGCTTCCTTTTGAAGGTTTAGTCCACAAGTTAAGGAGAGGTTCTGGCACCAGCTGGTTGATTCCAAAATCTTTGAGGAATAAAGATTTTGGAATCAACTAGCTGGTGCCGGAACCTCTCCTTAACTTGTGGACTATACATTGGATTTTCTGCCGTGCACAAAGGGACAGGTGAGTGGGGATCCCCCCTTGATTTTTGAAGGTTTCCATGGTAGACAAAAGCCGGTTATGTTGGGGCAAAGAGTACAAAGTGTAGGGGATGCACAAGAGAAATCTTGTATGCCATTGTGAGAAGAGGAGATAAGAGGGGAGGAGAGCAGAAGATCTTGTGAGTCTCAGAGGTTACATGCAAGTAAGTACCAGAAGACTAGGTCACAGATGTATAGAGGAGACAGATTGTGGATGGCTTTGTATGTCATGGATAGGGATCTGAACTGGAGTCTTTAGGAAAATGGGAAGCCAGCGAAGGGATTGGCAGAGAGGGGAGATCAGAGAATAGCTCTGAGGTCAAGTGGATTAGTCGGACAGCAGAGCTTGGGATAGATATTAGGGGTGTGAGAGTGTTAGAAGGGAGGCCACAGACCAGTAGGTTGTAGTAGTCCAGACAAGAAATTATGAAGGCATGCACCAGTGTTTTTGCAGATTCTTGTTTAAGGAATATAAGGATGTGAGAGATATTTTAGAGTTGGATATGATAAGAGGTGGAAAAGGCTTGGATATGTGACTTGAAGGAGAAAGCAGAGTTGAGGGTTACTCCGAGGCTTTGAGCATGCTGGACTGGGAGAGTGGGCAGCCATTGACTTTGATTGATAGGTTTGTAGTAGGGATTAAGTGAAGAGGAGCATACATGTTGAATTCCTTCTTGTCCATGTTAAGTTTTAAAAATCGAGCAGAGAAAAAAGGATGAAATTGTGGACAGACATTGTGGGATTCTGGTTAGTAAACAGGTGATATCGGGTCTAGAGAGGTAGATCTGTGTGTCATCAGCATAGAGAGGATACTGATACCCACAAGAATCCATGACCTGCCCCAGGCTGAAGGTGTAGATGGACAGATAGGGGGCAAGATGAGGAGGTATTGTGAAAGTAGGAGATGGTGAAAGTTTGGTCGATTAGGTATGAAGTTCCAACATAGGGCCATGTCTGTGATACCAAGAGATGGGAAAGACTATAGTAGGAGGGAATGGTCCACAGTGTCAAAGGCAGAAGACAGGTGCAGGAGAATGGTGACTTTATTTAGGGCAGTTTCAGTTGAATGATGTAGTTGGAAGCCAGATTGTAAGCGGTCAAGGAGGGAGCAAGTGGAGAAGTAGGAGAACAGTTCAAGATGGACATACTGTTCCAGTAGTTTTTAAGCACAAGGAAGAAGTGATATGGGGCGATTGCTAGACACAAGATGGGTCAAGAGAGGGTTTTTTGATAATGGGTGTTATCGAGGCATGTTTAAAGCATAAGGGGAAGATACCAGTTGTTACTGACAGGTTGAAAAGATGGATTAGGGTCAGGACAAAGACTTTGGTGAGGCTGGGGATTAAGCGGGACAAGAGCACACAGGTGGTGAGATGTAATCTGGAGGGTAGAGAGGAAAATTGATCTTCTGTCATAGTGAAGAAGCTGGTTTTGGAGGAAGATGGCTGAGTAGTTATGAAGAGGGCTGTGGGCTATCTCTGATGTTATCGATCTGCTTGAAGAATGAGGCAAAATCTTCCGCATAGATGGGAAGAGGTTCTGGGGGAAGGGGGGAGAGAATTGAAAGTGTTGAATAGCTGTTGAGGGTTGTTAGACAGGGAGGATATTAGAGATGAGAAGTAGGTTTGTTTTGCAGCAGTGAGTATGATTTTGAAGTTGGCGAGGGACTGCTTGTATGGGATGAAGTGCTTGGTGGAAGGGATATCATCCACCTCTGCTTAGCAACCCTCCTCCTGAGTTCTTTAGTCAGGCTGGTGTGTCAGGGTTACCTGTTGATTGTGCCAATTTTGGTATAAGTGAGGGGGCAGCTGAATCAAGAGCTGTAGTTATTGTGGTATTATATAAAGTAGTAGCAGCGTCTGCATTGCGTAAGAAAGCTATGTCTGTGAGAACTGATGGACAAGGTATCTGTACATTTTTGCTCCCAAGGATGTACCAGACATGTGGAGAAGCACATTTCCTTTTCTGAAGTCTTGACTGATATGTTTGTTTTTCCATGATGCCAAGCGCAGAAGGCCTTGAAAGTTTAAAAGACCTTAAAATGCTGCCACAAATAAAAATACACCTCCAATTAACTGACATGATATCAGTTAGCCTATCTGAAAGTCCTAAAGCCATGATAAAAAATTCAGGAATTTTTCAAGTTATATAAAGGCACAGACAGCTTGCTGCATGTACCCACAGGAATTTTTTTATGGGTGAATTATAAATTGGCCATCAGCCCTCCATTGGAGAGTTACTGCCAGAAATCTATGGGAGGTGGTTCTATCTGAGGAGAACAAAAGCTTGAGCAGTCTAAAATCAGACAACTCCGCCAACAATCATCTGTTCAAGGCCCCATACACATTAGACTGTCGACTGAACCCATCGATCTTGGCAGAATCGGACGGATTTAGTCTGATATGTATATGTAAACTTATGACCTCAATTACATATGGATAGAACGTTTACTAAAAGGTTTGGGGACATTAAAGTCACTGTAGATTGATATGCTTAGTATGGCGGCTAGTAGTAATAAAAACAAAAACGTATTGATGTCAATAGAAAATAATCCCAAAATCTTAATACAATCCTTTCTCTAAAAAGATCTAATATAGAAGTCCAGATATCAATATGCTGTGCAGAAGAATTGAGGAGAATCATGTCTCTGGGAAAATTGTAATTTCTATCAAGCTGAAGTGGAGCTACCTCATATGTTATATGATCCTCATTGTAAACCTCGTATAACTACTGGATATAAAATGTTGGATTGGTTTTCTCAATGCAACCCAGATGAGAACATCGTTTCCAGTTTGTATTAGACCTATGGAGACCGCTTCTATCTGTACATATATCTCAGCATAACAATACCCATGAGGCCTCTGGGCCGTGCTAGCAGTCGTGTTAGCATATCATGTTCCTGGGTAGCCACTACTTCTTTACTGTTGTTGTTGTTATTTTTATTTCCACAATCCTTAAAGAAGAGAAGGAAACACATTGAAGTTTATGGGGTCGTAAATACCCACACAAACTTTCAAGTCCCGAGGCTGCCGCTATTCCTATACAACCATTCCTTGCAGAATGTCATAGGCCTAGGTTTCCAGCCAGATTTATAGTTTGCTGTGCTAACTCTTTTCAATCTAAATAAAATTATATCTCAAATAGATCAAAAATTCTACATGGACACCTTGAACTTGTGCCTTATGTGTAACCCTTCTGCTACTGTCTAAAAGCACTGCCATAAGATAGAAAAATATTCCTCAGCTGTTGATACCTTTTAATGGCTAACTGAAAAGATGGTAAGCATAGCAAGCTTTCGGGACACTGTGGCCTTTTCTTCAGGCTGATAATGACACAAATTCTGAAGACATATATACATAAGCAAAAAAAAGCAAGGTTAGATGATGTAGTAAATACGACAGGTGACATAAAGCAGAGTCAGGCTAGGGAGGGGGAAAGGAGCTGGGAAGGTAAAGTAAAGTCAAATTCCAAGATAAGAGGAACCAATTGTATTATTGTTTTATGATTAGTGGTCTGTGGAGACCTGAAGATAAAAAGCTTAAAGAAGCACTGAATAGCGTGATGTAATTTATCCAATTTGCATAACTTTGACAAATCTGAGTAACTTTTTACCCTTTTTTTAGTATGGTATTGCCTTCCAGATTCTGCTAAAAAGTGGCCTCACAATTAATGCCCATGGCAAAATTTAAATCAAGGATATTGGCACACTGTGACATTAGATGCCAATATACTTGCATTGTTTTTACTTTGTGAAGATACTTCAAAAAAATCTGAGCAGTGTTTTCCTGAAATGTCTTTGATAGAGATGAGCGGAACTTTTGAAATTCAAATTCTCCAACAGTGACAAATTTTTCCCAAATTTGCATTATAATATATAGAGGACTATGAGGAGGCATTATACTATATGCAGGACTATGTGGGACCCATTATATTACATGAAGGACTAAGGGGTGCATTATAATGCATAGATGTCTATGGGGTGCATTTTACGATATGGAAGACTATGGGGTGCATTCACTCTATGGAGGACTTTATAGGACCAATTATATTATATGGAGGACTATAGGTGGTGTGACTATACTATATGAAGGACTATGGGGTATGCAATATACCATATGGAAGGCAATATTGGGCCCATTATTCTATATGGAGGTCTATAGCGGTGTATTATTCTATTTTGAAGGTCTATAGGAAGGTGCATAATTACTATATGGAAGACTACGTGAGGGCCATTATAATATTTGGAGGGCTATGTAGAGACCATTACACTATATGGCGGGGTATGTGGAAGCCATAATAATGTGTGCAGTGCTATGAGGGAACCTTAGGAGGGCTATTTGAGGACCATTATACTGTATACAAGCAATATTATATTGTATGTAGGCCTATTATATTGCATAGAGGACTGTGTGGGGGTCCACTGTTTCAGGTCACCAAATTTTGCTCGGAAAGTTGAGGGGGGACTCGAGTAGGGTGATCATACTGTGCGTGCGGAGGATGCTTCACTATGGGACTATCACACAGTGTTTGTGGATCACTTGTTGGCAACATGCTTTACGAATACAATAAAAGGGGAATCTAGAGGCTTCAATAGGAGGAAAATTACTTTGTAACGACTCCAAATTTTGAGATATGTTCTAATGTAACCCAGCCGAATATTAATTAATTTTGGTGGGGAGGGCCAGGGTGAACAATTAGAACTTCAACTGTGGGACCCCATGACTTGTATGTATGCTCAAAACCAAACCCCAAAGCACGGCTTTCATTGCCATATTCTCTCTGCTTTTCCATTTGATTTTACACAAATAGACCATTTGTGCCACGTGAAGAAAAATCATCATAAATTTCTCAGAATTTATGCATAATACATATGGAACAAGCATAAGCCTCAATCACTTTATATCAAGCCGGGCCTTGAGCTGTCAGTAAACTACATTTTGAAGCATTATTTTCTCATTGCCTGCTCAGAATACAAGCTTCTAGCACCACTACCCAGCACGTAGCGGTCAGTGATTGCACATACTATGTAGATGGCCAGCTGGTCCTCGGACCTCCTGCTAGCAATCATTACCTGTAGGAACAGCAGAAGGGAGAAAGGTTCTGGCAGGCTTTACTATATACATCTAGAGATGCCTGCAGAGTATGGAATACGAGAGGGCAGATGGTTTGACATAGGGCAGGACAAAGATGACAGGTATTAGAGAATGAAATAAATGTTCAGCACATGAGATTTTGGCTGGATCCAGTCCATTTAAGACTCTCAATTACCAATGAATAAGCTTTTTGTGTTTCCTGTAATGATCTACGTGTTCACCGCTGGGAAAATCAATTACATGATTTAAAACCAAATTCTCTCGGATTTATTTCCATCAGGTTAACAATACAGAAGCTAAATAATGTGTACATAAATCATCTTATGGTGTCCCCCCAGCATTAAGTGATAACTATTCGCTTAATGTAGTATCTGAAATGCATTAAAAGCTTTGCAAATAGTGTAAATTTAGTAAAAACAGAAACATCATTGTGGCTAATATCTGGCCCCAAAGAATCTAACAAAATATCAGAACTGAAGCAATGGAAAATGATCTCATAAGTAGTGTTAAAGATGAGCTATCAACATATTTCACAACACAAGATATATATATATGATATTAAATAGAATTTTTTGACCTGATGACACTGGTTTATTTGCATTGAAAATCTATGCAAAAATAGTTGTATACCGTATTTTTCGCTTTATAAGATGCACCTAATTATAAGACGCACCCCCAAGTTAGATGAAGGAAAAGAGAAAAAAATAATTTTTAATAATAAATGGGGTCCGTCTTATAATGTCAGTGTCCGCCTTACAAATATGCACCTCATAGCCCCCTCATCCTGGTACGTGGTCCCTCATCCTGGGATATAGTCCCCCCATCCTTGATATGGCCCAATCTGGTTATGGCTGGCACACGTCCCCCCCGGGGAGCCGGTCATGTGATCAGGCGCACAGAGATGATGTCACTCTGCTGTGCCGATAACATGACCGACTCCCCGAGTAGAATCAGGAAGTGCGGGCACAGCGACAAGGAGGGAGACACAGAGGACAACTGCTGGAAAGGGTAAGTAACATGATTGTTATTTTTTTATGAGTAGCAGCATGGGGGGGCCATATGCAGAATGGGAGGAGGGGCATGTGCCATCACAGAGAGGTGCAGGCAATGTAATATGCGCTGCTCCCCCAGCTGCAGCTATTGACCACTCTGATGAAATACTATAAGATGCTGCAGAAGACACATTGCCAATAACAGTTGAGTGTCGGCAGTCCGGGAGGTGAGTATATATTCTTTTTATTATATCTAAAGCACTTTTGCAGTTTAGAAGGGGTTGTCCAGTAGTGGAAAACCCTTATAAGGGCTATACAAATTACGCAGATTTATTGCAAAAATATCTACATCAGTCTCATTCGTCTTAAGATAACTTGCAGAAATTCTTGTGCGCACTGCATTCAGATGTATAGAACAGATTGTGAATGAGAAATAGGGGCTTCACGTTAGTGCAATTTTCTCATTCATTTGCATTCTATTAAGTGAAAGATTCTTGGAAGCATTTGGGACCAACGTTTTCATGGGTGGCTATAATGCATGAAGTGATATGGAAGCTGAATGGCAGAGACAGACTAAAGGCAATCAGGGGAACTAGTCTGATCCTTAAGGGCCCATCACACGGGGCGACATCACCGCCGATTACATAGGCGACGTAGGGGCATGGCCTATCGGCGGCGACATCGCCCCTACATCACCTCATGTAAAGGGGCAATGTCGGCGCCGCTGGGAGGTCGCTTGGTTTCAGAGCAGTGCTCTGAAACCAGGCGACCGATCTGAAGCGATGTGCACACATCGCCCCATGTAACCGGCCACCGGCGAGCTGACAGGCGATGGGAGCCATAGGCTCCCATTTTCCTGCATCGCCGCTGGGGTTTTCAGACACCCTGGAGGGGATGCCGCCTGTCAGCTCGCCGGTGCGGGGCTAGATATGTCCCCCATGTAAATGGGGGACGGCGACGCTGGTGGGGAGCCAAAAACGTGCATGCACCCGCCAGTCACCACCGACATCCCCAACCCCATCGCCAGGTGTGACGGGGCCTTTAGACTAGGGGTCCCAAGCTGACTCTGTCACGCAGACGTACCTCTAAAGGTGAGTATGTTTGGGTTGCCACCCTTGCCCTGCTCCTGACCAGCCTTGGTTATAACCCCCTCACTTCCTCCGGGCTAAGAACAGGAACTCCAGACAGAAGGCAATCTCCACGAAGCTAGAAAGCCAGGCTTCAGCAGAATAGCATACGGCGTCTACACAGCACATGCTCTTTGCAAAGAATGAACTCTTTCAACGACACCAGCTAATGGGTAATGGGATTATTTAAAGGCTGGGGGATTGGACAACTATGTCACCTGACACACACAGCAGCAGATCACCTGGAGAGCTACAGATATTAACCCTTAATAGACTAAAAGAAATTAACTTAATTTAACTACTGCAGAGCAATTCACAGAGACTGCAGAGCAGTCTACACGTGAATTTAACTACTGCAGAGCAATTCACAGAGACTACAGAGCAGTCTACCTGTGACAGACACATGGCAGTGTGCACTGGAGTAGTTTTCAAGATAGCGCTATTAATTCCACATCGCTTTAAATATGTAATCATCATTTTCCCCATTGGGTCTCACAATCTAGAATCCTTATCAGTATGTGTTTTGTAGTGTGGGAGGAAACTGGAGAACCCAGAGGAAACCCACGTAAATACGAGAACATCCAAAGTGCTTGCAGAAGTTATCCATGGTACAAATTGAACCCAGAACCCCAGTGCTAAGGAGGTTATCACACTCTGCTGCTTTTTGTATTTTTTTTTCCTTTTTTTTTTGCAATTTGATTGTCAGTGAGTTTGTAATTTTTTTATACAAAATATGATGAAACTTGAAGAACCATATTTAATTTTCAATATTTTTGTTAAATACACTACAGAAAAAAATAGTGTTTTGGACAAAAGAGACACTACAAGAAAAATATAATAGACTATAACAAATAACTAATTAAAATAATTAAAACATTGTATAAAAGAATATAGAATGGTGGAAGAAAAGTATAAATATTGGTAAAGAGAAATAAAATCAGACAAAGAACATAAGTGACAATGAATGAGAGCGGGAGGGTAACAGTAAAGTAAAACCAGGGAAATAAAAAGAAGAGATTTATAGATTAAAGAGAATAAAACAAAACACAAAGGAAATAATATACAAAAGAACTGAATAAAGGAAATACAAAGGGCTGAAAACACAGGAGGAGTGAAGCAAGTTTAAGAAATATTAGCAAACATAACTGGTTATAATAGTGTCATAGGACTGTGATAAGAAGAAAGGCAAGCTGCAAAACTTAGGAAAAATAAAGCAAGGATGGCAATAGGAAGGGCACGAGATGCAAAACAGACAAAGGACAAAATATTAGAAAGGAAAGAGAGAAATAGAGATGCGTGGTGAACACATTATGTGTGATTTATTGGCGGAATCTGTGAATAGAAGTATCTAGCGAGTTGCTCATATATCAAACCAGACAGCATTACCACTGTTTAACAAACAGGCCCTGCGTCCCATGACATTGTCAAAAGACTCCGAACATATTTGTCTGAGGCTAAAGCTCGGGATCACTAGCCTCAGATAGGATTTCAAATATTAAAGAGAAAATTCAGCTACAAAGCTTTCTGACTCGGTATTATGGTTTCGACACCGTTAAAGGGGAAGTAGTAAGAGATATTGATAGTAATGCCACCTATATTTCCCAATAAGCCTGATAGATCACTTTGGTCTTTCCTTGCGTTGTTTATCCTTAAATTGTGCAATTTGAGTGGCAGCATACCTGTTTTGCAGTGTTTCTAAGGCCGATTTCACATCATGGCCTGATCAGGTCCGGGGCTGTCCGGTGTAAAAATTTTGAAACAGAACTGGAGGGCAGATATGCCCTCTGGTCTGTTTGCAGCCGGATTCCTCATATCACAGCCGCAGCTGCTGAAATTTCAAGATCGCAGCTAGCGGGGAGCTAGCCGTGGTCCTGAAATCTCTGCAGGGGACAGTTCCTGGTGCTGAAGTTTAGCAGCGCTCGCTGCTAAACTCCAACACATGGCGTCCGGCTCCTGGATCTGACTTTATGTCGGATCCAGCGCGATCCGGCGCCTTTCTGGGAGGATCCGATTTGTTCCGATTTTTCCCCAGACACAAATACGTTGCAAGCAGCATAATTAGTTGAAGAATGCTCAAGGAGACTATTAATTATGAATATTAGTAATAGCAGTAGGTCCAGGGGGCAGTATGTCTACAGGCATTATTATAAGGAGGCACAAAGGGACACTACTATTAAAAATAAGTACAGAAGGACATTTTTATCATATATAGGCACAGGGGTCATCATTATTGCTATGATTAGGCACAAGTGAATACTATTATTATAAATTGGCATAAGGAGCATCATTATTATAATATTATTATTAGGAAGCACCCCAGTGTCATTATTATTAATTATTATAAGAGGAACATGGCACTTTATTATTATGAAAAGTCATAGGGAGTCAATATTATTATTATAAAGAGGCACAGTGGGGGCATTATGAGAATAAAGAGGGACAGAGGTCTAAGTACTATGCGAGCATTCTAACTATAAGGAAGCACAGAGAGGGGCATTATTACTGTGTAGGGACACAGAGCCAGCATAGGTACTGTCTAAAGCACTAGTTATAGCACTTTGTGGTTTGTAGAGGTGAAAAAATATAAGGAGGAGTGGAAAAGTGATAAACCAAAGTTATCTGTGTTATATTATGCATGGGCAAGTCATCGATGGAAGACGTGGTCATGGACATCAGGGTCAAATAGAAGAGAAAAGGGAAAGTGAACGACTATGATCAGAGAGAACATCACCGATGAGCCCCTGAATAGTATACGCCTACATCTGTATAATTATCTGCACACTGTATATACATGCAGGGTTTAGAATTGATATCTGTCATCATATGGTCTCTGTATGGTGGTAATATCAATCATAGTACAGTAGATTGTGTTAATGGACAGTAAGGTAGTATTTTCACTACTGTATATTGGTAATAAGCAGAGATAAATTCACAGGATCCCGGTCCAACAGCCAGGTCAGTATTCCGTTGCTACTGGACAGAAGCCCAGAGAGCCACCTCCTACCTGCATTAGCGGCTCCTCTTTTGATTAGCCATACTAATGTGCACATATTCCGCAATGACAACATCACACCACGTTAGCTAATCAGAAGGGGATCTGGAAGATGATAAGTAGGCCGGCTGCGGAAAGGGCTACAGTCTGAAGACCCTGAAGTACAGACCTGACTGCTAGACCAGGTCCTGCAAACTTATTGCAATATTAATTTGTTGTCATGGAATTTTATCATTTTGTGTAGGATCACAGCATGGCAGGACTACTTATCCTTAGCGGTATTACTGGTCATTTTGGTCTTGCAGTAAATTTTGATTTTCTCTAATGTCAAGAAGGGTGATATTTGTAATAGAGACCCTCATCCTGAGAATCTGGTGGGTGGAGGTAGCATATGGCTGTATGCCTTCATTGGAAGGCCGGATTTTAGTCCCAGTCTGGCCCTGATTAGAATATTGTCAGCCTCTCTCTTAATCTTCATACAAGAAAATACAGAAAAACTGAAAAAACAACACAAAACATAACTTCACTATCCGGGTTGCATTTCATATTTCACCATTTACTTACAGCTACAAGTTGGCTTAGGTGTTCTTTGTAAAAAGAAAGAAAAACATACTGTAGCAAAGCTACTAAATAAGCAAAGCTGCTAAAAAACACAATAAGAACAAAGATCATGTCTAGAAATAGCAAAAAAAGGTGAAAAAGATGTTTTTTTTTTAATACTATACATGAAACCACCACCGTCCACCACCAGCCAGTTTTCCATTAATAGACCTTAATTCCCAATTACGGTAAATCTTTGGTGACAGAGAACTTTAGCAACATATTAAATAGGAAATGTACAACTATATCAGCATAATTATAAACCAGTGCTATGTTGGTTGATTTATTATACTGCCTGGTGCTTTATATATTTTAGTAATATTATTTTTCTAAGCATGATGGATAATGTCAATAATCATATTTTGATACATTACGGAGAAGTGGGAATCCTGGATCTGTTGTAGAGCCCCAAAGTCATTTTGTTCTGGCAGAGCCTCGGTGTTAGGACCAGCAGTCATAAAATAAAGTTAAATAGTGGGATAATCAGAGAAGCATCAATAATACATCACAAGGAGCACATAAATTATCCATTCTACCATCTCATATTATTCACTGTGAAAACAGTTGGGACGTCAGTGATGTATTCAATTAAACTGATTTCATTCCATAAACAGTTTTCTACGTATAGAGGATGAACTTGTACGTTTCTAAGTCTACAGAACTAATTATACCAGTACAAGAATGGAAACTTGTAAAAGTCATTATTGTAAAAGAAACTGTACAACCAGGAAAGGTAAAAGGTCCTTAGTCAATATTAAAATAAAAGTGAACCTATCAAATTGAAGCTTATGTTATAAGACATCATTGGTACTTTGTGCTCTCAGGGAGAATACACTAGGCAAATCTACATAATTGTCGTGCGGTGTCTGTTATCCATCTCCTGTCCTGATGTCCTCCTATCAAGTGCCGCGGTCTCTGCCATATTTACTCACCCCAGTCATGGCTGGCGCCTGCTGGTGCTACTGGGCCATTGTGCAGTACTGCCAGCGGGGTGCCGGAGTTGCCTGCACCCAATGACACCTGAAACTGACAACACACATCGCTGCCCCTCTTTGTGTAAACCCCATCCCCACCGCACTTCGCCGCCTGATTAACTGCACATGCCTAGGCATGTGCATTTACTCATGCAGCCACCATCTTTGTATACCCAAGTGTCCAAAGATGGCGCCTGCATGCATGAGTAAGTGGATATGCAAAGATGCCGTCGATGTGACCCAGCACGTACCTGCGCACTTATCATGCTGCAGCCATCTTTGTACATTTTTGGATGATAGAGACAGCACAGAGCAGGGTGAACACATAGGGGGCCTGAAAGAGCGTACAGGGGGCAGAGAGAGTACACAGGGGGGACATAGCTCCAAGGAGAGAGCGTAAAGGAGAGAAGACAGTACAGGCAGAGAGAGACTGCATACAGGGGAAGAGCGCACATGGGAAGAGAGCTCAAAGGGGAGAACACATGAAGGGAGAAGACAGCACACAGGGGGAAGAGTGGACAGGGGAGAGAGAGCACGCAGAGGGGAGACAGGTCAAATGAGAGAGCACAGAGAAAAAAATACAGCATGGGGGAGAGAGTGGGACAGGGGGGAGAGTGCACAGGGGGAGAGACAGCCACCGCACCTAGCGCCACAGAGCCACCCCCATCGTGATATCACTGCTCCCTGATGCAACAGCATCGGGTCCCTATCTAGTATATTATAAACCCCATAGTTTTATGAGGTGATCATTCCCAGCGCCTCTCCGGACAGGAGGGAATGATCAGCTCTGCATTTTTTGCTTTAATTAATGATAAAACTGAGTTGTTCTGATCCATCAAGCAGCTTTTGCCAATGTAAATTTTGTGACTTTTGGCATGTTATGCCAGTCCTGGCTAAACTCCATCTACATTTCAGTAAAAGTGGGTATCATTGAGAAAAATTGGCGAGCGCATCAAAATTTACAACAAATTTCACTGAAATGTTTATATCCAGCTTTTAATGAATATGGTACATCTTGGTATGGTGCCTCATTGGTTAACACTGCAAATCCCGCCAAGGACAACATCTGTAAGGATATCATATGTTCTCCTCGTGTTTGCATGGGTTTCCTCTGGATCCTCTGATTTCCTCCCACACTCTAAAGACATACGGAAAGGGAATTTAGATTGTGAGGCTCAATGGGAACAGTTTTGCTGAAGTATGTAAAGCACTGTGGAATTAATGGCGCTATATAAATGAATAAATATTACTATTATTATTACTCTGTTGTTTACCAAGACTGGCTTACAAAATGCCTGATTTAATGAATTGCCATACTTCATGTCCAGGAATCTGTATCATCACCACCATGATGGAAGCCAAGCTTGATGGGTTTGTACCAAATATAGGAGTTATCCCCATAACAAGTATAATTCCCTTATCATTGGGTGTTTGCACACTGAATCCTCACCAATCCTGAAAAACAAGCCCACGCAGAGCCCATTTGAATTGAGGAGAGGTTTACCATGGGCACCTGAACCCCATTTATTGTCTATAGGGTTGTCAAAAATTGGCAAGCACAATACTTACAGTAGTTATGCCTGGTAATTCCATTGAAAATGAATGAAGTGGAGGAACACATGCCTGACCTCCTCTTTATTCATATAGGCACTTTAAACCCCTATTCTATGGGATCAGTGGGGGTCCCAGTGGTTGGACTAAGTAGTTGCACTATGGACAGGGGATAACTTCAATACTTAGTAGATTCCCTTTAAAAGGATCCTATCAGCTGGGATTTACATATGGAAGTAGTCATACTGCTGTATATGCATTTGCCCCCAATAAAAATTATAACTTTTGTAGAGATCCAAATACACAAGCCGAATGGATCAGTAATAAAAAAAATGTAGTATAGAAGTCATATGCGAATCAGGCTGGTAGTGCTAAGAACATGTCAAGATGCTAGGGCTGCTTCTTCCAAGTGCACTGACCCCCCCAGTGCACTTCCAACCTAATATGCATACGGTTTGTATACAACATTACACATGATTGGCACATCAGATCTCTGAAACACAAAGGATTGTTATCAGTAGGGGACAAGCACTCATACAGTTATAGCACTATTTCCATATGTAAAAATGTGCTGACATTTTGTCTTTAGACCGTGCAGGCTTATGAATTCATATGAACTTTGAAACAGCATATTATGTCTTGATAATAAGAGACATTCTCTCTGGTTAATCATTTAGAAATATTGCAAAGAACTTAAATGGATTTTAATACTGGACAACTTATTTTAGAAGGGATAACACCCATTGGAAATGACTCCCTCCCATAAACAGGTGGTATTACCAAAAAGGAAGCTGGAAGCAGCTAAACATCATCCCTGCAGCTGCAGGTGAACAGCAGCATCACAAATAGGCAACCATGTGGTCACACACACATGATACTACAGTCTCTCTGTTGCCACACGTCCACCCAGATGGTTTCTCCACAGGCTGGTACTCTAATGGCCACTTTACACACACCAACTTATCTGTCCAACTTCTGACCCAACTTACTGGTTGCAGTGAAATCATGGACACATTGTTCCATTTGTTCACAGCCACAAAATGGAGCAATGTGTCCATGATTTCACTGCAACCAGTAAGTTGGTCAGAAGTTGGACAGATAAGTTGGTGTGTGTAAAGTGGCCATTACTGCGCAGTTTTTAAAGGGAATCTGTCAGGTCAAAAATCCATATGTTAATGATATCATTTTCTAATTCAACGTTTCGATCTTTCACATATACCGATAATAATATATAATAATATTTATTCATTTATTCAGCACTATTAAGTCCATAGCGCTTTACATACATTTGCAACACTGTCCCCATCAGGGCTCACAATCTAAATATCCTATCAGTATTTTTTTGTAGCATGGGAGGAAACTAGAGTGCCCGGAGAAAACCCATGCAAACATGGGGAGAACATACAAACTCCTTGCAGATGTTGTCCTTGGTGGGAATTGAAACCAGGACCCCAGCGCTGCAAGACTGCAGTGCTAACACTGAGCCACCATCACATATAACATCTTTTTCAAGCATGTCAATGTTGCACTTGAGATGGTGGAATAAAGGACCTTTTTTCTATACAACCGGCTATGAGGAGTGCAGTCTTCATCTATATGTATATATTACTTTCCAAGATATCCAAATAGGGTTTGGTGCTTGTATGATCCAGGTTGCAGTCAGATGAAAAGACCAGGGAGACCAGGCTCCTTCAAAAAGCTATTTATTTCCTACGCGTTGGGTGCCGTCCCTGGACCTTCCTCAGGGTACAATCAAACTCATACAACACATCGGCCTTATATACAGTCCTAAGAGGCAGAAAGCCGCCAAAACCATTATGTACGTCATTATGACGTCAGATGGGAGGGCCGATATGACGTACTATGTAAACAATGTTTAAATACATTTACTTTGTACATCTTTTACATAGTACGTCATATGGGCCCTCCCATTTAACGTCATAATGACGCATATAATGGTTTTGCTGTTTTCTGTGCAGTAATGTTTTCTACATATTCTGAAAGGTCTGTCCAGGCACAATTCAAGGGGACTATTAGTATCATACTGAAAAATTACCTGAGAGACTCCTTTAAAGGCACCTGCACAGATAGGAATATCTCTAACGCAGGACTAGAACATGACTCAGGCCTCGCTACCTGGTAGGCCATTGAGAGTTTCCCGTACCTCTTAAGGAGCCCAGAGCAAGGTAGCTAAGCATAACAACCCATGGCAAGCATACAGAGGAAAGTATACAAAAATGACAGCGTGGTATCAGAGATAGTTTATACCTGAGCTGTCCCTTCAGCTAGAAAACCCCATGCTAATTTCTGTTCCCAATATCACCTCTAATGGTGGGTGTCTGGGTGTCATAGATTACTAGGTTTCTGGATAAGACTCACCAAAATATCCTGTCTCACCCTCTTCCCCCCTAAGGGAGTGTAGGGGCTGGGAAGGACACAGAGAACCCAGGCAAGGCAACAGGTTTAGCAGAGTTCCAGGGAATCCACAAATAGAAGCGTCACTGCTATCATAGCACTGACACCACAGTGGAACAACAGTGAGCTTCACAAGTTTTATCAGTGGCATGGAGTAAGGTCAGAGGTGAGTAATATAGAAGGAGGGAGGGTAATTACATGTTACAGCTGAAAGCAGTGAAAAGGTTCCTAAACCCTTCAGCATAGAACAAGCACATACTAAAACCGTCACGTGAGCTTACCTGTGATTAATCAATCACTTTGACCTTCTAACCTCAGGTCACCGAGAGGTGACAAAAGACGTGGCACCCTCATGACACATGTCATACATGACCACGCCACATCCACAAGAGGTAGTTTTTGTAAGGACTGACAGAATGTGATAAATGGGCAACACAAGTATAAGGACAACACAATATAAAGGTAGATAGCATTATTCTTATTATTATCTAAAGAAGCACCAACCCTGAAGACAGGAACAAACAAAAACCTATGACATCACTTACAGATATGTTTACATGACTAAAGTATTATTTTTTTCTTATTAAGTTATTTCACTTCCCTTTTTTTATAATCCAAGAAATGTCCTATACCACCACACACAATATCTGTGCTCCCAGCAGCTAGGAATTAATTAGATTTCCTACATAATACCAATACTGGAGAAAAAAACAGTATCTGATGCTGTTGTAATATTTTTCTAGATATTCAGCATACAGTTCTCAATAATAAAGACAAAAATCAATGCATAAGTAATGATTCCCATTTATAATGATATCGAACTCTTTATTCGGTGCCATTCAGTATGACATGGATGCGTTTTCTGATTAACCACATCACCAGTCCCCATAGCAAGATCTATAAACCACCACCGCCACTTATGCCCTATTTACATCCGCGTCCTATTTATGTGTGTGTGGGGGGGAGCTTGCATAGATAGGACGTGCACCCATTATAGTGGGTGGGTAAATCCACAAGCAAAGTGTAGGCATTTCCGATGTTGACAGTTTTGCGGGTCACATTCACTTATTCAGGCTATTGGGTCCGAAAAAAGCATCTACTATAAAATTAGCAAAGTATGTAACATTTCAAGCGTATATACATGAGTGAGATTATTAATTTCACAGCAATTTCTGATGAACTGTGCACAGATTTGTTGGTGTTTTCTCCACTTTGTTTAATTGAAAAGTCAAAATCTGCAACAACCCCCAATTTTTGCCTATATTTTTCAAAATGCTTGAGAATTTTGTTATACCCATGGGTGATCCACAGCAAAAGATTTTTTTCCAACAGTGAGAATAGTTTATACTTCCTTCCCTGGCACTCCACAGGGTTCCTGATCTCATGTAATGATGTCCCATCCTATGCTGACTATCAGAGACCAGGTTATAAAGAGACAGTGCCAAGGGAACAGGCGCACCTCTCTGTGAGCGGTGGACACTGCAAGGCTGCGCCTCTCTGTAACAGCATCTCTCTGGCAACCTGTACTGATGAAGGTCTGAGAAAGGACTGAAACATCTACTGTTATTATTTGGCTTGCAAGCACCTTAATAAACAACTTTGCTTCACTGAGACTCTGAGTGCAAAGTTTTAATTTCATTGACCTTGGATAGGATCTGACTTGAGCATCACTATTCAGAGAAGTGCCACGGTTCAAGGGATCAGTTAAGGAGACTTGTGAAGCCCTAACAAAAGTTAGTATATTGTTTTTTGTAATTTTATTTTTCAAGTGCTTCCTGATTTTACTCTGGTTTCACAGGTAATAAACTGTGTTACTTACGCCTGGAGGGCGAGCATTCAGGAGTGGACCCACTGGACCGTGATACCAATTGTTATCCGAAGGAGCGAGCCTGGGAATGCCACTGAAACTTCTGCTATAGTCACAGAAGGTAGAAATAGGCTTAGGCTGGCTTCACACCACGGTAAGGTCCGGTCCGGGGCTGTCTGGTGTAAACCAGACAGCCCCAGACCGTTTTTTTGGCCCCATAGTAGCGTATGGGGCCGGATGGAGTCGTATGGCAGCTCTCTGCCATCCGGTTTCCATCTCTCCGGATGAATCCGGGAGTATTCGGATTATTCTCACCGGACACAAAAATGTTGCTTGCAACCTTTTTTGTGTCCGGGGAGAAAAATCACCCCAAAAAGCTGGATTCCGGATTTGCTCGGATTGTCCCGAATTCTGCCGGATCCAGGGCAATCCGGTTCTCCCTAACATGGGAGCCTATGGGGCCAGATTGCCCCAGTCCAGGCGAATCCGGGAACCGGATACCGGCGGCTGCACCTGCTGTTATTTCAGGACCATGACTAGCTCCATGCTAGCCATGATCTTGAAAAAACAGCAGCTGCAATTACAGCCATCCGGCTCTGTGTGCTGATCCATCCGGTCTGGGGCTGTCTGGTTTACACCGGGCAGCCCCGGACTGGACCTTACCGTGGTGTGAAGCCAGCCTTAGTTGTTAGGTGGTTGCCAGGCACAGCGCCAGGGTGTCTCAATTCCATGCAGCTGACTCCAAGGGTTAGATTTTATGGACATATTCTCTAAATCAAGAGGTGCAGCCGATGGCTGAAGCTGGCAGGTAGCACGACTCAGTGGTAGCAATTGGGGAGCAGACTGGTATACGGTACAGCAGGTGCAAGCAGGTGCAGATGGGTATTTTGTATAGGAGGTACAGGGTGGTAAAGACTGGGATACAGCACCGCAGATACAAACAGGTGAAAGACTCTAGGACCAGACACAGGGATAGCCGCTAAAGGCGTAGGGTAATGGACATGGATCAGGTATACAGGATGGGGACCTGAGAATTAGCAATGCACTAAGGGATAGACCACGTTGCTCAGCTACCTCCCAATGGGGGAAGGTACATTATGTACACCATGCTTCTCAGCCATGGTCTGAGAAGCACTTCCAGGTTAGGGTGCACTGACCTTTTAAGAATCTCGAGGCTGCGCGCATGACAGCTAAGCACCCTCCAAGGAGACTTGTGTAGTGAGCACAGGCCCTGGGAGTAGGAAGACGCAGATGGGGAGTGGATGACGTGGGTCTGCCAGCAGGGTGAGTATGCTGTGGATATTGTTATCCCTGCCACGTGGGGACTCCCCCATGGCGATGAGTTCTACAAACTGTTCTGTTTCCCGCTGGGAAATCAGTGGTAAAATTATGCCAAAATTTGCATGATTTAATTTGGAATTGTCGCTGCAGATTCTTCCAGATTCGTATACTGCAGACAATAATCTACAAAGGGCCACATATACAGTGTAGAAGAACTCTCTAGGGTGCCCACAATAACCAGCAGAACACAACCTTATTTCTTATCAGAGCAGCCTACAAAATAAAAACTGCAATACAATTGGTTGCTATAGTAACAAAGTTTTTTTTCTTTTTTGTTTTTTTTATATATTTTTGATAAATGAGTGTTTTTTTTTTAATTTGCTGAATTTCGTATTCTTTTTTTTTATTCTTTTTGGCTTTTGTGGCGTTTTATCTAAATGCAGCATGCTCTGAATATCCATTTTATTTCTATTTTCTTCCTCCGAAGACTTTGCTTTTTATAAAACAAAACAAAAGAAAGCGCACATGATCAAAAAAAGGGAAACAAAAATGCTGTGAAATAAATCCTGTTATTGTAGATTTGGTTATTTTGCATGGCTTTCGAAACAGCAGAAAAAAAAAAAGGGTTTGAAGTCGCCCCTATGTCCTTTATGTGTTCTTCTAAATTGACTGGCCAGTTTTATTAGGCCGCTTGCAGCATAATGTGTTCAGATAGTTAGTTTCACAGCATTTTGGTACACAACGGGTAAAACAACAATCGATGGTGGGACCACAGGAACACAGCGCTCGCTCTTCTGCCGGACCCTTTCTTCTCGTCTCTCATCTGGCGCTCTTCAGCGCTGGAATACAATTAGGCTTTACCAGAACGCCGCAGCTCATCTGTTACCCCTCCTTCTCTGCTAGTAAGAGATTGTGCGACCTTCCTCATACATTTTAATGCCTAGACCATGATCACATTTTTTAATATGAAAAATAGGCCTTGGAATTGTTGAACAGGAGGCGTTGTGAAAGCTAAAATACAGGCAAGGCCAAGGCTTAATCAAGGGCACTGCTTGTAATGAAAATGTGATACAGGAGCTCTATAATCGCTGGGTTTGGAAAACTTTTCAGATGTTTTGAGGGACTGACTTAGGAAAATATAGCATTTCCATATCAAAAAACCCCCACTGTCCAAGGGAAATTGTATCCTTATTTACTGGGCTTTAACAATGTTAATGTTGGTAATATTAGCAGAGTTGTCCGCGTATAAACCCTGATGGCAAGGACCAAGGTGTTTTAACTTTAGGAACATTGCTTTTTTAAGCTTTATTTGTACATTTGCATATATACATGTATATTATATTCATTTTTATTACCAATGTATTCATCCATTCATGTTCCTATTTATTCAGAAACGACATGGCAAATAGGTGAATTTTTTCACCTTTTCTTTTGCAACATGGCAAATAGGTAGTAGATGTGTGCTAGGGTGAGGATGAAGATAGCGAAAATACTAAAAGTTGTGACCTCGTATTTAGGCAAGAGATAAATATGTGTTAGTAGAAGAGATAAAGGCAGAGTAAAAAATTGGAGCAAGTTTTTCAGCAGGTACAGCAAGGCTATGTTCACACACAGCATTATTACAGTGTTTTCCCTTGGTTTTAAGGCTCCGTTACATGGTACGATATTGTGAACGATATCGCTGAAACGTCACGGGTTTGGAGTCGTTCAAACAACACCGTTAGTACATCGTTACGTGTAACACTGCTATACGACTACGATAAATCGTTGGATCGCTGATCGCAGATTTGAGGACATGTTCTCAAATCAGACGATCCTCGATCAGCCAACCTGCTGCATCGTTGTGTGTGACACCATCATAACGATATCGTTAACGACTTCGCCCATTCACAACAGTGAACAAGTATCGTTCGCTGGGTTATGTGAATGATAGCTGCTCGCCACATCGTTGGTGCGTCGTCCACGATATCTAGACATGTGACATCTCACCAATGATCTCAAAAAGATGTCCTAACGACCGCGCTCCCGTGAGATCGTTGTTGAGATTGTTACAACATTGTGGTACCTTCATGCCTATCTATGCTAATCTCAACCTGCATTTTTGGTTCCCAGCAAAACCTATGTGATTCAGGGAAGAGCTGTTCACACACATTGGTTATATTTCTTTGCAGAAATTTAAACCTGCATAGATCTAACTGCGTTTTGAGAAGAATGAGCATGTCAATTCTATTCTGCGTTTTTACCATGCTTCTATGGGTAAAAACGCAGTGAAGAACGCAGGTTTTCTCCTGCTATTCCTGCTATAAGTTTTTAAAAGAATGAGGGTGTCAATTCTTTTCTGTGTTTTTGCTATAAATTCTATGGCAAGTCTGCAGCAGAAGTGCAGCAAAACCTGTGGTGTTTCCACTTTCTGCAAATGAGTGTGCATACATTTACATAAAACCAAGGCAAAACCTAACCACAAAATCGCAGCAAAACCTTACATGTGTGAACATAGCCTTGGCCTCTTCTACAGGCTTAATAATGACACAAATTCTGAACACACACATATATACGCATATACAGGGTTGGATAATGCAGTAAATAAGACAGGTGTCGTGAAGCAGAACATAGTGGTCAGTGTTAGGAGGGGTCGAAAAGAGCAGCTGGGGTTGTAATTATCAACATTTAGGCCTGTTTCACACATATGTGCCTCTGGCATGTATGCCGCTCGTGCTGACACATGCCGGAGGCATGGACATACGGGGACACATGATCTCCTATGGCTCCCTTCACACTTCCTTCATTCCGTGTCGCCGGTGGAGCAGATGCGTGTCCGTGTGCTCCCCACGGCGACATGTCTGTTTTTTGCGGAAGCATGGACCGCTTTTGCTCCAAAACGTCTTGCACATGGATGTTCACCATTTGACATCCATGTGCACGGACCATGGACAGAACCTAAGTGTGTCAAAATAAAGATTTTCATACTCACCTCTCTCCAGCGCCGACAGTTCCTCTCACTTCTGGTGCCACTCATTAGGCTCATGAATATTCACTTCACTGACCCTGACAGCAGACCTGAAGTGAGAGGAGCAGCAGCACTGGAGGGAGGTGGGAATGCAAGGACAGGCTGTCTGTGTGCTATCCATGGATAGCACACGGACAGCACACATGTGTCACATGATTCGTTATAAGCTCCACCCACAAACTGCCTTGTCTCACACGTCCGTGGTGTCACACTTGTTGTTTTTTTTTTTTATCCCTGACTGAAACTGCAGAGGGGCATTTCTTTCAGAGCTTTTACACTATAGAAAACAATGAGAAGTGAAAAAAATGCTGCAGAAAATGCAATAAACATTTTTTGCAGCAGTTTATTGTTGCTTTATTGTTGATTTTTTAGGGAATAAAAAAATTTTATTAAATATGTATTCTAGACAAAGCTCATGTCTAATCTGCTCCCAAAAAATTGCTGTGAAAATGGCAAAAAAACAAGTGTTTTGAACATAGTATTTTACTGCCTAAAAAGCTGGTTTTGGCAACAGGAAAAACGCAGCATAAACACTGTGTGCAGAATTATTAGGCAAATGAGTATTTTGATCACATGATACTTTTCATACATGTTGTCCTACTCCAAGCTGTATAGGCTTGAGAGACAACTACCAATTAAGTAAATCAGGTGATGTGCATCTCTGTAATGAGGAGGGTGTGGTGTAATGACATCAACACCCTATATAAGGTGAGCTTAATTATTAGGCAATACCTTTCCTTAGGCAAAATGGGTCAGAAGAGAGATTTGACTGGCTCTGAAAAGTCCAAAATCTGAGATGTCTTGCAGAGGGATGCAGCAGTCTTGAAATTGCCAAACCTTTGAAGTGTGATCACCGAGCAATCAAGCGTTTCATGGCAAATAGCCAACAGGGTCACAAGAAGTGTGTTGGGCAAAAAGGGCAAAATAACAGCCCATGAATTGAGGAAAATCAAGCGTGAAGCTGTCAAGATGCCATTTGCCATCAGTTTTGCCATATTTCAGAGCTGCAACGTTACTGGAGTATCAAAAAGCACAAGGTGTGCTATACTCAGGGACATGGCCACGGTAAGGAAGGCTGAAAAACGACCACCTTTGAACAAGAAACATAAGATAAAATGTCAAGACTGGGCCAAGAAATATCTTAAGACTGATTTTTCAAAGGTTTTATGGACTGATGAAATGAGAGCGACTCTTGATGGGCCAGATGGATGGGCCAGAGGCTGGATCAGTAAAGGGCAGAGAGGTCCACTCCGACTCAGAAGTCAGCAAGGTGGAGGTGGGGTACTGGTATGGGCTAGTATCATCAAAGATGAACTTGTGGGACCTTTTCGGGTTGAGGATGGAGTGAAGCTCAACTCCCAGAACTACTGCCAGATTTTTGGAAGACAACGTCTTCAAGCAGTGTACAGGAAGAAGTCGGTATCGTTCAAGAAAAACATGATTTTCATGCAGGACAATGCTCCATCACATGCATCCAACTACTCCACAGCGTGGCTGGCCAGTAAAGGTCTAAAAGAAGAACAAACAATGACATGGCCCCCCTGTTCACCTGATCTGAACCCCATAGAGAACCTGTGGTCTCTCCTAAAATGTGAGATCTATAAGGACGGAAAACAGTACACCTCTCAGAACAGTGTCTGGGAGGCTGTGGTGGCTGCTGCACGCAATGTTGATCATAAACAGATCAAGCAACTGAAAGAATCTATGGTTGGAAGGCTGTTGAGTGTCATAAAGAAAATTGGTCACACATTTTTTTGGGGGAAGGGGGTTTGCATGTCAGAAATGTTTTTTTCTAAATTTTGTGCAGTTATATTAGTTTACCTGGTGAAAATAAACAAGTGAGATGGGAATATATTAGGTTTTTATTAAGTTGCCTAAGGGTATGTGCGCACTGGCCGGGTTAGGGTCGGTTTAGGTGTGTAAACCGCCGGTCGGTTTACATAAATTTCATGTAAATTTATGTTAATCCAAACCGGCGTTTGGATTAACATTAAAACCTATGTAAACCGACACCCGGTGTCTACACACCGGCGGTTTACACATGCTCATCCGTTGCTAACCCGCTGGGTTCCCAGCGGGTTAGCAAAGAATGAGCAAGTTCTATAAACCGTCCGGTTCTGCAGCGGCTGCAAGCAGAATCATGTACTGCTTCCAGCCGCCGCAACACCGCCGGCGCTAACCCGCTGGCCACCCCCCGGCACCCGCCCGGCACCCGCCGCTCATACCCGCCAGGATGCCGGTGGACGGCTCCGGAGCTTCCTGGCGGGTCCGCCCAGCCGCCGCCGACCAACCCGCCGGCCAGTGTGCACCTAGCCTAATAATTCTGCAGAGTAATAGTTACCTGCACAGATATCCTCCTAAGGGCCCTTTCACATCAGCGTTTTTTTAAATTTGCGGCAGATGCGGTGAAAAAACCGCATCTGCCGCAACTGCCGCATAACGGTTCCACTTGCGGCACGGTTGCGGTTTTTTCCATAGGAAGTATAGGGGGACTTGCGGCAGATGCGGCAAGTGCGGTATTGCACTTGCGGCAGGTGCGGCAGAGAAAAAAACCGCGGCTTACTGCGGTTTTTTTCTCTGCCGCACCTGCCGCAAGTGCAATACCGCACTTGCCGCATCTGCCGCAAGTCCCCCTATACTTCCTATGGAAAAAACCGCAACCGTGCCGCAAGTGGAACCGTTATGCGGCAGTTGCGGCAGATGCGGTTTTTTCACCGCATCTGCCGCAAATTTAAAAAAACGCTGATGTGAAAGGGCCCTAAGATAGCCAAATCTAAAAAAAAAAAAAAACCCACTCCGACTTCCAAAAATATTAAGCTTTGATATTTATGAGTCTTTTGGGCTGATTGAGAACATAGTTGTTGATCAATAATAAAAATAATTTTCTACAATACAACTTGCCTAATAATTCTGTACACAGTGTAAAAAGCAGGGCTGTGTAGTCAGTCAGCCAAATATTAAACTCTGACTCTGACTCCTCAATTTCCCTGAATCTGACTCCGACTCCAACTCCACCAAAATAGACACCAACTCTGACTTCACAACCATGGCTGTGGAGTCGGTAAAGGCCCTGTCACACACTACGATATCGTTAACGACGTCGTAATGACATAATTGTGTATGACATTTACCAACGACCAACGATAAGTTCGTTGATCCTTGGTCATTGGTAAATGACGACGACCATAAATTTATTGTTGGTCTCCCGCTGGCTGGCCAGCATCGGCACATGTGACAGCGGAGAACAACGATGAATGACCTCCCAGCGCGCACAGCACACGCTGGGAGCTGGTAACCAGGGTAAACAGCAGGTAACTAAGCGCATCGCTCTGCTTAGTTACCCGCTGTTTACCCTGGTTACCAGCGTTCTCGCTTGCGCTGATCGCTGGTGAGTCTGCCTGTTTGACAGCTCACCAGCCATCAGATAACAATGTCCCATTGATCCACATCGTTGGTCAGATCGCTGGGACATCGATAGGTGTAACGGGGTCTTTAGCCAAACATCCAACTCCAACTCTTCAAATTCCCTGAATCTGACTCCGATTCCACCCAAAATGGACACCGACTCCGACTCCACAATCAGGGTTGTGAAGTTAGTAAGCCAATTATCCAACTCCCCAATTTCTCTAAATTCAACTCCACCCAAAATGGACACCGACTCCAACTCAACGACTCCGACTCCACAGTGGCCCAAAATTATTCAATAATCTAATAAATCTCTAATGTAAAGTAGCACAGAAAAGGAAGCAGCACTCCAAAAAACCCAAAGAAATCAAGTCTTTATTTATCAATTGCGGAAAGGCTGGATCCACTTGGATTCTCATGTTTGGATCACTGTACCCAGGATATTCATATAATGTCCATTACCCGCTGACTCTGGTAAATATTGTGCTACTGTACGTCTGTGGTGATTCAGTTATATTTTATGTGCAGACGCTCTGTGAAAAAGTGGTAGGTACATTGCTTAGGCTTCAATAACCTACCTATCATATGAGTGCACCTTTCAGTGACAGAATGTCATTTTAGTTGATTAATGGAGACCAAGTTGTAGAATTTAAAATGACTAGTCACGTGAGATGGGCGGATTGATTCCAAAGACTCTGATCGATCAGTCAGGTCAGTAGCCTCTCTAGCCACTGGATAGGTGGCTCGAAAATCTCTTACCTTCCAAGAACCCCCTCTTATGTGGCTTTTATTTGCCAGACTAGCATGACGTCATTATTGCGATGTGACGCACAGATGATGTTGCCACATGGAGGGATCTTGGATAGTACAGTAAGAGATTCCCAAACTCAACCCTAGGATTTGTGCACACAATCGTTTTCTCCACATATGAGAAAATAAGTGAGATTATGCTAATCTAATGCCACCTCCTTCGTTTAACCACCTCTTCCATTCAGTCAGTCATGGAAGATCGGACTGTATTTTGATGTCACCCAAGTGCAGTCCAATGTTTTCCACTGACCCATAGACTTTCATTGCTGTTTTTGATCTGACACTTGGAACAAAATTAGATGTTACAGATTTTTGTGCACAGTCCCACAGAATATCGTGATTTAAACGATCGTGTGCAAGATTTCTAATGGCCACTTTACACGTCCCGATATCAGCGTCCTACTCCGATAAAAAGTCACGTGGTTCGTGCGTTGGCCCCGATATCGGTCGTGCGTTGTATGGTGTAAATGTGCAATGCGACGCAAGAACGATGCCAAACCGATATCGGGGAAGAAATGAGCAGGCTCTCCAACTGCCCGATATTGGATGGACGATCTGGCAGGGTCGTGCTGTGTGACAGCCCAACACCGACTTTGAGACCAACTTCCCCTATTCTCTCCTATGTTAAATGGTCGTTCCTGGGTCGCACATACAAGGGGGCGTAGACATTGCAGTTGTGTTGCCTGTCGATATCGCGCTGTGTAACAGCTCCTATGCGATGTGGAATTTCTGCCAAAAAAGTGCGTGCTCCCGCGCCGTTGTATCCAACGATGTTGGGACATGTAAAGTGGCCATAATACTTTATTATTGTGTCAAAAGATATCAATATAGAGGCAGTTAAGAAAATGGACACTTACTATCCCACTATATCCTGAACAGTTGCATAAAGTTCAATGTACTGGAGATGTCACCATGAGTTCTGGCACAACGACTCTTGCAAGAACCAATATACCGTAACTATACAGTTCATACCGGTGCTTGCTTTTGTGTCCTGGCACATATTTCTGGGCTAACGTGTAATATTATTTTACCCAATTTGATTTGGCTAAATGATTTATATGGAACCTTAGCAATTAACTATTCATTATACATAGTAGTCATTAGATGAAAATTACTGAACACTGCAGAAATGATGTCAAGCTTTGTGCTCGGGCCTTAAATAGCTGGCAGCTGCTCATAACTGAAATTAATGGGCCCCTCAGCCATGTATTTTCACTCACTCACATATGCACATCAACCTCCTTTTGGAAATAGGATTGGCTAAATTTTTGATTGATGAAGTATCTGGGACTTAGTGAAAAAGGCAGAAGTAGAATGATTACATACAAAACCCAAAAAGTAGACAGTAAATGAATAGACGGGGGACACTGCCAAACTGCTCAGCAACAGTTATCCATCAATATTCCCTGTAGTAATGTCACAAAGAACAAGGTGTGGAGCATGTGATGGAGAGAAGATATTAATAGATATATCGGCTACAGCAATTCTTACTAAATACATAATATCAGAATATATTGTAGGGCAAGCATTTATTGTGTGCTTAATCAGATAATGTCCATTAAACTCAGTGCTCACCAAAATGCATAAACATCGAAAACACCTAACGCCAGGGGCGTAACTACAACAGGCGCAGGGGTTGCAATCGTACTCGGGCCCTGGAGCCTAGGGGGGCCGCAAAAGTCCCTTTGGCCAATAGAAAAAGACTAATGCTATTAAAGATTTGCAATAATTGGGGCCCCGTTGGAGTTTTCGCATCAGGGCCCGTGAGCTTCAAGTTACGCCACTGCCTAACGCTCACTCAACTCTGAGGGTACCTTTACACGCGGCTACATTTCTAGGGTGACTACAGGTAACTTACTGGTTGCAGTGAAATCATGGAGACAAGGTTCTATCTTGTTGCTGTGTACAAATGGAATAATCTCTCCATGATTTCACTGCAACCAGTAAGTTACCTGTAGCCACCCTAGAAATGTAGCCGCGTGTAAAGGTACCCTGAGTGCTAAAGATGAATCAGTGATGTTGCGCATACACATATGATGTATAAAACTAAATTATTTCTATTTTTACCATTAAAAGTTACATTAAAAGATACACCTAAAAGATATATCAGGGGAAGGTGCAATGCATTAAAATTGCATCACACAATTCATGTTACTAGTCAATGATACGATCCTATACTGGTCATATTGTAGAATACAAAACTAGGAATTTAACCAACTTACAAAGTGTGGAACCAAAAGCAGCTGAATACTGTGATCATGAAGCTGAAGATAAATAAATTATTGTCTCTAAATAAAACATCAATAACTGTATTCAGCAAGATAACTTCTACATTAAGCTGCATCAGTAATAGCACATTGTGGTAATATATGAGGAATACCTTCACATTACAGGAACTGTGGCAAAGGGATTCAATGTTACAGGTAATCTTCTTTTTGTTACTTTATTTTAGGGCAACATGTTGTTGGCAAAGAGATCCTGAATCCAATTACCGTATATACTCGTGTATAAGCCGACCCGTGTATAAGCCGACCCCCCTACTTTTGCCCCCAAAACCTGGGAAAATCTATTGACTCGTGTATAAGCCGAGGGTGGACCCTAGCACAAGTATACAGCCCCCAGCAGTGTGGTATACACCAGTCCCAGAGGTAGATACAGCAGCCCCAGTGGTAGTATACACGCAGCCCCAGTAGTATATACAGCCCCAGTGGTATATACAGCCCCAGTGGTAGTATAGACGCAGCCCTAGTAGTATATACAGCCCCAGTGGTAGTATATACAGCCCCAGTGGTAGTATACAGGGCCCCAGCAGTATATACAGCCCCAGTGGTTTATACAGCCCCAGTGGTATATACAGCCCCAGTGGTAGTATAGACGCAGCCCTAGTAGTATATACAGCCCCAGTGGTAGTATATACAGCCCCAGTGGTAGTATACAGGGCCCCAGCAGTATATACAGCCCCAGTGGTTTATACAGCCCCAGTGGTAGTATACAGGGCCCCAGAGGTATATACATCCCCAGTGGTAGTATATACAGTCCCAGTGGTAGTATATACAGCCCCAGTGGTAGTATACAGGGCCCCAGCAGTATATACAGCCCCAGTGGTTTATACAGCCCCAGTGGTAGTATATACAGCCCCAGTGGTAGTATACAGGGCCCCAGAGGTATATAGCAGCCCCAGCGGTAGTATACAGGCAGCCCCAGTAATGCAGGGCCCCCCCAGCATCTCTCCGGTCACCTGTAAAGGAAACTATACTTATCACAGTGCTCTGTCCGCGCCCGCTCGCACCCGCTCTCAGCTGCCGACCGCGATCCTCCATCTTGCGTCTTCTTTCTTCCTGTTTCCTGTGCTCGTCGCAGGGAATGACGTCATTGCCCGCGACGAGCACAGAAACAGGAAGAAGACGCAAGATGGAGGATCGCGGTCGGCAGCTGCGAGCGGGCGCGGACAGCGGGCGCGGGACAGAGCACTGTGATAAGTATAGTTTCCTTTACAGGTGACCGGAGAGACGCTGGGGGGGCCCTGCATTACTGGGGATGCAGGGGCTGCTGTATACCGATGGTATGTACCGATGTATACATCGGTATACAGCACTGACTCGCGTATAAGCCGGGGGGGTACTTTTCAGCCCAATTTTTCGGCTGAAAAACTCGGCTTATACGCGAGTATATACGGTATTTATCCCTTATGGCCCCTTTACACGCAGCTACAGGTAACAGGTTTTCCACAGGTAACTTACTGGCTGAAGTGAAATCATGGAGACATAGTTCCATTTGTACACAGCAACAAGATAGAACCATGTCTCCATGATTTCACTGCAGCCAGTAAGTTACCTGTGGAAAACCTGTTACCTGTTGCTGCGTGTAAAGGGTCCATTAGATTACTGGGTGCAGTGCTTCTGACACAACATAATGTTTTAGGGCCACTTTACACACACCAACTTCTGTGACCAACTTCTGAACAGATCTCTGGTTGCAGTGAAATCATGGACACATTGTTCCATTTTGTGGCTGTGTACAAATGTAACAATGTGTCCATGATTTCATTGCAACCAGAGATCTGTTCAGAAGTTGGTCACAGAAGTTGGTGTGTGTAAAGCGGCCCTTAGTTTTAGGCTATGTCCTGGTGCTGCTTTTTGGTGCAGAAAACGCTCTAACCACTGAACCACCATAATGTACTAACCACTGAGTCACCGTTTACAGTGCTAACGACTGAGCCACTATATACAGTGCTAACGACTGAGCCACTATATACAGTGCTAACGACTGAGCCACCATATACTCTGCTAACCACTGAGTTGCCATAAAGTCTGCTAACCACTGAGCCACCATACAGTGATAACCACTGAGCCACCATACTGTGCTAACCACTAAGCCACCATGCAGTGCTAACCACTGAGCCACTATACAGTGCTAACCACTGAGCCGCCGTATACTCTGCTAACCACTGAGCCATCGTATACTCTGCTAACCACTGAGCCGCCGTATACTCTGCTAAGCACTCTGCTGCGGGCAGGAGATGGACAGGGAACAGTGGTCGGGTGCGGGCAGGAGGTCCCCCCCTCCGCCCGCACTCGGCAGCTGTTCCCCGGCCCCCTCCTACCCGCACCCGGCCGCTCTCCCCCGGCCCCCTCCTGCCCGCACCCGGCCACTCTTACCCGACCCCCTCCTGCCCGCACCCGGCCGTTCTCCCTCGGCCCCCTCCTGCCCGCACCCGGTCACTCTTATCCGGCTCCCTCCTGCCCGCACCCAGCCGCTCTCGCCCGGCCCCCTCCTGCCCGCACCCAGCCACTCTTACCCGGCCCCCTCCTGCCCACATCCGGCTGCTCTTACCCGGCCCCCTCCTGCCTGCTGTCCCCCTCTTGCCCACACCCAGCTGCTGTCCCCTGGCCCCCTCCTGACCGCACCCGCCTGTTGTCCCCTCCTGGACTTCGGCACCGCTGCACACTGGCACCACTGCACATTGGTACTGCTGTAGGTATCTATTATAATAAAACCCTAAGGGTACCTTTACACGCCGCTACTGGCGGGTGGATACAACCGGATACATGCGAGAAATGTATCTTGCACCGGCAATTCACCCCGTGGTAGCGGTGTGTGAAGACGGTTGTAGCCACCCGGCAGTAGCGGCACCTGTTTCAGAGCACTGCCATGAAACAGGTGGCTACCCAGGCGACTGTAGCGACCTGTATCGGCGTGTAAAGAAGCAACAGAAGGGATGTCTGGACACCAGGCTATGTACCTGGTCTGTAGCTGGGGCGTGACACAGGCTCCAGGTTACCGCGCCCCATCAGCGATCATTGGAGGAAGCTCCTGCATTACGATTGGTAGTTGCTGCATAGGGAGGCATATTTAAGGAGCTGACCAGTCACACTACACAATTGCTCGAGCGTCATGTATTAATCAGCCTCCTGCGATGCCTGGCCAATCATGATGTTCTTGCTTTGTCCTATCAGCGTACGGACGTCTCGTAATCCACAATTGTGGCACGCCTATGTGTTGTCCCTGCTGCACCAGGTTCGCCCATATTAGCTTGTTGTAGCGGTGTGTAAATGAGGTAAGGTGCTCGGCAGGAGGTAACTTGAGACACCCGGCGGTGTATCTAGAGATAGATGTAACCTACTGTAGCGCACCTTGTTGCGGCGTGTAAAGGTGGCGCGGGTACCGTTTGCAACCGTTTGTGCGTGCTCGTGCACGTGAAGTAGCTGGTTGTAGCCACCCGCCAGTAGCGGCGTGTAAAGGTACCCTAAGGCAACTTCTGTCACGATGTAACGGTATGGTACATCACATCCTGACTGAAGTTGCCTGTACACCTGCCCTGGGTGCTCCAATATGGCCGCCCGTTGCCGAGAGCGGGGGCTTCCAAAGCCTCACTCCCGCCATCGGTACAAGCTGCGGTCCCACACACACTCCGGTCACACTCACCACTCCTCCACATACCCTCCTCCACTACACTTCTCATCACACACCCCCTCAGTTGCCACGTCCACACACACATGTCCCCCTTTCCACTGTCCTTGCGCGCCCCTCCTCGCTCAGCACCTCCACACTCATACCCCCACTCATACCCCCATGCACTCTGCCTGCCATACTTACCCCTGGCCCATCGTCTTCCCCGCCGCCTCCAGCCAATGATCTTCGCTCCGCTGCCGACCCCACCATGTTGGCTCCACTTCTTCGTCCCGGTGACATGTTTGCTCCAAAATGGCGTCCGGGAACTCTCGCAAGATCCCATATGCCTTCCAAAAATTCTCGCGAGACTTCCCGGACGCCATCTTGGACGAAGTATGTTGCCGCCACAGAGGACTGGATCCAATAAGGCGTCCGGGAAGTCTCGCAAGACTTCCCGGACTCTATCTTAAATGCCGCGCTTTTTGAAAATTTACTTCAGCCCACCAGTCTCCTGCTGCTGCGTCATAACTCCTCCTGCTCTCTTCACTTACTCCATCTCCTCAGTTAGGGTGCATGCACACGATCAGTGCCGCTGCTTCCAAACCGCTGCGTAGTACATTACTAGCATAGTGGATGGGATTTCAAGAAATCCTATCCTCACTATGCGTCACCCGCCCGCAGCGTGTTTGGAGTTGTGGTGCGGGTTGCCGGGAGTCCGCTCCTCCGCAGCATGTTTATTTCATGCTGAGGAGTCTGAAGTGGCTCCCATCAGGTGACTGCAGGAAGAAGCCGCCCTGCACCCCCCGCACATGGTGAGTACAGGGCAGCTGCGGTCTTTCTGCAGCCACCCGCGACTTCACTCAGGTCCGGAGGAGCTGCGTCCAACACGCAGCTCCTCCGGACCGTGTGCACGCACCCCAAAGCTCTTCAGTGCCCTCACACCTGCTCAGTATATCTAAGACGTGGTGAACATTTAACTCCGTCTGCACCGTATTGCTTCTATATTCTCCTCAGTTAACCTCTTCAGTGCCCTCACTCCTGCTGAGTGTACCTAAGACACTGTGAACATCTAACTCCGTCTGCACCGTATTGCTTCTATATTCTCCTCAGTTAACCTCTTCAGTGCCCTCACACCTGCTCAGTATATCTAAGGCTGGCTTCACATTAGCGTTTGTGTCTGCATGCTGATGGCATGCAGACACAAACGCTGTCAAAAGCAGGGTGTAAATGATGTGTCCGCAGCGGATAATGTCCGCCTGCGGACACATCACTAGGGAGCCCGGCCAGCCAATCGGCGCTGTCCGGGGGCGGGCCGGAGGAGGAGTTCAGCACCGGAGATCTCCGCCCCCCGGCCGCCGGTGAGCTCCGGGACGTGTCGGCGGGGAGAACAGCTGATTTGACAGCTGTTTGAATCTCCCGCGCCGACACCGAGAGGAGATGTCGGCGCGGGAAGATTCAAACAGCTGTCAAATCAGCTGTTTCTCCCCGCCGACATCGCTAGCAGATTACCGGCGGCGGGGAGGAGGAGAACATCAGAGGCTCCAGCTGATCTCCCGGTGGCCGTCGGTGAGCTCCTGTGACATCACCGGCGGCCACCGGGAGAGATCTCAATGTGATCCACAGCGTTCTCCTGCGGTGTCATGCAGAGGACACTGCGGACCTATTGAGATCAATGCATTTTTTTGTGCGCTTGCGGATAGAGCAAGCGCCGCGAACGCACAAAAAAATGCTGCAAGCTGCGTCTGGAGTGCGGTCGGAGGGCGCATAAATTATGCGCATCCGAACGCAAATGCTGCCAAACGCAGCCATACGCAGGCACCTGCGTTCCCATGTTAAACATAGGAAAGCATGTGCGCAAGCGTTTGGCTCCGTTTGATACGCAGCGTTCCATACGCTAATGTGAAGCCAGCCTAAGATGCTGTAAACATTTAACTCCGTCTGCACCGTATTGCTTCTATATTCTCCTTAGTTAACCTCTTCAGTGCCCTCACTCCTGCTGAGTATACCTAAGACGCTGTGAACATTTATCTCCGTCTGCACAGTATTGCTTCTATATTCTCCTCAGTTAACCTCTTCAGTGCCCTCACTCCTGCTGAGTATACTTAAGACGCTGTGTACATTTAACTCCGTCTGCACTGTATTGCTTCTATATTCTCCTCAGTTAACCTCTTCAGTGCCCTCACTCCTGCTGAGTATACCTAAGACGCTGTGTACATTTAACTCCGTCTGCACTGTAATGCTTCTATATTCTACTCAGTTAACCTCTTCAGTGCCCTCACTCCTGCTGAGTGTACCTAAGACGCTGTGAACATTTAACTCCGTCTGCACTGTATTGCTTCTATATTCTCCTCAGTTAACCTCTTCAGTGCCCTCACTCCTGGTGAGTATACCTTTCTATAATTAAGACGCAGTGAACTAGCCCACGTCTATAAGTTCAATCCTGTAGCACTGCTTTACAACTTACCCTTCTGATTTACGCCACCTCTACATACGTACATAAACATCCTTTCTGTCTTCATAACTGCAGGACCCCTTCTCTAATGCCTTATAACCACCAACACTCTCACTATCTACTATTTGCTCTCATACTCCCTTACCTGTCTCAACATGACTCCTCCCAAAAAGTATGCCACTGGCACACAGCGGATAAATACTTTGTCACTACGTCAAAGAAAACGCCGTGCTAATGAGACTCCTGAAGAAAAAGAGCATCGTCTTGCCACCATGAAGGCTTATAAATGACAACACCTCACACACGAGTCCCCTAAGTCTAAATCCATTAGATTAGCACAAGCAGCCTCTGCTCGCCGTCAACGCCGACAACCTACACCTTCGACTTCTACATTTTTATCACACTTACCACCACACATACGACTTATATACATCGGTCTGCACAAGAGCCCTACCTCACCGTTAGGACCTTCTCTTCCACTACCTGCTAAAGCATTCACTAATGATGAACGTACGATATGAACCCGGATGTTAAGGTCCAGCAGCATAGCTGCTGAGAAATATTATTTTCTTTTACAACAGGGATGGGTTTTTGTGAACAGCTAAAGAGATGGGCGGGATGGCTGTTCACCACATCTCCATCTCAAGGTGTGCTGCTCTTACTGTCACACAAAAGATCCTCAACATCACATCACTATCCTCCGGATGCGATAGCATCGGGCATTATCTAGTATTGATATATTAGTCAACACATTTCATGGCTCTCTGGCCCCTTCCTTAGGACAAATCAATATCATATTGCCATGTTTTTAGGGCGTTTTTAGGAGCGCTGAAACGCATTGATTAATAAATCAATTTTAAGATTCACCCTTTGATGTCTCGTGGAATATGGCAGCATGGTTTTTAACCCTTCATCCTCCATACTTTAGTTTTCTGAGATAATGACCTTTGGGTTTTCATTGGCTGTAAGCCATAATCATCAACATTTACATAAATAAACACTTGAAATAGATCACTCTGTTTGTAATGACTATATAATATATGCATTTCACTTTGTGCATTGAATTACTGAAAAAATGATTTTTTTGATGATATTCTAATTCATAGAGATGCACCTGTAGCAAAATCCTGCTGACAGATTCCCTTTTATGTCATAGCCACAACAGCGCAGAACATGGAGACCCAGTTATTCCAAGTTTTAATTCCTGTGTGTCATATCTTGGGATGCCGCCTATAGACGTGATGTCCACATCACCACAACACTGAATAGACTGACACACATATTAGTGTCATTTGGTGCATTTTTACATGCATTTTTTGTAGACAGAACCAGGAATGGATCCTACAGAGATTACTACAAGTGTAAAGAGCTTTATTTCTCCTTTAAATACAAGTCTGGTCTTTGGGGATCTTTTGAATTTCCAAATTCTGTTATCTCAATCATTGTGACACTTAGGCCAGCTTCCCACCACGGTTTGGAGCTGTCAGGTTGTGTTCGGTTTTTGCAGGCTGCACCAGACACAAGCTGACAACCCCGGACACACACAAACTGAGGGCAAATATGCCCTCAAATCCTGTTTTGTGCTGGATTCATTTGTGTGCGTCTGTGCCGCTGTCCAGTGCTGAAATGTCAGCAGCGTGGGTGCAGGGGAGCTGCCCGGGGTGCTGAAATTTCAGCTGTGTAGCTCTCCAGGTGCTGAACTTCAGCGCCGGCTCTGGAATGCTGCTCTGTCCATGGTGGTGAATGAGTGCGGCTGAATTGCAGGGCTGGCGCTCTTCAGTACCTGCCATCTGGGAACGGGTACGATCCAGCGCAATCCAGCACCCATAGACTCCCATGTTATGGGCGCCGGATCGCCCTGGATCCGTGAGGATCTCGTTTTGTTTGTTTTGGCACCGGACACAAAAAATGATGCAGATTCCGATTTTATGTCCAGTGCCGAAAACGAACAGAACCGAATCCTCAAAAACCACAAAACTGAATGGCAAATAACAGCCATCTGGCACCATAGGGATACATGGGGGCAAAATTTCACATCGGACAGACCCGGACCTAAAAAACCATTGTGTGAAGCCGGTCTTATCAAAGTTTCTCTCTGAAGACTGAGAAGGATGAAGAAAATATATTTACTCCTCCATTAACAAACTGAGGTTAGTTAGACCTTAATGAGAATGAGGCAGCTGAAATGTCTGTTTTCAGCTCATTACAGGAAAATATCACTTACAGTTTCTGCATTGAAAACTGATTTTTATTTATTCAAAACCAATAAGTAAATTGTCCAAGAAGAATAATTTGGGACAACATTTAGAAAGTACTAATAATAAAAGTCCTCTGAAATATTATAGGAATACAAGAATAATCCACTGATGAAATGGAAAAATGAAAGCAGACAGGAATGTGTACAGCATCATTCCATAATGGCACAGTCTCATAGAAAGTGCTACCTGCTGGGGACACCATTAGAATGTTTGCTGTAGAAAAAGATGTAGTAATAAATTCAGTCTGCCCAATTTTTCTGATTATTTTTCTTTTATACAGTAGTTTTCAAAATAATAGCAGCCCAATATGATTAACCAGATTATTCACTGTTTTTAGTATAACTAATACTACCAGATTCTTAAAACAAACAGACCCAGCATTCATGATCTGCATGTTTTTGAGTCTGTGTATTTGAATAATTAATTGAAAGTGGTGGTTCAAAATAATAGCAGTGTGGAGTTATATTAGTGAGGTCAATCATATTGTGAAGGTGTGAATCCAGTGGCTTTTTAAGGATCAAGCCTGCACATGTTGTACATGCATTTCTCCTTGAAGCCTGAGAAATATGGGTCTTTCGAGACATTGTTCAGAAGTACAAAGCTTAAAACTTATAAAGAAATGCAGACAAGGATAGGCTGTTCAGCTAAACTGATCTCCTATACTTCAAAGGGACCTGACCCCTCCAAATCACCCCTAAACCTACTAATACCTGTCCCTGCACCCTAACATATCAGTATTAGTGCTCCTTTTCTATAAAAAAAAAAGTGCTCTGTAACATTGGAATAATCAACAATATACACTTACAAATCAGAGACTTCTTGTCCCTGAATAAGTCTCACAGGGAGTGTGAGACTCTAAGCCCCCTTAGGTGCTCATTTTCGCGCCCCAAATGATCCACCCTCTCTCTCTCTGTGCAGCTGTGATGTGCAGCTGAAGGCAGGACTAATAATTTGCATTCTGTGAGTGACAGAGAGGGGGGAGGGCAAAGCCTGCACAAGCAGAGCACACAGACAGAGAGAGGGTGGATCCTGGAGCTGCAAAACAACACGCCCTAAGGGCTAAAGATATAGCCTTACTAATTATAATCACTAATGAGTGAGTATTAAAACGTTTTTATGCACTTTCACAGGATGCTTTTAGGAGACAAAAGGAGTGTGAGATTAGTGATAGGATGCTGCAGGGGCATGTTTTGGTAGCTTAGGAGGCATTCTGGAGGTGACAGGATCCCTTTAAACTGGAAAGTAAAACCAGAAAGACTTGGAAGAAAACAGAAGACTACCATTCAAATGGATCGAAGAATAGCAAGAATGGCAAAGGTTCAGCCAATGACCAACTCCAAGATGATTAAAGACCGTCTCAAGTTACATGTGAATACTGTGACAGTTAAGCTCCCATCACACACAACAACGCAACAGCGATCCCGACAGCGATAACGGTCCTTTAGGGATCATTGGTGCGTCGTTACCTGGTCGCTGTGGAGCTGTCAAACAGGCCAGAACAGGCTAGATACCCAGTGTTTATCATAGTTACCAGCGTCCTCCCTGCTGACAGGCTGCGCTAAGGTTACCAGCCTGTGAGATTGCTAATCTCTGGTCTCTCGCTGTCACACGCAGCGATGCGTGCTGACCAGTAGGAGCGCAACGATCAAAAAATGACCCACAGCACTTTGTAATGATCAGCGACCTCGCAGCAGGGGCCTGATTGCTGCTAAGTGTCACACGTAGTGAGATCGTTAGAGAAATTGCTGTTACGTCACAAAACCTGTGGCGGTACAACAATATCACTAATGATCTCGTTATGTGTGACGGGGGCTTTAGAAGACACCTGTGTGAAGCTAATGTATTTGCAAGAAATCCTTGCATTGTTCCACTGTAAAAAAAGACATGTACTGAAGCAGATACAATTTGCCCAAAAAACATATCAACTGGCCTAAAGAGAAATGGAGAAACATTTTGTGGCTGAGGAAAGTAAAAATGGACCACAGGTAGCTCTTCAGGTGACCCCCAAACTCTGAATTCAATCCACAGTACACAGTACTATTTACCACATACCAGGGATCATGGACCAATCTGCATATCTCAAAATACTTAAAGACATCATGTTGCCTTAAGCTGAAAAGCAAATGCCCTTGAAATGGGTACAACGACTCTAAACACACCAGTAAATGAGCAAAATCTTGATCCCAGTCACACACAATTGAGGTTGTAGAGTGGCCAGCCCTGTCCTCCAGATGTGTGGGGGCTATGATGTGGATCCACTGGACCATTGAAGTGGAGGCTGACCCGTGATAGGAACAGGCAGGAGATGTTGGTTGTGATTAAGCAAAACACTTTAATGAAGGATCTTGCCAGTACAGTAGTGAATGATGTAAACAGATATGTCAAAGTCTATGAGAGGCTTGCATAGAGCTCAGGGCTGTGAGGCAACTGGGAGACAGTCCAGGAGATGAGATGCTAGAGATGGAGATGTGGCACTCGGGCCGATGGAATAGACACTGTAGATGAAGTAACCTCTGGACTGTCTCGTGCAGGTGTAGCGGGTTCCAAGGCAACGTGGCGGAGGCAATGCTGGATGGACAGGTGATGTACGGGTGAAATGGTCCACAGGAACACGTGGCAAACTCTAGGGCAAGATAAGAGAAATAAGCAAGAGGGAATTACAAAGACAAAATCTAAAGCAGGGATCAGGGCAGGGACCTGAGGGAACACAACATAACTATGGACAGGCGGTGTTGCTCAGGCACCTCCCTAACGGGGAAGGTGCCATATATAGCTGAAGCTAATCAGAGGAGGCAATTAGGTGAAAGGAGCATCAGGTGCACTGGCCCTTTAAATCTGAGGAGCGGGCAGAGTGCATCCCCTAAGCACTCTGCTGGAAGCTCTGCATGCAGACCTTGGGAGCAGAAGGAGATGGAGGAAGGTATGGGACCGCCGGCAGGGTGAGTAAGGGGACTGGGGAGCTGCATAGGGGAACAAGCAGACAGCAGGGAACTGCGTGATAGGCACCGGTCTCCCTGCTCAGTGGAGACCCATTCCACAGTAGTGGGTAGGCAAACGGAGTGCCCTGTGCTGTGTGTTGGGCACCAACCTCTCAGCCCAGAGCAGGTTGGTCCCGCAGCTCGATGTATAACAATCTGATAAAACACTTGTGGGGTGACATCAAGATTGCCGATTCTGAGGCAAAGCCAACAAATGCAAATTAATTGTGGGATGTAGTCAAAGCATCCTGGGCTGGAATAACAGTTGACAGGTGCCAGAAGTTAGTTCACTTTATGCAACATAGATGTGAAGCAGTTCTAAAAAACTGTGGTTATACAATTACTGTATATACTCGAGTATAAGCCGACCCAAGTATAAGCCAAGGCCCATAATTTTACCCTCCAAAACTAGGGAAATGTATTGACTTAAGTATAAGCTTAGGGAGGGAAATGAAGCAGACTCTCATCATGGTATACAGCCCTTCTCATCATGATAAATGGCCCCCCATTACTGGTATATAATCCCCCATCACTGGTATACAGTTCCCCCCATCAGAGGTTACAGCCCCCATCAGTGGTATATACAGGCCCCCCATCAGTGGTATATACAGGCCCCCCCTCAGTGGTGTATACAGGCCCTCCTATCAGTGGTATATACAGGCCCCCCATCAGTGGTATATACAGGCCCCCCATCAGTGGTATATACAGGCCCCTCCAACAGTGGAATACAGCCCCCCATCAGTGGTATATACAGGCCCCCCATTAGTGGTATATACAGGCCCCCCATCAGTGGCATATACAGGCCCCCCCATCAGTGGTATATACAGGCTCCTCCATCAGTGGTATATACAGGCCCCCCATCAGTGGTATATGTTGCGCCCAGGCTTTGGGGTACTCAGGTATCAGGCAGCAAGGATTAACGCTCCGGTTGTCACGGGCAGTGGTGGCCGCGCCTGACCCCGTGTCCTGGGCCTATCTTCCAAAAAGGGGTTATATTTACAGGGCACTGTGTACAAAGTTTGTCGTGACGCTACCTGTAGTATCTGGTGAGGTGCCACAGTCCGCCGGAGGTAGATGGTATTGCGACCAAGTTGGTAAATTTCTCCACAGGTAGGACTGGACCTCCGGGGCAGCGTTTCTGTAGGGGAACAAAGTAATTCACAAGGAAATGCAGCAGAGTCGAGTTCACTTCTCTCCTGGCACTTTACTGGAAACTTGTTGCAGTTTACAGTTCAGCATAAGATGTTATAACAGGTAGCTAACGGGCGGCTGCAAGTAGATCCCAGGTGGTATGATGGAACCCTTGGTGTGTGCCTTCTTTCCCGTCTGTTTCTTCCTGTTTCCCAGTGGTTGTATGAAGCCTGGTGGCTTGAAATCAGCCTGACCTCCACTCTTTCTCTCCCCCTTGCTACCATTGGTTAACCCTCTGCTGGCTGGCCGCTTGCTCCTTCAGCAGTGCATGGTTCCCTCTTTTGGTTGCTCAGGTGCCTGGGAGACTTGTAGACTCCCCAGGATTCCTGATTCTCTGTGGTCCTATAGTATCCCATAGGCGCGGGCTTCGGTGCCCAGTAACTGTCTGCGCCTGGGATCCTTTCTCCTACTCCCTTCTCTCTCCTTCCTCAAAGGCCAAAGGACCCTCTTGTTCCCCCTAGAGGTGTTTTTTATTCCCTCCCGGGTACCCTCCCACCGTGTGATCTAGTGTGGGAGTGCTGGTTATGGGTTCCACCCACCATCCTAGAATCCACTTGCAGCTGGAGTATCTCCACCTCTTTTACGGGTGCAGTACCCTTATGTGATGCCTGCATGGCGGGGCGCCACGTATATACAGGCCCCCCATCAGTGGTATATACAGGCCCCTCCATCAGTGGTATATACAGGACCCTCCATCAGTGGTATATGTAGGTGTGGCACCCTGGCACCTGTTGGGCACCACAGAAATCCTTAGGGCATGAATGGAGTTAAGAGCAAAGCAAACTCACAAAACACCTAATAACACTACAACACCTTAGAACACCTGGTTTCACCCCGAGCCTCTAGGGGGAGCTCCACTGGTCACTTTGAGCCAGTTCCCCCTATAAATAGAGTCTTGGAGGGAGAAACACCAGAGTGTGCAGACGCTACAAGAGCTGCAGGTTGTGCATGATCTCAAGCTTATGAGACACACACCAGGCCTAGTCAGCCTAACTAGCCGTGAGGAAACCCTTACAATTGGGGTTAGAGGAAAAGGAGAAGCACCTCTCAGGGACACCAGAGTGATCATAACTCTCTCCCTTAATAACCAGTTACTGGAACCGAAGCTGTGGAAGCTACATAGCCACTGCAGAGAACCAGCATACTTCACAGGGAGTTTAGCCCCCTGTTCACCTGTCGCACCTACCAACGAGAGCCCAGGGAAGAAGGTAGAATTATCATCACCCTTTTACAGTGCCCTCAATGCTGACAACCAGGTGAAATCCGTTCTATTGAACACACTGCCCGGTCCGGCTGGATTCCACATCCACCCGACCTTAGCACCAGGAGTATAGAAGGAAGCCTACACTAACTGCTTGCTGTGAACCTCCAGGAGTATTAACTTCACGAACCCGGTCTGGTGTACCTGAAAACCACCAGTAAAGGTACTAAAAAGACTTTGGAGTGTATGTGTCTGACTCCTGGGCCTAACAGCGGCACTACCGCAGCTGCCTCACAACATCTTGCGCAGCCTCTGGCTCCGGGGACTCCTGCTCATCCTGTGGGGAGCGTTCCATCTTGCTGCCTAACATCCCCCGGAGGCCTAGCAGCGTCGGTACTGTTACCGAACACCCGCAGGTGGCGTCACGAGATAGGATTAACCCCTACTGTTCAGCCATCCCCCCTATTGATCTGGACCACCGGGCCTCACAGCCGCATTTGCGGTTCCGTGACAAGAGAAGCAGACGCCTGCGACGTGAACTACCCGGCTATGGTGAGTCATAGGCCCCTCCATAAGTGGTATATACAGGCCCCTCCATCAGTGGTATACAGGCCCCCTTGCTACCGCACACTTTTAAAATAATAAATCATTCATTCTCTCCCTCCGTCGCTCTGTCAATGCACGTCCTCCTGTCTTCTTTCTGCTTGTACCCGGCTTCTATTCCTGCGGCGTGCGAAGCAGCGATGACGTCATTGCTTCAGTGCGGTTACAGGATGCCGGGTACAAGCAGGAAGAAGACCGGAGGACGCGCGGTGACAGAGCGACGGAGGGTGAGAATGAATGATGTATTATTTTAAATGTGTGCGGCAGCAAGGGGGGCCTGTATATCACTGATGGGGGGAGCGCTTACATAGTGCAATGTAATATGCACCGCTCCCCCTGCCGCTGATGGACAGGGGGATGCAGTGCATATTGCATTGCACTAATGAGCGGGAGCACGTGACTGCCTGCTCCTACTGCAGCCTCCCACCACCTCCTCCAGCTCCTGATCACCGCCCCCCCACTGTGCCTTCACACTGTGACTCGAGTATAAGCCGAGGGGGGCACTTTTCAGCACAATTTTTGTACTCGAGTATAAACGGTAAATATTAGGTTAGTGATTCACAGCAATGCTAAATCCTAAAAAAGAGTTCATATTTTGAGATTGTAAAGACAAATGCAGACACTATTTTTTTGAACAAGCCAATGTTCATTTTTTGTTATTTTCTGTAAAATAGTTAAAAATTATATACATTTCTCTTCATGTTGTGACTTAGAAAAACAGTGTGCAATGTTCCCAATGCATGAAAATAAAAACTATTATAAAGATTTGGAGCTTAACTCATGTTTTTGAATACACTGCTACTATATTGACCAAAACTATATATACTTTAAAGCCTTTGTGCTTGTATTAAGCTGTTTTAGAATCACTTAAAGTTAAGCTGATAGTAGATTTTGCTATTTAATCTGAGAGCAGCATGATGTAGAGGCAGATAGCCTGATTCCAGGAATGTGTTATTCATTACACTTATTAGGCTGTATGCTGCAGTGTCATTGCTATCAATGTTTTATCAGCAGGAGATTATCATTACAGGACTTAGGGGTACTTCACACACAGCGATATCACTACCAATATCACTGCAAAGTCACAGGTTTTGTAACGTAGCAGCAACCTCGCCAACGATATCGCTGTGGGTGACACACACCAATGAGCGGCCCCCCACTGTGAGATCGTTGATCGTTATCAAATGGCCTGGACCATTTTTCGATCGGCGATCTCCTGCTGGGCATGCTGCATCGTGGTGTGTGACAGGGGCAATAACCAGCGATCCCCATTCTGCAGCCGAGAACCTGACAGATTCCTACGACCGTTGAGTGTCAGCCACAGAATGGGGATCGCTGGTAAGTCTGCTTGTCTGGTATCTCACCAGCGACCATGTAGCGACGCACCAGCGATCCCAGCCAGGGCGGATCGTTGTCGGGATCGCTCGTGTGTCGCTACGTGTAATGGGGCCCTAGTCACATTCAGGCCATTCCAGCTAATCTGTGTAACCTCACCCCCACCACTTTTCGGCAGTGTACTGACAATACACAGTCTACACAGGAAACTGCCAATAAGTGGTATAGGTGGGGTTATATACATCTCTATATTATGAGCACTGCTACATTCTTTCTACTCAGAACTCAAACATTCATGTGTAAGGAGAGTTCAAGATAGAATATTTACCATTTGAACATTGTAATGGGTGTGACCAATCCTTAGGGCCACTTTACACACACCAACTTATCTGTCCAACTTCTGAACAACTTACTGGTTGCAGTGAAATCATGGACACATTGCTCCATTGTGTTGCTGTGTACAATGGAACAATGTGTCCATGATTTCACTGCAACCAGTAAGTTGGTCAGAAGTTGGACAGATATGTTGGTGTGTGTAAAGTGGCCATTACAGTTAGCATTGTCTTCTATAAAAGTGCAACTCCTCTACAGTACCTATGTAAGCTTATAAATTCACATAGAGGCATGCAGAGGATTTTTTTGTTGCTGTATTTGTTGTAAGGACTCGTTCAGATGGGCAGGTCTGAAATCCATGTCCTGTCTGTGTGTACACTGGACTGCACTCACACGGCCCACAAACCAATTGTCTGCATAGAAAAAATTACAGCGGGGACTAGTCTGCTCCATTCAAAAGAGCAAAATAGTGCATGTAATAGAATGTTGTAATGCAGCGAACACACGGAGCCAATCATGCCCACAATTTGCTGACATTGCTGATCTAACTTTTCATGACTGTCTGGACCCAGATTAGGATATGTAAAAAATGTGCCATACTCCATTGGCTGTTGTGTAAACAGGTATTCTCTCTCAGAATAACTTTTTTTGTTCATTTTGCAAAAATTGATTTTTGCAGGATTCATTTTTTTACCGAAGATATGGAAAATGAAATAGGGTGACTGGGTAGACACATCACAGCACTAGCTTATGGCAACCACTACCCCAGCAAACCCTGACACCGCTTCAACCATGTGGTTCTTTAAGGCTGGCTTCACACCACGGTAAGGTCTGATCTGGGGCTGTCTAGGATGAACCTGATGGTGGGTTTACACGCTACAATATCGTTCCGATATCGCAGTTCAATGGCGCGGGAGCGCGCAATTAGTGCACGTTCCTCCCGCATCGCATTGAATGTTTACACGCTGCGATATCGGAATACAACGTCCGTGCGATGTCTCCGCCTCCCAATCCAGGATCGCATAGTTAACATGGGAGTGAATGGGTGACGTTTCAAATCGCATCGTAATTGGGCGTTTACACAGCACGATCCGGCTTCAATCGCTATGCAATATCGGGGCATTGAATAGCACGCTCATTCAATCCCCGATATCGCATTGACATCGTTCCTGCATCGTATTGGACGTTCACACCATACAACGCAGGCACGATGTCGGCTCCAACGATTGAACCACGTGACTTTTCATTGAAATTGTACTACGATATCGCAACGTGTAAACCCGCCATTACAGCCCCGGATCGGGTGATGGGGTAGACCCATCACAGCACTAGCTTATGGCAATCACTACCCCAGCAAACCCTGACACTGCTTCAACCATGTGGTTCTTTAAGGCTGGCTTCACACCACGGTAAGGTCTGATCTGGGGCTGTCTGGGATGAACCTTACAGCCCCGGATCGGGTGATGGGGTAGACACATCACAGCACTAGCTTATGGCAATCACTACCCCAGCAAACCCTGACACCGCTTCAACCATGTGGTTCTTTAAGGCTGGCTTCACACCACGGTAAGGTCCGATCTGGGGCTGTCTGGGATGAACCTTACAGCCCCGGATCGGGTGATGGGGTAGACCCATCACAGCACTAGCTTATGGCAATCACTACCCCAGCAAACCCTGACACCGCTTCAACCATGTGGTTCTTTAAGGCTGGCTTCACACCACGGTAAGGTCCGATCTGGGGCTGTCTGGGATGAACCTTACAGCCCCGGATCGGGTGATGGGGTAGACCCATCACAGCACTAGCTTATGGCAATCACTACCCCAGCAAACCCTGACACTGCTTCAACCATGTGGTTCTTTAAGGCTGGCTTCACACCACGGTAAGGTCCGATCTGGGGCTGTCAGGGATGAACCTCACAGCCCCGGATCGAATCAGCACACAGAACCGGAGGACTAATATGCCTTCCGGTCCGGTGTACTGCCGGATGCAGCTGCCACCACTGATTAATCAGGACTGCGGCTCGCAGTCCTGAAACAACAGCAGCGTGCAGCCGCAGGTGTCTGGTTCTCGGATCCTGCTGGACTGGTGCAATCCGGCCCCGTAGGCTCCCATGTTAGGGAGCGCCGGATTGCACCAGGTCCAGAGGAATGCAGGAGAATCCGGGATACGGCAATTTGGGGAGATTTTTCTCCCCGGACACAAAAACATTGAAAGCAATGTTTATTTCTCCCGGATTCTGCCGGAGAGATGGAAACCGGATGGCAAAGTGCTGCCATCCGGCTCCATAGGGTACTATGCGCCCAAAATCCGGTCTGGGGGCTGTCTGGTTTACACCAGACAGCCTCGGACTGGACACTGCCGTGGTGTGAAGCCAGCCTAAGGAAGAATGTGGTCTCCACTGATTCAGCACATGATATCATGATGGAAATTTATGGTAATACAAGAGCCAGTCTTATTAGAAAAGTAAAATAGTATAACGCCTAAAATCTTTAGTACATAACAGGTTAAAATATCAGCCTCAGCCAAGTCCCATTAATGTTCTCTGGAGACTGTTTAAGAGGTTTCAGATCAATCCCTCATAATGAGCCGTGTGCAGGAATCATGAAATTCATGAGCGGCTGACCCACCGTTCAGGTCCCCTCGTTACATCTCGCTGTCTCCCAGGCAGATCAGACAGGCAGGCTTGTAACCTTTTCCCTTTTGTCGTCTATTTCCCTTCCTTGTCATTTCGTTTTCGCATCGCTTGCAGTGTGTGAGAGGAAGATGATCAGAGGCACTGGTGGAGAGAAAAAATGACTGATTTGGTATTTAAAGGTGTGGTTGCACTTAGCGTCATACCTAGATTTTGCAATGGAGTGTGAGAACTTCATAAATAGTCTTCTGCGCATTTTTAAATTGAAGTTTGCATTATGCAAGGTTGCAAAATAGTCATTATATTTTATCCCTGGAAGATTTCCTGCAGACTATACATTATTGTTCAGTTCAGTAGTCAGTGAAATGCTTAAACCTCAAAACCGAAAAGTTTCAATCCACCATCGTTTTCTCTTTGTCTGTGTTTCTACAACTTCCATACTTGTACCATCAGATGACTATAATGATTTTATTAGAAACTTTAACCCTGAACCATTAGGATGTCATGCTAAATAAAGACTTCACTGCTGACTGATGCTAGATCTCCAAAAAATGAAATCTACTGGAATTCTGGCCGAAAGGTCTATATGTTAGGTTGGAAACACACTATGCGAGATGCATGGGAGATAATCGCATGAATCTCACATGACACACCAAACCCCTGCCTCTCTGGACAGGAGCGTGGAGATCCATAGAAACACAAGAAGCTGACATGTGTCATGTGTTGACTGCCTTGCAGGGCATGTGTGTTGCTGCTGTGATTTAAATCTGAGTTAATTTCCTTTGGCATACTGAGTGTTAATCTCTGAAAGTTGCTGTAGTGTGCAGCTGTGGAGGTGGGGGGTGTCAGTTCATTCAGATATCCAGTCTCTCAGCCTTTAAGTAGTTCCATTTCCCTCCACCGGAGTAACAGATTGAGTTCACTCTGCCTTTGACCGTTTGAGCTGAAGACAACTTTGCACTTGTGCTGAAGCTTCTTGGAGCTATTCCTTCATTGGACATTGCTGTATATCTCTGTCCATTGCGGGAGGTGAGGGGGTGTAGCACAGGGCTGATTGAGGAGCAGAGGGCAAGGATGGTGGCCTAGACCTCCTCACTATCTGAGGTACCTCTGGCTACAGGGCTAGCCAGAGACTCCAGTCCTGGGCCAGACTAGCTACCCAGGTTTCCTTGCCCATTTATTCCATCCTGCCACCTGTTTCCCTTACCGCTGTAACACCCCATGACAACATGCTGCTATCTAGAGAGACGGCAGATGTCCCAGGTGAGACATGCGAGTCTCATGCGAGTATCTCGCATGCATCCCGAATAGTGTGTTTCCACCCTTACATACAGCCTTGCATTATAGAGTTTTTGCAGGCACAACTTCACTCCAAAAATATTGTATGTCAGCAAATCACAGAGAGGTACCAAAAATATTTTTGGCACAAATGTTTTCGACTTCACTGATATTTGCTAGTGTGAGCCCAAACCTTATGACTTTTACATAATGGTTATTCCTAACATTGGTGGGTGATAACTTTCTGATCAGTGGGGGTCTGACTGTTCTTAGAATGGAGCTCTGAAATGCCCCACGAGAATGAAGCAGTGTCTATGTGTCCTAATGCGCCAATCATTCCTAATGGGACTGATGATAAAAGTCTACCTTTTCATTTAAATCTTTTTACTGAAATTTTAGAACATTACAGGGATATAGAATATCTTTTGAATAAATGATAACTTTCAAGGTGCGCTCAGATGACAGTATAAATTGTTCTGGGGTCAGACTACAACACTCTGACAGCTGCATAGAAATATTTGAAACTGTCACTCGGGTCATCCGAGCTGCCTAGCCACTTTGAGCATTGTAGATCTTTGTTTTTTACTGGATATGCAAAAGGAAAATTGTTGAACATGATGTAAAGTTTCTGTTCTGAGGACACATTCCAAATATTAACAAAAAACTACATTAGGTAATGGTGCTAGAAAAATGTTTTCTACCATCTTAATGCACCACTTTTATATTGCACCGCTGACGTGGTGCTTTACATTTAAGTCCCCCAACCCTTGTCTAAGGCTACATTCAATTGGATGCTAGTGCTCCGCTAGTGTTCCATCTTCTTATGGATCTGCTACTGCAGTGAAAATGCAGTGAAATGTAGTGATGTTGGTTGTCCAAACCAAGTCAATGCATTTCACAATTTTGTATACAGACACTGCATTTTTTACGGATCCGCTCAAGAACAGATTTGTAAAGAGAAAGAGCATGTCAATTCTTTTGACGTTATTTGCTGCGCTATTTACTCACCTCTCTGCGCTCCCATGGCGATTTCCAGCGATGTTCTCAACCTGAAGGCTGCAAGACCTGTTAGAGGACCAGGCACTGCACCATGTGACTGAGCGACATCACTCAGTCACATGTGCAGGGTCCTAGAGGCACCGAACACTGCAGCCTCCGGGATGAGGACATCGCTGGAGATCACCAGGGGAGCGCAGGGAGGTGAGTACATAGCACAGCAGATATAATGCAACACATTCTCGCACACAACGCAGCCAAAATGCAGTGTTTGAATGTAACCGTGTACTCACTTCCAGCATCTTCACCTTCCATTGCTGCTGATTTAGTTAGCTGGCGTGGTGCTTTAAATGTAAGACCCACCACCGCTGTACTATACTCACCTTCCAATGTGTTTAACTGCAATCGTCGCTGGTCCAGTTGCTCTTGGGTGCTTTGTGTCCTGCCGGCAGCTCTAGTGTTACATGGAGGTCACAACTCAGTATGTCTCTGAGAGCTTCATTCTGGCCTTTTTCTGGCTGTCATAGAGGTAGATTGAGCACTTGTGATGCAACTTCTGATTTCTGGACATTCAGAAGTTACAGTCACAATATAGCTCTATGGGACCGGAGTGGTGTCAGCAAGACGAGAGGCCACTAGAAGCTGAGTATATGACATGGGGTAGAGGACTTAAGGGGGTGTCACACGCGTCAATATCGCCTGCACGATATCGGCTGCACGTGACGTTGCAGCGATATTGACGCGTGTGACATACTGCATCAACCAGCGATAAATCGCTGGTTGATGATCACCAGGTTTCAGAACCAGCTCTGAAACCTGGCGATTGACGCCCGGTGGACACGCAGCATCGCTGCGTGTGACACCGGGACTAGCGATATTCCAGCTCCCAGCGCCTGTCACAAGCGCTGGGAGCTGGTCTCCAAGGTACACTGCGGGTAACTAGGCAGCGCGCGCTGCCTAGATACCCGACTGTGTACCTTAGTTACCAGCCTCCTCCGCTCACCGGGTGAGCGGAGGAGGCTGGTAACTAAGGTACACGTCGGGTATCTAGGCAGCGCGCGCTGCCTAGTTACCCGCAGTGTACCTTGGAGACCAGGCTGCTCCCGCTTCCAGCAGGCTGGCAGCGGGAGCAGGACATCGTGGAAACGATATTTAAATCGTTTCCATGATGTCACTGGTCAATTGATCGCTGGTGAGTCTGTCTGTGTGACAGCTCACCAGCGATCAGCCGTCAATGTCGTCAGCGATCAGATCGCTGACGACATTGACGCGTGTGACACCCCCTTTAGACTTAAAGCACCACTCCAGGGTTAAAAAAAAACAAAAACAAAATGCTGGGGTTGTTGAGCGCTTGTGACATAACTTCTGACTTCCAGCCATTCGGAAGTCACAGTCACAAGATGACTCAGTGGGACTGGAGTGATATGGGCAGAATGTGAGGCCTCGGGAAGGTGAGTATATGACAGGGGTATAGAACTTACCATAGACTTAAGCACTGCTCCAGGGCTAAAAAAAAAAAAAATGCTGGAGTGGTGCTTTCAGTTGTGGATACTGTGTCTATCATACATAAGAATATAGATATAACAAAGATAGGATGCTGGAGAGCCCATACATATTAAACAGTACATATTTTCACTATGGCTATGGTTTTATTTAATATCAGATTAACCCACAGGGAGTTAATCTATATTTAAATTGTGAACATTAAAAATCCTAATCACACAATCTCTGTGAAATAATTCAGTGCCAGGAATAAGATATTTGCCGGACTCATTTAATATGGATGCTACTAGCAATTTTCCCACAGAAACCAATATAAATATAAATCTTTCCATTGGGAGTTATCTGTTAATTTTCCTGTAGCTCATCCAGCCGCCTCTGAAAAACGTCACCCATAATAATCTCTCCGCATTTATCATTGTGTACATTCAAGTGCTTAATAACGGACAGGTTAACAAATGATGATGTACGGGTATAATAATTCTAGAATACCTTGGTTAAATGACTCCCCCTCATTGTTCAACAAACGTCTGGCTTTGATATCAATTTTGGACACTTACACTGAATCATCATCGATTGACATAAGTAAATTATTTGGGCATTTACTAATTTCTGTTCTCTTATTGCTATAGAGATATTACAATTTTTTATGTTAAACTCTTTATGCCACGTGCTGTTTTCATTTATGCTCCTCTTCTTCCAGGAGACATATCTTTTTTATTTTTCCATCGTACGAGGGCTTGTTTTTGCAGGACAAATTGCACTTTTAAATAACCCTATTCACTTTACCATGGGATGCACTGGAAAGCAGTGAAAAATCAAAGTGCTTTGCATTTGCAAAATAAGTGCAATTATACCATTTTTTGTAATATTTTAGGCAGCCATTTTGATCCGTGTGGATCCACCACAAACAGGATGCCCACAGATCAGTTTTCGGCCCCATTGTCTTTCAATGGGAAAGGGAAACACCTCCGTGGGCATCTTTGAGTCACTGTTTTGCCGCGGATCTTTGTAGATCTGACAAAAAAACATACCGTAGTTTTTATTGAGCCCAAAAACGTATCTTGCTACGATTTTCGTCTCCGTGAAAAGTAACATGATGCCACGGATCCACACTGATCCACACTGATCCATGGCACCATGTGAAAATGAACAATGAGTGCCTATGGGCACAGAAAACCAGACAGTACAGATCCTGGCAGATCCATATTTCCAGGCTATGAGGCATGATCTGCACATGAGCAGGACATGCGCATGACACAGTGTTTATGACACTCCCTCTAGGGGTGAGTCAATTATGGATCCTACAAATCCATGAAAATTATACAAACGGATGCTCCTTGCAGAATCCAATTTGCCTGTTGAGTGGGAATCAAAATTTGCCAATGTGAAAGCAGTCTTAGGGTGCCTTCACACTGCGGTCAGGTCCAATCCGGGGCTGTCAGGGGTGAACCTGACAGCCCCGGACCAGATCAGCACAGAGAACCGGGGGGCTAATATGCCCTCTGGTCCGGTGTGCAGCCCGACGCAGCTGCCGCTGCTGATGACTCAGGACCGCGGCTCGCAGGGAGCAAGCCGTGGTCCTGAAATAACAGTGGTGTGCAGCCGCAGGTGTCCAGTTCCCTGATCCTCCAGGATCGGGGCAATCCGGCCCCTAGGCTCTCATGTTAAGGGAGCGCTGGATTGCTCCGGGAGGATTTGGGGGAATCCGGGAGGATCTGGGAGGATCCGGGGGAATCTGGTGGAATCCGGAAGACGCCAATTTTGGGGAGATTGTTCTCTCCGGACACAAAAACGTTGCAAGCAACGTTTTTGTGTCTGGGAGAAAAATCTGACTTTTCTCGGATTCTTCCGGAGAGATGGAAGCCGGATGGCAGATAGCTGCCATCTGGCTCCATCTGGCCCCATAGGATACTATGGAGCCAAAATCCGGTCCGGGGTTGCCACCCCTGACAGCCCAGATCGGACCTAACTGCAGTGTAAAGGCACCCGTACCTTGTTCACTATACTAAAAACTGGCTATTTGATTCTTCAGATAAGTCCAAATACATACATAGCAAACATGTATAGTTGTTTCTTTTTTTGGTCGTGACAAATTTGGGGGAAATCTACAAAATATTTGCTTGTCACTGTATTCCGAGACTCGTAATGTTTTCATTTTCAGGATCTGGGCTGTGTGACGGCTTGTTTTTTGCTCCCTGATCTGAAGTTTTTACCGATACCAATTTGGTGTAGATACAATGTGTTGATCGACTCTTGTTTAATTTATTGACAATGCTGTGACTGATGGACAAAAAATAGCATTCTGGCATTTTGATTTTTTTCTCATTACGACGATTACTAATCGGTTCAATTTATTAGAAATTGTGATAAATTGGACATTTATGAACGCAGCAATACCAAATATGTGAATTTTTTATTATTTCTTTACTTGCTTCATTTTTAAGTTGGTGGATAGATAATTGCACTTTTATATATAAGGTGATACCTCAGTTTTCGTAACTATTGACGAACACCAAGGCAACGATTTCCTTAAGAAACAATGTAAAATCAATTAATTTGTTGTAGACATTCCAAAATACATACAAAAACACATTTTATAGAGAATAAAGATAGCAGTTAATACTAGAAACACTCAGAAATGAATATAAAATGAATATGAAAGACTAATGTGAAGAATAAATAAACATTTCACTTGGTATTTTATTATAGACACTCTTTTTGGCATATGGAAGGGGAGAGAGGGGTGCACATATTATTTTTTGATAGGGTAATCATGTGGGTCACCATTTTTTATTGCAAAATTCTCAGCAATTATCTATAAAAAACGACGAACACCGAGACACATTTTTCATTGGAAAAAAATTGACGAAAACCAAAACGGACGATAACCAAAGTCAACGAACACCGAGGTATCATTGTACATTTTTTTCATATTTTTAAAAACTTTTTTCACCTTTTACTGTATTTGTTAGTCTTTTGGGAAGACTTGAGCCTCCGATCATCTGATCTGTTGTACTACACAAATCAGTGTATTAACACTGCTAAGTATAGTGGAAATCATGGTCTCCCATGAACCCCAGCTAAATGCTGGCTTTCACAGGGGAATCATCATGACAAGCGCAGAGGTCTTTACTGACCTATGATTGTCATGGCAACCTATCAGTGCCCCACAATAAAGTCTCAGGCGTGCCAATGGGCATGAGGAATGACATGTCCTCCTGCCAGCACATATTAAAGTGAATCTGTCAGCAGGTTTTTGCTATCTCATCTGACAGCAACATAATGTAGGCAAGGAAACTCTGAATCCAAGGATGTATCACATAAATTACTGGCTCCAGGCGTTCTGACACTGGCAAAGAATTTAATTTCAGGAACACAGCAGAGCTGAGATAGCTATCTCACCCCACCAGGCTCTCTATAGAGACTGAGCATTGACTGAGGTGACAATCACAGCAAGGGGTGAGTCGGACTGTCATACACGTGACTTTCTATTCCTGAAATGATGATCACAGGGAAATTAAGCCATTAGTTTAAGTAAAGAATAGCACAGACCCTGAGAAGATATGCACAGTTGCTTTTTGTTCTTTAAGGGTGGCTTCACACTGCGGTTAGGTCCGGTCCGGGGCTGTCAGGGTGAACCTGACAGCCCCGGACCAGATCAGCACACAGAACTGGAGGGCCAATATGCCCTCTGGTCCGGTGTGCATCCTGCCACAGCTGCCGTTGCTGATTATTCAGGACCGCGGCTCGCAGGGAGCTAGCCGCGGTCCTGAATTATAACAGCAGCATGCAGCCGCCGGTATCTGGTTCCTGGATCCTCCCGGATCCCCCCAGATCGGGGCAATCCGGCCCCATAGGCTCCTATGTTAAGGGAGTGCCGGATTGCCCTGGAAGGATCCGGGGGAATCCGGTGGAATCCGGGAGACACCAATTAGGTGCAAATTGATCTCCCGGACACAAAAACATTGCAAGCAACGTTTTTGGATCCTGGAGAATAATCCAATTTCTCCCGGATTCTTCCGGCGAGATGGCAGCCGGATGGCAGTTAACTGCCATCCGGCTCCATCCGACCCCATAGGATACTATGGGGTCAAAATCCGGTCTGGGGCTGTCACCCCTGACAGCCCTGGACCGGACCTGACCGCACCCTAACTCTTATACCATGATGTCCTCAGTTTACATAGCAAAAACCTGCTGACAGATTCCCTTTAAGTGCCACTGTCAATCCAGCTTCGGCTGTTTGAGATAGATGATGGATGAATAGTTCAGCCATCAGCTGCTGGAAAAGATGAAAGCTCAGCGTGCGAGCCCGTATCAAAGTCAGGGACCCAATATAGGACGTAAAGGGGTTTATAATATATTGTATACAGATGGTTTCCGATTTCCATTTTTTTACATATGTGTTCTTTCCAGATAGACCTCATACACATTATAGTCTAGGTAGCTGTTCAAATGTCCATGTACTGTGGCGGACATGATAGTTCATTTAGTCACAGATTAGAAATCACCCATAGGTCTGTGAAGATCTCAGATAGACAGCAATGTGCCATCTATGTGCTGCTCATTGGTAATATTTGAATGAGTATGAGAAACTTTGCAACACACAAATAAACTAAACACTGATGAAATTCGGATCAAATTCCCTGATGAAAGGCGTTCATTTTGAATGATTAAATGAATGAAACCTTACATTCTTCTGCTTTTCTGCTCTCTATAATATTACAATAATGTTCCTTTAAGTTCCAATTTGTTTTTTTCAAAGAGGCTGTTCTGACTTGAAAATTGCAGCTTGAAGCCACAGTGCCATGAAAAAACGAGTAATTGCTTCTTTCTGTACAGTAGACGCAGTGGGGAATTTACTAAATATTGTGTCATTTTCCCGCTTATGGAAGATACACCAAATTTATTAAGAGGCCGTGACATTTACAGGTAATTTGTCAGCAAGGTTTTTCTATGTCATCTGAGATCAACATGATTTAGGGTCAGAAACCCTGATTTCAGCAATAAGTCACTACCTTCTGCAGTTTCAATAAATTAAGTGTTTTATCAGCAGTAGCTTATTACTAGAGAACTGTCTCATGTCATGCGGTCCTCCTGATCTGTGTAATCCCACCCTCACCACTGATAGTAGCTTCCTGCCTATGCACAGGTTACACAGAAACATGCCAATAAGTGGTGTGGGCATGACAACAATCAGTAAGGTATACACCAATGGAATCAGAATCTCTGTCCCTACATCATGCTCTCAGATGACATAGCAAAAACCTGGTGACAGATTCCCTTTAATAAAGTTGGCATATATTTCTCTGTCCACATACTAGCTCTTTGAAGCTTTGAATGAAACAGTGTGCCTGCTAAGCTTTCATTCCATTTATAACAGGAAAGTCAGGAGTAGCTGAGCACTGTTCTCTCTTTTCCTAGTAGACCCATAGATAATGAATGAAGAAGAGGTTGGGTATATACAGAAGCATCTTGATGAATTAGAATATCATCAAAAAGTTAATTTATTTCAGTAATTCAATACATATAGTGAAACACATATATTATATAGTCATTACAGAGTGATCTATTTCAAGTGTTTATTTCTGTTAATGTTGATGATTATGGCCTACAGCCAATGAAAACCCAAAGCTCATTATCTCAGAAAATTAAAGTAGGGAAGATGAAGGGTCTGAGAGATAAAATATTACCTAAATAGGTATCAGAGGCTTCACCTTGTGTGGTTGTGAGCATATCATGGCTGCTGCAGTCCCCAGTGTGGTGCATATAGAGTAGGGAGGATGAAGGGTTCAAAACCACGCTGCCATATTCCACGAGACATGAAAGGGCAAAAATAATATTGAATTATTAGTCAATGTATTTCAGGCTCCCTGGCCCCTTCCTCAGGACAAATCAATATAATATTGCCATGTTTCAGGATGTGTCTGGGAGCCCTGAAACACGTTGACTAATAAATCAATATTATATTCACCCTTTGATATCTCGTGGAATACAGCAGCGCGGTTTTCAACCCTTCTTCCTCCCTACTTTAATTTTCTGAGATAATGACCTTTGGGTTTTCATTGGCTGAAGCTTTAATCATCAGCATTTACAGAAATAAACACTTGAAATAGATCACTGTGTGTAATGACTCTATATAATATATGCGTTTCACTTTATGTATTGAATTACTGAAAAAAAGTAACTTTTTGATGATATTCTAATTGATTAAGATGCACCTGTATGTACCTCCGCTCCATTCATGATGGACTTTGCATAGCTTGGTTTTCTCTGTTCTGTAGTCACCCCATTTTTAGGACGGTATAAGGGTCCCAGCACTTGGATCCAAGAACAGAGAATAACTTGGAATTGTGGATAAACCCCTTTAGTAGTCATCCCTCTTAAAAATAAAAAATTGTGTTTGACAAAACTGATCAATTCTAAATAGATAACAATGTCATATTTTGATTTCTAGGTCCTTTGTTTAGAAGGCCACATGACGAAAACACTAGGATACCTGGATATGGGGACAACAGGAATGATGAAGAACAGTCCATTCGGTACTAACAAACCTCATTCGCTCCATCCATCGAGAGTACTTGCCACCGACCCTTTTAAAGCAGCAAAACCTCCAATGCAATCCCCCATTAATCCATGGGAGTGGAGCAAAAATCAAACACTGTTTGCTGGAGGCATTGGCCAAAGAGCGAAACGCAAGCCCTCTTTGAAAACTGGAAGAACCAAGAAGATCTTTGGATGGGGGGATTTCTACTTCAACATAAAAACTGTGAAGTTCAGCTTGTTGGTCACTGGTAAAATTGTGGACCACATAAATGGGACGTTTAGTGTCTATTTTCGGCACAATTCATCTAGTCTTGGTAATGTGTCTGTAAGTATCGTGCCACCTACAAAGGTGGTAGAGTTTGACGTCCTTCAGCAATCTACCTTGGACACCAGAGAAACCAAGACTTTCAACTGTAGAGTAGAGTATGAGAACACCAACAAAGCCTTGAAGAACAAACCCTGCCTCTACGATCCGGCTAAAAACTGCTACATGGAGCACACACAGAGTCATGCCGCGTGGCTGTGTGCAAAACCATTCAAGGTTATCTGCATCTTCATCTCTTTCTACAGTATTGACTACAAGTTGGTGCAGAAAGTGTGTCCAGATTATAACTTTCAGAATGAAAACCCTTACTTTGGGTGATGAATGCACTGACCGTGAGGTCAACAAGCAGGCTTATGTGGGAGGGAGAGGGAGAGATGGGACTTTTGAGGGACTAAGTAACATTTGAGGGTCTATCTACAATAAGGAAACAGGTTCATCCAGTTTATCTACAGATTTAATACCAAGATTTGTTCTCCGATGCAGAACGAGACTGAGATAACACAGTGCATGATGTTGACCCTGATAATCTAAGAACTGTCTGACCTGCTTTGTAATAAACTGGAACGAATGTCAAGGTCATCCTATGCCATCAACTAAGATTATCACTTACAAGTGCTCTCATTTCTGATGACCTCAATATTAAAACCTGCTGTCAATTATTTTATTTCTCCTTATAACAAAATGGGCCCTAAGGGAATTTGACATTGTATAAAACCGAACATGACATGAGGATGTGTCATAAAGAAAGCAGTATTCAAAATGATTATATTCTGCAGATAATAAACTTTTTTGCAGTAGTCAAACCTGACTTATTTATGCACTTTTCTTTTTAATACCTTCAAAATCAATTTCATTGCATGATGCTGTGTCATAATATTACAGGTTCAAGGTTCATGAAATACAGAATATAGCATTGTGTAAAGAGTTGTCTGGATAAGTCATTCAATCTGCTGAACAATAAGAAATTGGAGGACGCAAAACAGCCTTGTCCCTTTCCTTAACGGGGTTGTCCACCCTAAAATGATAATTCTGCAGTCACTGTAGGTGACTGCAGAATTGTCGATCCTCCTAGTGCCAGCACTGTGCGCTCGGAGGATTTGCCGGAACGGGAATGGACCACAATTATGCAGTATGCATGTTCACAACCAGTACCCAACTAGTGGGCAGCTTCGCTCAATACAACTGTATAGAGTGGGCATGTCCGACTAGTAGGCAAGGCCAAATAGTGAGGCGGCCTTGCGCGAAGCCGTGCCCACTAGTCAGGTACTGGCCGTGAACGTGTACATCGCATAATTGAGATCCATTCCTTGCTTAGACACTTGTGAATGCTTGCAGCACACAGTGCATCCTTTGGGAGTATTGATAAGTCTCCAGTCACATAGACTGACTGCAGAATTATCATTTTAGACCGGACAACCCCTTTATAGGGAATCTTTCAACAAGTTTTTTTTTCAAGCAGACAGACAGGGACCCTGATTTCAGATTTCTGCCTATGCACAGTGTAGACACAAAGCTGTCAATCAGTGTTGTGTACAGGTTTATACAGATCTGAGGATTTAGAAAACTGGTAAAAGAGCATCAAATCTGCAGCAAGGAGCCCATTAAGTGATACATCACTAGAATCAGAGTCTCTGCCCCTACATCTTGTGCTATCTGGTGTGGTAGAAAAGAACCTGGTGACAGATTCCCTATAGTAAGCACAAAATAAAGTGAATGTGTTACTACACTATAGTCATAACTGGAATAACAGTAATATCCATAGAAATGAAGGGTAGATAGCTGCACACTTTACTCAACATTCTCTCTGGGATGTGTAGGTTTTTTGGCTTTAGTACCATAATATCAGAGTAAACTTCTTGAAGGGGTTGCAACAAATGTTTATTGTATTAACTTTTAGAAGATATATAATGTATCAATTAAAAGAGAAGAACCTTTTCAAATTGAATATTTCAATATACTCATCTCCCTCAAAACTCACATATTAGCAATGGCATGCAGGTATTTCAAATGTAAGTCCATTGACACCTTTATATTTTCTATCTGTTGATGCATTCTTTAATCATTCACAATTTATTCATATACAATGTGGTAGATGCTCTGTGCTTGGAAGAGCAATTGACTCTGTCTCTGTCCCCTTAAAGGTACCGTCACACGCGGCAATATTGCTTGCAATTTCACTGGCAATTTGCTGGTTGCAGTGAAATCATGGACACATTGTTCTATTTTTTTGTCTTGTACAAATGGAACAATGTGTCCATGATTTCACTGCAACCAGCAAATTGCCAGTGAAATTGCAAGCAATATTGCCGCATGTGATGGTGGGTTTACACATTTCAATACGTTGCGATATCGCAATTCAATGGCGCGGGAGCGCGCATTTAGTGCACGTTTCTCCCGCATCGCATCGGAGGTTTACACGTTGCGATTTCTGAATCCAACGTCCGTGCGATGTCTACGCCCCCCAACCCAGGAACGACCATTTAACATGGGAGTGAATGGGTGACGTAGAACTTCACATCGGAATTGGGCTGTCACACAGCACGATCCGGCTCCAATGTTCATTCAATATCGGAGCATTGAATAGCACGCGCATTCAATCCCCGATATCGCATTGACATCGTTCCTGCATCGTATTGGACGTTCACACCATACAACGCAGGAACGATATCGGGTCCAACGATCGAACCACGTGACTTTTCGTTGAAATTGGACGCCAATATCGCAACGTGTAAACCCGCCATGACAGTACCTTTAGTTGTTTCCTGACCCAGCACCAGCTTCTTTAGCTTGCTTGATAGCTCACTATCACTATCTGACTTCCTTGCCTTGCGCCTGGTGTCACACAGACAGTCAGCTATCAATCAAGCTAAAGAAGCTGGTGCTAGGCAGAGAAACAAGTTAAGGCCCAGTAAGGGCGGCTTCACACTGTGGTGTGGTCTGGTCCGGGGCTGTCAGGGATGAACCTGACAGCCCCGGACTGGTTCAGTACACAGAGCTGGAGGGCTAATTTGCCCTCTGGTCCGGTGTGCAGCCGCACGCAGCTGCCGCCGCTGATAGGTCAGGGCCGCTGACTGAAAATACACAGCTTCCGAGTCCTGTGTCTCAACTGACAGAGGAGCTGTATGGTAAGCATATATAGCAGAACTGTCATAGAAGTGTGTGACATGAGAATAAATAAATCTTCTCCTCAGCTAACTGAGCACAGAGGAATAAGGCTGAAGAAAAAAATCTTTGTGCTTTGTCACCAGAAAAGAGCATTGATTTGTTCTCATGTCACACACTTCTTTGGCAGCTCCAGTATGTCTGCTTACAATGCTGATCACCTGACAGTTGAGACACAAATCTCAAAAGCCTTAGGGTACTGTCACACCAGGTGACATCGCCGGAGATATAGCAGGCGACGCACGGGAGCATTTTTGGCACCCTGCCAGCGTTGCGTGTTTACACGCGGCGATACCTTCGGCGACGCTTTGGCGTTGTTTCTGGTGACATCACTGTTGGGGTGTCTAGAAACCCCAGCAGGGATCCTGTAACATGGGAGCCTATGGCTCCCATCGCCTGTAACATGGCCAATCGCGATATTACACGGGATGATGCATACACATCATCTGAGAGTGGCTGCCTGGTTTCAGAGCAGTGCTCTGAAAGCAAGCGACCACTCTCAGCGATTTTTCAGCACAAAATCTCCACTTTACACGGGGTGGCTAGCCTCCGATGGCGCTGATGATAGGCCACGCCCCTGCGTTGCCTGCGAAATCACAGGCGATGTCACCTGGTGTGACGGTACCCTTAGATGTCTACCATTTCAATTACATGACTGGGTCCATTTTATTAAACTCTTGGAGAAACCTTTTAAAATGCCCTCCACTCTAGAACCGAAAAGTGACTATAGAGTTCTCATGCCTCCTGAGATGAAAATTGAGATCATCAAATAGAGACCTATGGTGGAGGGTTGCTTATTCAACTCTCAATAGATCATTTATTGCAGTAGTGAGAATCTGTCAGTTATCTCTGATTCCGCCAAACTGTTTGGTTCTCTAGACTGGGGTGAAGCAGTGTCTCAATCCAGTGCCATTTTATCTGTTGCAAGATAAGTGTTGACTCCATACTATGGCTGATGAAGAGCAATTTAAAAATTGTAAACCTGAGTATTTGCATTGTTGTTGCTCGATAGGAGAATTATGAGTGTTACCTGCAGATGTTCGGCTTTGGAAGATCCGGACTAGCATTTTTTAAAGTCCAGGTTCGGGACCGGACTCAACCCGTAACTTGAGCCCAAACCCTAACCCAATATGAGTCTATGGAGACCTGAAATTTACAGTTATAAAATGGTGTCAGTAAGGGCTGGGGTGCTGCAAAAAAGAAGCAAAATGGGGATTAAAGCAGAAGAATTATACCAGTCTCTACCATGGCGGTCACGCTTGCTTTTGAGCCCTTTCATTATCCTCATGTTTATTCACAGCACTTACTCCAACAGCCAATCATAGATGCCCGTTCTCTGTGACAGCATCTGCGATTGGCTGTTGCATCCACACTTATTGTGCAGGTGTCTATGATTGGTTGCCATATACATTTGTGTACTGGCAATGAGCCTGCCATCATAGGTGTGTAAAAATAAATAATTAAAAAAATATGTGTTCCCCTTATTTTCGATTCTCAGCACAGCTAAAGCAGCAAGCTGTGAGCTGCCACTCCCTGCTGCCTGGTTTTACCTTGACTGGCAATCAAAAATACATTTTTTTCTAATTATTTAAATAAAAAAGTTGAAAAAAAATGTGTTGGTTTCGCCCTACTTTTGATTGCCGGCCAAGGTAAAACCAGGCAGCTAGAGGGGCTGGTATTCTGTGTGGTGAGGCGCATAGTTATTGGACCCCCCAGGGTACAAAATAGCAGCCCACAGCTGCCCCAAAAATTGGCACATCCGTTAGAAGCTCTTCCCGATGTGGCAATTGAGGTAACAGAAGGGATTAAAGACAGCTGAGTATTGACAGCTGTCATCAAGTCCTAAATTGGTAATGTTCAGGCTTCTATGAGACCGGCACATTAACAATCCTATAAGAACATAGTTAAAAACACACATAGAGAAAAAGCCTTTATTTTAAATAAAACACACAGACAACCCTCTGTCTCCCATTTTTTAACCTCAAACATACCCAGATCTGACGGTAATTCACAACATGTTGTTAAGCAAAGCTCTCTGGCTCTGCTACATTGCAATGAGTGGGGACATTACAGTGTCCGCTCACCATGAATAGTGCTCTCAGACTGACAGCCAGCTGTGTGAGAGGTGATGTTACAGTTGAGTTCATCTGAAGATGCACTGTCACAGAGTGGCCCCAGAAGAAAGTGTGAAGTCAGTGCCAGAGACTGGTAAGTATAATTCTCCTGCTTTAATAATAATTTTGCTTATTTTTACAGCCCCTGTGTTTGGGGTCCATACTCAAACACTAGGTGTTCAGTACGGACCCTGAACTTTACAGTTCAGGTTCGCCCATCACTAGCTACAACCCATTCTTATGATGTTTGTCAGAAATGCCATTGCATAGGTATGAGTGTTTCACTACTTGACCATCCAAAAGTCTATTCCATGCAGAACCAGACCAAATTGTTGTGAGCCCCATTCTTACATAACACATGGAAAGTAAACTTGTCATAAAGTTTAGATAATTGTCAAAAGAGATCCCTAATATCAAGAACATTTGATTCAATGCTAATATGCACAGTACAAAAGCTGTCAATTGTCCCTTGGTGTCTACTGAAACATGATTCGACTGGATGATAAACATTACCAGATGTATCTGGTAATCAACATACATGAATAAACAAAAGATTTCTTGTACTTAAGGCTGGCTTCACATTAGCGTATGGAACGCTGCGTACCAAACGCAGCCAAACGCTTGCGCACATGCTTTCTTATGTTTAACATGGGAACGCATGTGCCTGCGTATGGCTGCGTTTGGCAGCATTTGCGTTCGAGATGCGCATAATTTATGCGCCCTCCGACCGCACTCCAGACGCAGCTTGCAGCATTTTTTTGTGCGTTCGCGGCGCTTGCTCTATCCGCAAGCGCCTGCAAGCGCACAAAAAATGCATTGATCTCAATGGATCCGCAGTGTCCTCTGCATGACACCGCAGGAGAACGCTGCTGGATCACATTGAGATCTCTCCCGGTGGCCGCCGGGATGTCACAGGAGCTCACCGACGGCCACCGGGAGATCAGCGGGAGCCTCTGATGTTCTCCTCCTCCCCTGCCGCCGGTAATCTGCTAGCGATGTCGGCGGGGAGAAACAGCTGATTTGACAGCTGTTTGAATCTTCCCGCGCCGACATCTCCTCTCGGTGTCGGCGCGGGAGATTCAAACAGCTGTCAGATCAGCTGTTCTCCCCGCCGACACTCCCGGAGCTTACCGGCGGCCGGGGGGCGGAGATCTCTGGCGCTGAACTCCTCCTCCGGCCCGCCCCCGGACAGCGCCGATTGGCTGGCCGGGCTCCCTAGTGATGTGTCCGCAGGCGGACATTATCCGCTGCGGACACATCATTTACACCCTGCTTTTGACAGCGTTTGTGTCTGCATGCCATCAGCATGCGGACACAAACGCTAATGTGAAGCCAGCCTAACAGTGCAAACAAGAGACATGAGGATCAAACCCTTCCTACAATGAGAGTCTTAGGCTGCCTTCAGACTTGCAGATGCATCTGCAGCGTTTTGCAGATGCATCTGCAAGCATCTGCATGCAGACCGCGGCCCCTATGTTTATAATGGAGCGAACGGCGGTCTGCAGATGCTTGCAGACCGCCGTGCGCTCTCATTGCCCGCCATTAGTGATCTGTGCGCACGCGGATGCCTGCGCACAAATCACACACTCCCGCCCGCACCATGGACGCGAGATGTTGCGTCCCTGGTGCGGGGGGAGTATGTGATTTGTGCGCAGGCATCCGCGTACGCACAGATCACTAATGGCAGGCAATGAGAGCGCACGGCGGTCTGCAAGCATCTGCAGACCGCCGTGCGCTCCATTATAAACATAGGGGCCGCGGTCTGCATGCAGATGCTTGCAGATGCATCTGCAAAACGCTGCAGATGCATCTGCAAGTCTGAAGCCAGCCTTAACAGGGTTTTTCAGGCTGAGCATAAATTTCTGATGCCACTCCTTTAATAGACTGCAGATTGCTGAATCCTAACAGTGTGCTAAATGCTGTCATTCTTAAATATGCGACTTGCTTGCTTACAGGTGGTCATGTGCCAGCTAGCAACCTGAACTTCTCACAATGTATCATCACATACTTTAGAGTGGCATTAGAGGGGAATCCCGACAGTGTGCATATTCCACATGGTTAGGACTTCATACATCTGCTGTCACAGAGGGGACTGCAGAAATGAATGCTTTACCTCTTTGAAAGACTGAAGGGAACTGGGTGGCAGACTACCTTGAACCACTGCCTCTATCAACCATTGGTTTTGCATCACATTAAGACCAACATCCCAACAGAAATTTGACATACCAATGTACTAAGAATGGGGGTTGATGCCAATGACCCATTGTATAGCTAATGAGTACAGCATGGGTATATACTTGATTCAATACAATCATCACCAAAAGATGTGGGTGAAATGGTTAAACTCAAAAACTATAAAGGTACTCACATACAGTACAAATGTAGCGTATATTATTTATTGTCTCTAATTCTACTACCTCCATAGGAAATCAATTTTGTGTATTTTTCTAAAAAGTACAGTACAAAAATGTGCAATCTGACCTGGCAAAAGAGAAGTCTTTTTCATAAGAGATTATTAATTAGAGGTATATGTGTTATATCTATTATTATGTGTTGTAAGAAAGGTATTCTTTTGCAAGCTCCTAAATCTTTTGTCTATGTGCCATTTAGCTTTCCCTTCTTCAGTATGGACTATATAACTATCAACACCAACATTTCAGGAGCGTTAGGCTTTGTTGGCATGCATATATGGTACCAGACTTGGCTGTTGTTGGAGAGTGAGTAATTTAATCTTACAGTCTGTCTGTTCTTCCTTGTACAGATTGCGTTATATACCCAGTCCTATTTTTTATATCAGAAACCAAATCTAATAAAATAATAAAACTTTAATTGATTTTGGATTTTGCATATATTAGCTAATAACATAGTCCTTCTTCAAGTATTTAGAATTGAATATTATGCCAGTGGAATAATATTTATCATGCATTACACTAAGAAATGTTATATACATATGATTCAGAATTCCCATTATGAGCTCAGAGTGAGTAATGCAGTATGCAAAACAAGTCTAGTTAGACGAAATCTTATCTTTAATTTTTTGTTTATGTTTATGGGTACAAATTGTCAGCTGTGAATTTTGTGCTGCAAATTTTGACATTTTCTTATGGATATGTGGCAAATCTGCATTAAACCGGGGGATCGTATCAGTTGAACAAGTGCGATACAAGAAAATCTTGCATTGTACTTAGATGATAATTATAATAATAATCATAATTTTTATTTATATAGCGCCAACATATTCCGCAGCACTTTACAATTCAGAGAGTATATGATACAATACAATAATATATAATAACATGCAATACAATAATAAGATAAAATATAATACAATATGAGACAATACAAATATAATACAATACAGACTATGTGAGACAAAAATAATCAATACATCACTGAGCCCATTTGGAGTGAGGTCCCTGCTCGCAAGCTTACAATCTATGAGGAAATAGGGAAGATACAAAAGGTAATAGTAACAAATGCTGTCATATATGGTCCAGCTATCAATATAATAAATAGGGGATTCACATAATGCTGCATGAACCGTTCACCAGCCAAGATCTGTACAAGTACAGATAAAGTGCTATAAAATGCATGGGGGTGTAGAAAGATGATACAAGAGGCCAGATTTGGAGAAGGACAGAATGGGAATAATTACATAGATGAGGTGAGGTGGTAGGCTAGTCTAAAGAGATGTGTTTTTAAAGCTTGCTTAAAGCTATGGATATTTGAAATTAATTGAACAGTTCTTGGTAATCCGTTACAGAGAATTGGTGCGAAGTCCTGGAGACGGGAGTGGGAGGTTCGGATTGTACAGTTGTGGCCAATTCCGTCAGATAATACTCAGTTTCTTCCTGAAAATGATTGCAATCACAAATTCTTTGGTATTATTATCTTCATTTAATTTGTCTTCAATGAAAAAACACAAATAGAATTGTCCTAAAGCCAAATTGGATCTAATTCCACACCAAACATAAAAAAGGGGGTGGACAAAGTATTGGCAATGTTATAAAAATCATGTGATGCTTCTCTAATTTGTGTGAGTAACAGCACCTGTAACTTACCTGTGGCACCTAAAAGGTGTTGGCAATTACTAAAAGCCAGTTGACATGGATTAAAGTTGACTCAACCTCTGTCCTGTGTCCTTGTGTGTACCACATTGAGCATGGAGAAAAGAAAGAAGACCAAAGAACTGTCTGAGGACTTGAGAAACCAAATTGTGAGGAAGCATGAGCAATCTCAAGGCTACAAGTCCATCTCCAAAGACATGAATGTTCCTGTGTCTACCGTGCGCAGTGTCATCAAGAAGTTAAAGCCCATGGCACTGTGGCTAACCTCCCTAGATGTGGACGGAAAAGAAAAATTGACGAGAGATTTCAACGCAAGATTGTGCGGGTGGTGGATAAAGAACCTCGACTAACATCCAAACAAGTTCAAGCTGCCCTGCAGTCCGAGGGTACAACAGTGTCAACTCGTACTATCCGTCGGCATCTGAATGAAAAGGGACTGTATGGTAGGAAAACCCCACTTCTTACCCCGAGACATAAAAAAGCCAGGCTGAAGTTTGCCAAAACTTATCTGAGAAAGCCTAAAATGTTTTGGAAGAATGTTCTCTGGTCAGATGAGACAAAAGTAGAGCTTTTCGGGCAAAAGCATCAACATAGAGTTCAAAAGAGGCATTCAAAGAAAAGAACACGGTCCCTACAGTCAAACATGGCGGAGGTTCCCTGATGTTTTGGGGTTGCTTTGCTGCCTCTGGCACTGGACTGCTTGACCGTGTGCATGGCATTATGGAGTCTGAAGACTACCAACAAATTTTGCAGTATAATGTAGGGCCCAGTGTGAGAAAGCTGGGTCTCCCTCAGAGGTCATGGGTCTTCCAGCAGGACAATGACCCAAAGCACACTTCAAAAAGCACTAGAAAATGGTTTGAGAGAAAGCACTGGAGACTTCTAAGGTGGCCAGCAATGAGTCCAGACCTGAATCCCATAGAACACCTGTGGAGAGATCTAAAAATGGCAGCTTGGAGAAGGCACCCTTCAAATATCAGGGACCTGGAGTAATTTGCCAAAGACGAATGGTCTAAAATTCCAGCAAAGCATTGTAAGAAACTCATTGATGGTTTCCGGAAGCGGTTGATCGCAGTTATTTTGGCTAAAGGTTGTGCAACCAAGTATTAGGCTGAGAGTGCCAATACATTTGTCTGGCCCATTTTTGGAGTTTTGTGTGAAATGATCAATATTTTGCTTTTTGCTTCATTCTCTTTTGTGCTTTTTCATTGAAGACAAATTAAATGAAGATAATAATACCAAAGAATTTGTGATTGCAATAATTTTCAGGTAGAAACTGAGTATTATCTGACAGAATTGCAGGGGTGTCAATACTTTTGGCCACAACTGTTGATGATATCAGTCTTAGGTCACTTGTGGAACGTAGGGCACATGTAGGGTGATAGACAGAGATGAGGGAGGAGATGTAGGGTGGAGCAGAACTGTGGAGGACTTTGTGGGTCAGAGTGATAATTTTATATTGTATTCTGTAGCGGATGGGCAGCCAGTGCAATGACTGGCACAGGATACAGTCATCGGTGAAGCGCTTGGAGAGGAATATGATCCTGTCTGCTGGATTGGAGAGGAGAGTTTAATAAGAGGGAGAGCAATTAGTAGAGAATTGCAGTAATCCAGATGAGAATGAAAAAGGGCGACAATAAGGGTGCCTTTACACGCCGCCACAGGAAGGCAGAAACTGCCAGACATCGGGGACAATTGTGCCTGTTGCCATGAAATCACTAAAAAATGGTGGCGTGTAAATCAGAAAATTCCTCCCTGCGGCCTGCAGTTCCTTTGAATACCTGTTGCTGAGCCGTACTCAAAAACAGGAAGGCACAATACCTATGGTGGTGGTGTGTAATCGGGGCACAGGCAAGGTATTTGCGTGGCCTACGAATTCCCTGGGGCGTGCCACAGCGTCATGGATAACATGCCCCATCAGCAACCATTGGTGGGAGCTACTGTGTTACCATTGGCTGTCCCTGCACAGGGCGCCATATTTAAAGAGCTGACAATTCACACTACACATTTGCAATGGCGTCATGTATTAGCCAGCCTTCCTGCGTAGGCTGGCCAATCATGATGCTATTGGGTTGTCCAATCACCGTACGAGCGTCACGTAATACACAACTCTGTCACGCCTATGTACTTGCGGCGCGAAATATGTACGCCCATATTCCTTTGTGGTAGCGGCGTGTAAACCAGGGAAGGTATTCAACAGGAAGTAAGCCGCAGGAGCTGTCGGCACTTCCGGAGAACGCAGATACCTTCAGTGGAGCACGCAGTGGCGGCGTGTATATGCAGCATCGGCGATCGGTATCCACCGTTAAAACAGCGCGCATGCACGTGCAATGGATACTTGTTGCTACCCCCTGTGGCGGCGTGTAAAGGTACCCTTAGAGTTTTTTAGAGTCAACAGTAAGAAAAGGTAAAATTCTAGAGACGTTTTTGAGGTGTAGGAGACATGAGCAAGAGAGTGACCGGATGTGGGGAGTAAAGGAGAGATCTGGGTCAAATATAACCCCAAGACAGCGAGCATACTGCTGAGGAGTAATGGTAGAACCACAATGGAAATGGCAATATTAGGTTTCGGAAGATTAGTAGATGGAGGAAACACGAGAAGTTCAGTTTTTGACAAATTCAGTTTAAGGTAGAGAATAGACATGATGTTAGAGACTGCAGAGAGACAATCACTGGTACTTTGTAGTAACCGGGGGTGATGTCAGGAGATGATGTGATATCAGCATAGAGATGGTACTGAAAACCAAATCTACTGATGGTTTGTCCAATAGGGGCAGTGTATAAAGAGAAGAGAAGGGGACCTAGGACTGAATCCTGAAGAACCCCAACTGTGAGGGGAAGAGGAGAAGAAGAGGAGTCGGCGAAAGATACAGTAAAGGAGCGGTCAGAGAGGTAGGAGGAGAACCAGAAGAGAACGGTGACCTTAAGCCCAATAGAGAAGAGCATAGAGAAATGGATCTGGTGATCCACAGTATCGAATGCAGCAGAGAGATCAAGGAGGATCAGTAGGGAGTAGTGACCATTAGATTTAGCTGCTAGTAGATCATTAGAGATTTTAGTGAGGGCAGTTTCAGTAGAGTGTGAAGTGCGGAAACCAGATTGTAGAGATGTATATTAGTCAATGAGGCAGTGTTAATCTGCAAGTTTTTTCCCAGGTGGAATCGAGTAAAGAAAAAAGTTCCACCATGCTGCGTATTGCCACATATATTGCACAAGAATCTCCAATGCAAGTCAATGGGTGTGAGAAAAAAATAATTACATTTGGCTCAAATGTATCTCAAGTGATTTGAGTAATCATCATGTGACTGCTTATTCATATGATGTATCACGCATAGTATAATGGATAAGGGAAAGGAAGCATGATAGTACTAATAGGCAAGGAAACCTGGGTAGCTAGACTGGCCCAGGGCTGGTGTCCCTGGTTAGCTCTATTCTTAGAGACATCAGATGGTGAGGAGCTTTGGGCAACCACCCTTGTCTTCTGCTACTCAACCAGCCCTGTGCTACTCCCTCTCACCTCCCACCATGGGTAGGTATAAACAGCAACTTCCAAAGGGAAAGGAAAAAGCTTCAGCAACTGCAAAGATGTCCTCAGATTGGAAATCTAATAGCAACATCAGCTGGTGGAAGAGGAGTCTATTTAAAGGTCAGGGCCATTGTCACCTGACAAGGCTCCACCTGAAACCTCAACATGCAGAGCTGTACACCACACATAGACAGCAACAGCAACCTTAGCATTAGCCCCAGAAGAACCAAAGGAAATTTACTCTGATTTAACCTGCAGCAGAGCAACTCACATACACTACGGAGCAGTCAACACTTGACATGTGCAATTTGCACACTTACAGTCACATGCCAACAAGCTGGTCTTTCTAATTCTTTACATGTTTAGTGAAAAACTGGTAGAAACAGGAAGAAAAGCTAGTTGTCACATGTCCATAAGTATGAAAATTGCATAAAATTGCCATGTGATGACTGCTGGAGCCAGCAAGAGCTGAATCAGTGACTATATAACATATTGTTAGGATTGGCATGCTAAAGTGTTTAATTTTGTAATTAAAAGGGGTTGCCCAGGTCTTAGATGAAAGTCTGCAGTCACTCTGAATGCAGGCTTATGAATTCTCACATTGTGTGCACTGCACAGTTTTAGAATTCTTCCTTGACAGGGGCAAAAGTGGACAGTCATGTGAATGCAAGTATGTGATTTGTATACTTCTTGCCACATTCTGACTAGCATGGCAGTGCATGTCTTGTTAGCATATGGCTGCATGTATGTAAATCACATACTTGCTGTTTTGTGACCGCCCACTCTCACTGCCAGCACCAGACAATCCAGACAGGGTGCAATGTGTGCAGTGTGAGAATTCAGAAGTCTGCAGTCACAAAGAGTAACTGCCGACTCATCACAAACTTGGAGAACCCCTTTAATGCTCCTAACAAATAAAAACATAGTAACCCTTAACTTGTCAGATGGTACAATACTTTATTAACATAGCCATGCATCATGTAATCTTATAAATTATGAATTGTTATTGTGTGAACAGGATTAGAACTAATAACAGCACAAGAATCCATCACCAGAACCACCATCAGTACCAAAATAGATCACTAGAACCCCCAAAAGCACAAAAACACAGCATCACCACCCTCATCAGTACAGAACTATGTGGAGCCCCAAGGGACGTGGGGTACTCGGTGCCGGACCGATCTGCTGCTGGGGATGTCACTGGTGGCCTGGTCCGGACCGTGTCCCTGGCTCAGCACAATAAAAGGGGATTATTTACAGGGGATATGTCACGGGTGACGCCACCCACTTGGTGCGGCCAGCGATGGGGCCGCCGCTGCTGCAGAACCTCCGGGGGTGATGGAATGGCAGCGGGGATGGTATAGTTCTAGTGGGGAGAACTGTATCCCCCGGGGCAGTAAGGAGTTAAAGTCTAATTGGTCTGTGTGAGCACACTTACTTTGCAGCTGCAGGGATCTCTCTTCCTGTGCTGGTGCTGACAGGCTGTAGCTCTGCAGGTTGAGATCTTCCTGGTGCAAGCCTGTATGGGAGAAAGGGTCTGCAGATGGAAGCAGGCAGGAGGCAATGCAGGGTTTCCAAAGCTTTACTTAGTTCCTTCAGTCAGCTTACAAGTTAGTTGTTACACAGTTCTTAACATTCAGTTGCATTCTCCCTTTCCGGGTTCCCTTCTCTCCTGCAGCCAGGCTCCTCTCTCCTTGTGACCCCTCACACAGTCTCTTAGTATGCCTTTCCGGGCTATTACTCTCTCTCTCCGTCTTACACGGGTGTATGCGGACGCTGAACAGTATGGCGGTGACTCGGGCTTCTGTGAGTCCTAGTGTGTCACTGAGCTGCCTGTTCTTTGGGTTAGGAACTCCAGCTTGAAACTAAAGCTCCCCGTCAGTGAATCTGGGGATACCGGGTGAATCGTCGGCCCCCTTCAGAGCTGACACTCTGCTGTAGCCCAGCCTGCAGTAGTCCACAGCATTAAACTACCAGGCTCCTTCCTCTGTTTCCTTCAGATATCTAGGAGGGCTTCTCCACCTGCTGTTAGTAGCTTCTGCTGCTGTCTAGGGCACGGGTTGCACCGTCCCTTCTCTGTCTATCACACTCCTGGTGGTTTCAGCATCTTGGATGGGCTTTTCCCCCCCATCTGGCTCGCATTGGCTCAGTACGGGTCAGCGCTCCTCAGCTTAGGCACTTCCAGGCAGCATGTGTCTTTCTGTCTCAGCTCAGCTCAGCTTCCCCTTGTCTTTGCTGCTCAGCACCATGGCTTACTAACTTCCTTTACTCCTCCCCCTCTCTATATACTGTCAGTCACCTGACCTTCTGGTGTGCCCAACCCACTCCTCATCCACCACTCCTTCTGGTCTCATATAGTCTCCGACCTCAGAGCTGGATGTGAACCCTCTCTATGCGTGGGGATGTGGGCTGTGAGGGTGTAGTGTTTACCATGTCCTAACTGCCTGGCTGCAGTACCCTTCTGTGGCCACCTGTACGCAGGGGCGCCACATTCTCCCGGAGTTAAACAGCGCGTCCGCGCGCGACTCGACATTGGTTACCCTGAAAACATTTTTATATTATATATACCAATAAACATTATGGATTCTTGTTTCTTCCCTTTCGGGAGGCACGATTCTTGGAACGTTACATTAACTATAAACAAGTGCATGGGTATATATACTCATCATTACCCTCTTTTCTCTGTAAAAGACATTATAAGACATTGCTTCGTATAAAAGTATAAAATCTCTTCTTCTTTTCAAAAAGTGCTAAAACTTTCAAAAATTCTCAGAAAGTGCAAAAGTCTCAAAAAGCAGCTTCAAAACGGTTACAGTCTCGTGCACTACTTCTCATGTGCAGCTGGTCTTAAAACCAAAGGGGAGCACACAAGTGTGCTTAACTATATACAAGAAAGTTAGTATCACGTCATTGTCTATGATGCAAATGTTCAGTTTGAGACACATATAAGACTGACAGGGGAATGCTAGCATTCATTCAGGTAAGGTTGGGGGAGCAATAAGGAACAATGTACATTCACACTTACAGTTTCTTCTGCTTCATCTGTACTTCTTTAAGGACCCGTGTTCACTCCTTCGCTTGCTTCCATGGCAGCGTCTGCGGTGCTGACCTCCTCTTGGGGAACAACTCCAGGTGTTGCAGAGCGTCAATTAGCAGGTAGCTCTCCGGTGTCTGAGTGATGGCATCTTTGGTGAGCACCGGGGTCTCAAGTATGACGACAGGATCCGTGTTGGTCGCCACATCAATGTAGCTCGACTCATATAAGTCATCTCGCACTTCACAATATTCTGCAGTCGAGGCTTCATCTTTTTCTGCTTGCAAACAGAGTCTCTTGACTTGGAGGCCGTACGGGCCGCGCTCGCCTTGTGCAATGTGGTATGATACCCACTCGCCGATCTCGACCTGGCGATCTGGATGGTCTGGCGGGAGCTCTTCTTCCACCTCTCTTTTATTGATAAATATATCATACCGCCCTCCGAGTTCGCGGGCGAAGGCGTAACCTCTTTCTCGGATGACCTTTACAATCTGGCCCTCGTGTCTTGGGGAGTCCTGAATCTCACGGTCGCGGCGGGCTGCGTTTTTGGCCTCTTTGGCGCGGGCTACCAGCTCCTGCTTCTGTGCCAGCCTCTCGACCTCCTCTTTCTCCCACCTCCGCACACATCTCCGGATGTATTCTTCTCGGGTTATGATTTCCGCGGGGCCTACTTCACCTTCCGACTCGCCTAGAAAGCCCATCAGATCTTGACAGTCCTTACTCCGCTCCCACCAGCAACGCAGCTGCTCCCCTCTCACCTCAAGTGTCTTTGGCGCAGGGATCAGGGGCTCCGGCAGCTTCAGGAACCCTTCCGGTAGAGCTCCGAGCGGGTCGACATCTCTCCATGCCTGGTTCACGATAGCTGGCGGGGTACTCACATCCACAAGTACAGCAGTATGGCCTTCAGCGCCGCTCGCGGCATGTCCGTGCTCTTCGACCCGGCCGGGTCGCTGTAGCCGGACTTCGTAGTTCGGGCTGCGGTCGATGTCTATCTGGATCCGGGTTCTATTAGCTTCCTGAACCCGTGTCATCCTCGGGGGCAGCAGCCGCAATACACCCCTCCGGGTGTCTAGGATGCGGGGACGCTCTTCTCCACCTTCCGCCATCTCTACGCGATCACACGGGGTCTCTCCTCGACCGGGTTCCTCCACTGGTTCAATCTGTGGGCCCTCCGGGATCACTCGTGGTCTCTCGCACAGAGCGCTCTTCAGTGCGTCCTCCGCTTCCGTCCTCGTGTCTCTGAATGGCGACTGCTTCTCTTCCGGTTGCCTACTCCGCCCCCTCCTGATGACGATTTCCGGCTCAGTTCGCGCCAGATCTTTGGTAGGAGGGTCTAGGGGCGGCGGCTCTTCTTTGAGAGTGACAGCTGGCTCTCCCGGAGTTAAGGAGAGCCAGGGCGGGACCTTCTTTTCGCGCCTTGGACCGGACCGGCCCACGATGGGAGGCTTAGGAACGCCCCCTCTGCACATGGCGCTAGTCCCTTATGGCCGCCATTAGGGTCAGATTTTGGCGGGAAAAGTCCAGAAACAGTTCTTTTGGCGCACAAGGTCCAATTCTTTTGGACCGGGTAGATCCTGTTCGTGACGCCAGGTTGTGGAGCCCCAAGGGACGTGGGGTACTCGGTGCCGGACCGATCTGCTGCTGGGGATGTCACTGGTGGCCTGGTCCGGACCGTGTCCCTGGCTCAGCACAATAAAAGGGGATTATTTACAGGGGATATGTCACGGGTGACGCCACCCACTTGGTGCGGCCAGCGATGGGGCCGCCGCTGCTGCAGAACCTCCGGGGGTGATGGAATGGCAGCGGGGATGGTATAGTTCTAGTGGGGAGAACTGTATCCCCCGGGGCAGTAAGGAGTTAAAGTCTAATTGGTCTGTGTGAGCACACTTACTTTGCAGCTGCAGGGATCTCTCTTCCTGTGCTGGTGCTGACAGGCTGTAGCTCTGCAGGTTGAGATCTTCCTGGTGCAAGCCTGTATGGGAGAAAGGGTCTGCAGATGGAAGCAGGCAGGAGGCAATGAAGGGTTTCCAAAGCTTTACTTAGTTCCTTCAGTCAGCTTACAAGTTAGTTGTTACACAGTTCTTAACATTCAGTTGCATTCTCCCTTTCCGGGTTCCCTTCTCTCCTGCAGCCAGGCTCCTCTCTCCTTGTGACCCCTCACACAGTCTCTTAGTATGCCTTTCCGGCTATTACTCTCTCTCTCCGTCTTACACGGGTGTATGCGGACGCTGAACAGTATGGCGGTGACTCGGGCTTCTGTGAGTCCTAGTGTGTCACTGAGCTGCCTGTTCTTTGGGTTAGGAACTCCAGCTTGAAACTAAAGCTCCCCGTCAGTGAATCTGGGGATACCGGGTGAATCGTCGGCCCCCTTCAGAGCTGACACTCTGCTGTAGCCCAGCCTGCAGTAGTCCACAGCATTAAACTACCAGGCTCCTTCCTCTGTTTCCTTCAGATATCTAGGAGGGCTTCTCCACCTGCTGTTAGTAGCTTCTGCTGCTGTCTAGGGCACGGGTTGCACCGTCCCTTCTCTGTCTATCACACTCCTGGTGGTTTCAGCATCTTGGATGGGCTTTTCCCCCCCATCTGGCTCGCATTGGCTCAGTACGGGTCAGCGCTCCTCAGCTTAGGCACTTCCAGGCAGCATGTGTCTTTCTGTCTCAGCTCAGCTCAGCTTCCCCTTGTCTTTGCTGCTCAGCACCATGGCTTACTAACTTCCTTTACTCCTCCCCCTCTCTATATACTGTCAGTCACCTGACCTTCTGGTGTGCCCAACCCACTCCTCATCCACCACTCCTTCTGGTCTCATATAGTCTCCGACCTCAGAGCTGGATGTGAACCCTCTCTATGCGTGGGGATGTGGGCTGTGAGGGTGTAGTGTTTACCATGTCCTAACTGCCTGGCTGCAGTACCCTTCTGTGGCCACCTGTATGCAGGGGCGCCACAACTACATCACCAGAGTTTAATATTTTAGTGGATACTTAGGAATCTGATATTTTTCGACTAGACAAGACAGAGACAAGGTTTTGAGTTCAAGTATGTGTAGCAAAGTATAAGCAAATCGAGGTGAGGATGCAAACAAAGAGCGAAGAAGAGCGAACAAATCTATATGGTGAAAACAAACTTAAACTTAGTCCCAATAATTCATGCAGAGCGCGGCTGACACAGTAAAAGTATGAGCAGAAATAGTTCTTGTAAGCGCATATATATTTAAGAGAACACAAGTCCCGGAAACAGTCTTTAGGCAGAACAACCTGCTCAGCAATTTGATGACTGACCAGTATAAACTAGGCTGAAAATAGGTCCCGACTCCCGAACAGTGTCTTGCAGTGCAGCCCACACTGAAACCTACTGTGTACATCGGCAATTAACAGGATAACAGAGTTTTTACAGACCATGGAAGTACAATAGGCAAGTAGAGACGCTCAGCCCCAGAGATTTAAGTATATGAATGAAGAAAGCCAGGAGACAGAGAAGGCACAGCAGAGCAGATTTCTGGCAGCAGGTGCAGCAAGCAATGACCTTGACTTTAGGAGGAGCTGGAACAGCAGATGGTCAAGACAGCAGAACTCACAGGTAACAGCAGTCACGATGGTCTGTCTTACCTGAAAGACTTGTGACTGGTTTGGGACCCCGGTCTCATTCTTTTATTGAGATTCCATTTTAAACATGTTTCTTTCCTTTCGCAGTTCAGGGATTAATATCAGTTTTCTGCTGCTATCAGACTCCTTAGTTTCTTTACCAGGTGTGGATACTTTGTGATTACGCCCATCCCCTCTATGTGGTCACAAGGTTCCAGTATCCTTTGCTGGTGATTGAACTTTCCCGGCCAAACCTCCTGAGGTGAAGGAGGTTCTCTGGAGAGCTGACTACTGCTAAGCCATTTGCTGGCAAGGAGCATGGCAGCACGCGTGAAGTTGCCGTGTTGTTTCCCTGTCTGTCTCCCCTTCCCTCTTGTCTTTTTTATTGCAGTGGTTGGGACAACAGCAGGACAGCGATGGAATAGGTATCCTGTTAGGCGATGGGTTGAAAGAACCCATCTAGAGACGGTAGGGAGATCAGGGCACAGCCTTTTACATGCATGTGAGTGCAGGAGTTCACCTCTTCCCCATTGCCTATGAACATCGTCATCCACTGTATTTGTTCCCCAGAGGTGTCTCCTCATCTGTTGCTTCATGTAGTAGTACACCTGACATCATTGGTCTATGCGTCACAGTCACGCACAGTAGCCAGACATCCCCCTTAGTCCTGCGTGAAAACAGCTGAGCGAAATGAGGAGTCAAATCTGGAGTGACCTAACAGAGCCAGATAGCACACAAAATACTCAGGAATAGGGATGGGTCCAAGACTGGAACATACGGTAAATAGGCAGAACAGACATTAATTCAAGGTCAAAATGAAGAAGCAAACGCCATCTTGGATAAGGCAAAGAGACACCAAAAGTTGAATGGAAAACCCGAAACCTGACACAGAACCAAAGGCAGTACCGAAATGTATCATCAGGACCAGCAGCAGTACAGACATACATCCATATAACCACCATCAGTACAGAGCCACAGTTTCAAAATCCTCATCAGTACAGGAATACATCACTAGAACCAACAGTACATGGTACATCAATTGTAACATCAGATCAGTCCCACATACATGTGTACCACATGAACCTACAAATCCCAGTATGTCCTTAACAATGGTAAGGAGATACTGGGTGGTGTTGTTAATGTTATCAGACATCATAAGTCTGCAGTTCTTAAAGGGATCCTGTCACCCCCAAAACGCATGTAAACCTATTAAAACCTGTCCCTAGAGCATATTAACACTTTCCCTACACTGTTTTTACCTCCTAAAAGCATTAAGTGACATTGAATAAAAACGTTTTATAAGTACCTGATTAGTGCTGATAATGAGTGACTATCTATTCATAGTCACTCATCAAGACTGCCCCTCTGCTTCATAGCACGCCTGAATAGGCGTGATCTACATCCAGGATTCAAATTCGTGCCTCCCCGCTGTGCCCTGTGTCGTAGGAGGCTGCAGTGTGGCTGGTGACGCGATCCGCGTCATTCCCGGCGCCTGGTGACGTATTTAGACCGGCGCCGAGCTGTTAGCTTCAAAATGCGCACTGCGCATGCGCATTGGGCATGCGCAGTGCGCATTTTGAAGCTAACAGCGCGACGCCGGTCTAAATACGTCACCAGGCGCCGGGAATGACGCGGATCGCGTCACCAGCCACACTGCAGCCTCCTACGACACAGGGCACAGCGGGGAGGCACGAATTTGAATCCTGGATGTAGATCACGCCTATTCAGGCGTGCTATGAAGCAGAGGGGCAGTCTTGATGAGTGACTATGAATAGATAGTCACTCATTATCAGCACTAATCAGGTACTTATAAAACGTTTTTATTCAATGTCACTTAATGCTTTTAGGAGGTAAAAAGAGTGTAGGGAAAGTGTTAATATGCTCTAGGGACAGGTTTTAATAGGTTTACATGCGTTTTGGGGGTGACAGGATCCCTTTAACCACAATACTGAAGAGAATTATGCTGGCTTCAGAGTTGCGGACCCTCCGCAGCGTCCTGCGGAGGGGATCCGCAAGCTGACCGCAGCCCCTATGTTTATAATGAGAGCGCACGGTGCTGCGCAGGTCTGCGCATGACCGTGCGCTCCCATTCACTGCAATATGTGATTTGTATGCAGGCGGATGCCCGCGCACAAATCACAGACAATCACACACTCTCGTCCGCACCAGGAACGCGACATGGTTGAGTTCCTGATGCGGACGAGAGCGTGTGATTGTGTGTGATTTGTGTGCGGGCATCCGCCTGCGTACAAATCACATATTGCAGTGAATGGGAGCGCACGGTCATGCGCAGACCTGCGCATGACCGTGCGTTCCCATTATAAAGATAGGGGCTGGCGTGGCTGCGGTCAGCTTGCGGATCCCCTCCGCAGGACGCTATATATTGTGTCAGTATCACAAGTAGTCATTTACATCCAGAAACCTTATAGATGAGGTAATCTCTGATTGCAGTAGTTCTCTTTTTTTGTTCCTCTTTTCCAGACATCACAATGACGTTTCACATCTACAACTTGTCCCTGTAGACTTCCTCTTCTCTGGTCTTTTGCAGCACATCCCACCGGTATAATACCCTTAAAGATAGATAAAAATATGTGCTCTTTGCTGTGCCCCTGAATAAATAATTGTCCCTCACTGTGTTCCTTGCACAAAATATGATGCACACACTGTCCTTCTTATGGTGCATGCCCTTAACTCTTTCCATACTAAGTACCCTAATCACACTATATTCACACACTGTGTCCTCCTATAATGCCCAGTCTCTATACTGTGTTCCATCATGCTACCCTCTCCCACACTACCGAGACTTTATTCTGTGCCCCCTCGCATTTTTCTCATCTCATACTGTATCCTTCACTATCTCTTCACTCATCACGTGTCATTCCACATACTGTGTCCATGCCCATCTATCCACTCATTCTTCATGCTGTGTCCGCACACATTTCCCCCTTCACTCACCATATTGTGTCCGTGCCCATCCGGCTTCTTGTTCCCCATACAGTGTCCTCGTATTTACTCCCTTTGTCCCCATCCAGTTCTCAAATTTCTCCATGCCCTTGTTTTCAATACTGTGTCCTCAAATATATTGCCTCCCACTCCATATCGTGTCATCAAATTTACCCCCTCCTTCCACATACAGTCCTTAGATTTTTTCCGCTTAACGTGTCCGAATACAGTTCATTCCCCCATCCTTCTCTCCTCATACTCATTTTTCAAAGTCCTTTCTTCCTTCCCTTAATTGCAATAAGTCTTCAGTGTCATAAGCTCCACTGTGCAACATACCACCAACTGTCAACCGCCTATGAAAGCCCGCAAGTGACTTCAACAATGTGATCAGCTGACCAGATCATGCTTCTGACATCATCCTGACCCAGAAGTAAAATTGATTAAAGGAAGCCAGTGCTGCTGCACTTTCTCTGAGCTGTCTGTCGCTTGACAGCCAGCTCAAAAATGGCCAAATCCCAGTCCATGGCAGTAAAATATAGCCACAAGGGAGACATCTCAGACCTCTGCTTCAGGATTTCAAAGATTGCTGTATTATTTACCACTAACTTTAATGTATATAAAGTATTACAATATTTAAAAGATAATGTTAAAATCACATTGCATACAGATGTTATACGCAGGGGTGGACTGGCCCAGGTGGCAGGGAGGCACCCCAGGCCGGTGTATAGTCCACCTTCACGCGCCCCCACAGTGAGAGTGGCCGCGCACTAACTGCATTGAACGGCGGGAACGGGACGCAGAAGGTTTGGGGGCAGCGGAGCGGCGGCAGAGGCGAGTACAAAGCTGCGACAGCACCAGAATCCCCTCCCGCTACTCACTTGCTGCGCTCAGCACCCCTACGCTCCTCACTTGCACTCAGCACCCTCCCCCCCGCGCCTTACTTGTGCTCAGCAGCCCCCCCAACCCTTACTTGCACTCCGCAGCCCCCCGATACCCCAGTTGGCTGGCAGAGGCAGACTGCCCCCCAGGGCAACATCTGCCAGTCAGCCCAGGCTTATACGGAAGTTAGGCGAAAAAAAATGCACACTTGCATAGCACTTGCATTAAATTCAGAATATCAAACGGATTTTACTTATCCTACTTTCCTGGATGAAAATTGTTCCAATTTTTAATACGCTCGAGTAACTCTAGCTTTAAAGGAACCTGTCAGGTATCCTTGCACCCTAGAACCAAAAAGCAGTTCTGGGTGCATATCTGAAATCCAAGCATGTGAAGCATGAATAAACTGATCTTTAGAAAAAGTATTTCTAAAGATTGCTTATGATATGCTAATTAGGGTTTGACTAGTCGAGGAGACATTGGTTCCATTGACTAGTCAGCCCACATAGCATGTTATTCCGCTCCTGTGGGCGAGATAACATTTTGCATAGCATAGTCATCCCAATTGCACAGCTGTATATCCCTCACCTTTGAGCGTCTCTGTCTCAGGGCGTATGTGCATTGAGAACCCAGTCCCACCATGAGATTTTACGTACACTATTCCATACTATTGTTCCATGGTATTTCCTCATTTGTCGTGTTGCAGAACCATCTGCTGGTAAAACGTATAGTTTATATATCCCCTTTGCATTGTAAAGATTCAACATGTGAATTGAGTGTTATCTTGCTGGCCGGGGACATAGACACAAGGCTCAATAGGAGGAGTTAATTCAACCTCTTGTCTGTGTAGACAGAGCTGAAAATTCCCCAGTCTAGTACAAGATGTGACACAGAGCAACCTCATGTGAGTGGTCTCCTCACCACCTCCAGGCTCCAAGACTGGGAGTTCCATCCTTCCCTTCACCACATGATTTACAGCAAGGCCTAATACCTTGGATCTATTCTCTGACTTCTACAGTAAAAATGCCTAAAGACTTTTAACCCTGGATCCTTGATGTCCGAATTTACACATGCTTCCTCATAGTAAGTCATACTAAATGTACAGCAGAACTTATTGCCTGCATGTTGAAGAATTTGAGGGTCACCTGCCTCACCGCATCTGTAAATTATTTGCTTCAAATATATTTTTGCACATGCTGTGACAAGCTGTTAATCTACCACAGGATTCCAGGTCTGTAAAATACTCTTACTATATATCTACTATACAAAAGACTTTGAACTTTCTTATAACCACCTACAAATACTACTTCTAAATAATATGGGTTATTACAGCTCCAGAACCTCAATTCCATGTCAGAATCTAACTCTGAATGTATTTGCGGTGGACTACCCACGTGAACTGTGACATATTTACTCTATGTTATATTCCCTGTTCCTGCAAAAGTAAACGCAACTGTTATTCTCAAGATCTGAGTCTGTGGTCATTCCTTCAGCTGCAGACACTATGTGGAGTTGAATAGGATGGAACAAAAGCCCCCATTACAAGGGCTTTATATATGAACCTTCAGCTTCAGAGAGGCTTACTGTGCATGATTAGGAGTCGTCAAATACTTTCAGTCATGCGCACTATGCTAAAGCTGGATGTATGCTTCAGAAAGGCACAGTGCACATGATCGGAAATGTGGTGACTCGATCATTCACGCTGAGTTTCTCTGATGTCGGAAGTGCATACAACTGGAGAGACGTTCAAGGGTAAGGGATATGCAGTCGTGCGATTGGGATGACGATGCTATGCAAAGTATAAACTTGATTCCAGCTCACCCAGTTGCTCTATGCTCATTCACCTGAAGTTGAGACACCGGCCTCGCCCTGGCCTCACTTAAAAAAACAATAGAAAAAATTGGCGCCCGGCTCAACAGGACAGGATTTTTCTTTTCTTTTTCTTTTTCAAAAGAAAATAAAGTTCATACAAAAGAAAAATTTAAATGGTCAACATCACCCAGTCTACGCGTTTTCGACTGCACTAAGCAGTCTTACTCATTACTCATGACTCATGAGTAAGACTGCTTAGTGCAGTCGAAACGCGTCGACTGGGTCATGTCGACCATGTAAATTTTTCTTTTGTATGAACTTTATTTTCTTTTGAAAAAGAAAAAGAAAAGAAAAATCCTGTCCTGTTGAGCCGGGCTCCAATTTTTTCTATTGTTGTATGCGAAGTATGTTATCACACCCACAGGGGCGGAATAACATGCTATGTGGGTTGACTACATGAGGGAATTAATGTCCCCACGGCTAGTCAAAGCCTTAATTAACATGTCATAACAGATCTTTTGAAATACTTTTTCAAAAGATCAGTTTATGTATGCTGCAACATACTGGGACTATCAGGCAGGGATTTGAGATATGCACCCAGAACTGCTCATGGTTCTGGGTGCACAGGGGACCTGACATGTTCTCTTTAAAGACAATCTGTCAGTAGTTTCAACCCTCCTAAGCCCTCTATATATACATGCAGGTAATTGGAAACTGAAAATTGCCCTGCGATTGTGACTTTAAATACACAGCTTCTCATTTTATGCAGCTTCTCATATAATGACTTTTATCACAGATTTCATTCTTTGCTACGCAAAAGATAGTATCTGCAGCAAATCCATGTTAAAACCTGAAATGAACTCTCATGTAACAAATAGATATTCAGTTACTGACTTTAAAGGGAATCTGTCAGTAGGATCAACCCTCTTGAGCCATCTATATGAACATGTAGGTCAATGCAAGCTAAATAAAATGATTCCTTTATATATGGTTTCTATGTCTTTTTCCAGAGAAATCCATATTTTTCATATATGTACTATGAAAGGTACAAGTTTCACATTGGTGAAACCCCCTTTCATTTAAAATAAGCATGAAATGCAGATACTCAGGGAGATCAGTGTCCGGCCCATAGATTAATGGTACCGTTACACACACAGATAATTGTGCAGATATTGGTCGCACATCTCTGGTTGCAGTGAAATCATGGACACATTGTTCCATTTTGCGACTGTGTACAAATGTAACAATGTGTCCATGATTTCACTGCAACCAGAGATCTGCAAACAATCTCTGCACAATTTTCTGTGTGTGTAACGGTACCCTAACAGCTCCTTCACATATAAGAAAAATGTGGATATCTCTGAATTAAGATATCAGATTGCAGATATCAAAGTATAATTTTATTCAACTCCCTAATATGTGCATGCCTTAAGGCCCTGTCACACATAAAGAGATCGCTAACGAGATCCCTATTCGTGACGCAACAGCGATGTCGTTCTGTGTGACACGCACCAACGATCTGGCCCCTTCTGTGAGATCGTTGATCGTTACACACTGCTCTGGGTCATTCCTGCGTCGTTGGTCTCCCGCTGGGAACGCTACATTGTTGTGTTTGCCAGAGATAATGAGTAACGATTTCAATGCTATGCTATGGAGAGAAAATTCACAACGACCTCGGTATAATTCTGGATCGCTAGTGCGTCGTTTTTCACATCGCTGGTAAGATGCCCGTTTGACATCTTACCAGCGATGTGTAAACGACGCACCAGTAATCTGCACATCGTTATCGAGATCGGGACCGCTGATACGTCGTTATGTGAGACTGGGCCTTTATCAGGGGCTGGCTGGCAGATTTCAGCCTGGGTGGCAAGCACAGTTCAGAGGCCCATTATGACGGGCCACCAGCCCCTCTGCCGCCTGAGGCGAAGTGAGGAGCGGTGGGGGGGGGCATCTGGTACTAGCATTAAAGCAAAGACCGCAGCCTTATCATTTCTAATGTGACGCATGGTGCCTGCAGATGCTTGCAGAGCGCTGTGCGCTCCCGTTGCCCGTCATGAGTGATCTTTGCGCATGCGGAGTCTGGCATGCGCACAGATCACACACTTTCGTCCGCACCGGGAATGCGACAGGTCACTCATGGCAGGCAACGGGAGCGCATGGCAGTCTGCAAGCATCTGCAGATACCGTGCGGCCCATTATAAAAGATAAGACTGCCGGCTCCTTGCAGATGTCTGCAAATGTGAACCCAGCCTTACATTTACATGTAAGCAGCAGCAGGACAACAAACTCAGAGTCACACACACACAAGCAGTTCACTTACATTTACACAGGCGAGACGTTCAGGCGACTCAGGCGAGGCAGGCAGCAGTAGTGCAGCAGCACACTACTTGTCTTTGCAGCAGCAGCACCAGGCAGGGAGGTAGTGGGGGAACTCAGACTGGCCTGGCTGGCCTCCGCTCCGGCTCCAGTCCTCAGTCAATCCAACGGCACTGCCTGTGGGGCCACCTGGCTGCCACCACCAGACTCCTGTCTCACCGGCAGCAAAGCAGACAGCAGAGCAGCCAGAGCCGCACAATCAAATTTCAAACAGTATGGCGGCCATCACTGTTTGCGCTCCGCTCTGGAGGGACTGGGTGGGTTCACACAAGGTTCACTGCCTGCGTGCTGACGTAGCACGCAGGCTACACACCGCTCTGAACCCTCCCTCCTCCCTGTCTTTGCTGGGCTGGCCTGTGGCGTAGGCGCTCTCTCATCCACTCCCTGCATCCCGCAGGCCAGCCGGGTGCCATGACAATGCACCCGCTGCTGCCGGAAGACCGGACCGGCCCCGCGGTGGCGCAGCCTGCAGAGAGAACTGAGAGCTCTTCTCAGAGGTGAGTGCAGCGGCTGCGGGCGGCCGCGCCGAGCCGACAGACGGCCGCCCGCTAGCACTGACTCAGTCAGTGACTTAATCGCGCCCGACGTCCCGCCGGTTGCCAGAACGACGCAGCCCTTGCTGCGATTTGAAGCCCGGGCGGTCCCACTGCGGCCGCACCCCGGTGACAGCCGGCCGCTCAGTCAGATGATCCTTTCACTATTCAGGGCGGCTGCCGGCAGTACCAGGCGGCCCTGAACTGTCACTATACCGGCGGCCCGGAGGGCAGTTGCCCCCCAGGAACCCGGCCCAGTCCGCCCCTGGCCTTTATATAGACGAAACTAGGAGAGTTGTTACTGACTGATACCCTTCATTTATTTTACTCGCGTATATAGCACTATTAATTCTACAGCACTTTACAGACATTATGATGTAAATTACCTATCAGTATGCCTTTGCAGTGTGGGAAGAAACTGGACTACCTAGAGGAAACCAATGCAAACACAGAGAGAACATACAATAATGATATGTTGTCCTTGGTGGGATTTGTCCCCATTATAATTGTTCGCAGCACTGCAGATCCACAATGCTTCCCGCTTAATAATATGCTGTGGGGTTTTTGGCCCCAAATCTGGATAGAAAATCTGCAGTGTATCTGCCAGCCAATCCCCTCAATATAAAGTAGTCCAAATAGTTATCTAGGTGTTTATTTATATCTCCAAATAAAAGATAGCAATCCTTGTCAGAACTTTTATAAGTCTGGAGGACTCATGTATGGCCTGTCATATTTTTACATTTTTTGAAGAAGTGGTCTCCCCTGGTTAGAGAATTCATGCTTAAACAGTATTTATTAAGGAATTCTTGAGACAACCCATTTAAAAATGTACACCTCCATAGATTGGCAAGATCTCAGTTCAAGGAAACAATTAGAAACAATTAGAACGTAGGTAAATAAACAAAAAAACAGTAAATTACATCGATGTGATAATAGTTTAACTACTGTATATAATGGAACCATACTCCTGAGCATTGAAAATGTAAAAAGAGAATTGTCCATAATATTCAGGCGTGGGAACAGTATGCTTTCTTCTCAGTCCTCCTAAATACAACATGAACCCCCACATAATAACTCCTGAGGATGAAGATAATGGAGACAATGGATAGCGGGTGGCAGCCGGATGATGAAAGGCATGGTGCCGCCCATGTCACACTGTTTTCAACCCTTCAGCTGTCTCAGTCTGGACTGGAAAAGCCAGAGAGCCAGATGTGACCCACAGGCCATACTTTGCCCATCCTTGCTTTAGGTTGTTACAAAGGCAACCCCCTGAAAATAGTGTGTGATCAATATACATCTATTGTTTTACGAAAGCTTAATAAGACATATGGCCAGCAGTTAAAACCAGCTGTTACATATTGCTACCATTAAAAGAGTTGCTGTTTGAAGGTACTCTACTTCTAGGTTTATATTGCCCTATCTAAGGTTACCATGCAGACAGAGACTCTATTTCCTGTACAGTGTGTCAGTTACTAGTTAATATGGTGTAGTTTTTATAAAATTACCATCACACCTGTGTCAGTGTCTGCCACCTTTGTTCCCACCTTCCTTGATAGAAAATCCTGCACTTTTGCTGCAGATAATAACATGGTGGTCCTGTGTACCTCTCTGGGTCCTGTGGTGCATTCAGGCTTGGAATTTGGGGCACGTTGTGGTTTATTGTTGTGTTTGCTCATTATTGTTAGTCATGGGCTGGGCATCTATCTTTTTAATGTCATGATTTCTGTTCCCCACCGCTATTTATAGGGTCTTCTTGAGCTAGTTAGCATATGTTTTTCTGTCTTTAGCCCCCTAAGTAGATTCTGGTTGTTTGACCACTGATTGTGTTTTGACCACTTTTTTCCTGATGTTTGTGTTTCAGCTTCCTGATTATCCTTTACCGCAGGTTCTATAGGCCAGGTTGCCATGCGCAGTGACCAAGTGGCAGTCACACTTTTTATTGCAGAGCCGTATGGAAACAGGGGTCGTTCATATTCTTGAACTGTGAGCCTGTCCCACCAAAGCTTTCACTCTATTTCTATGCATAGGTCAAAAACGATCAAAATTGTCAATCAAAGGCGGGTCGATGGTGGAAACCTACAACTCATGGATCCAGAGGATTCCTATCTATGTGCACATTCCTGGTATAACTCCTGAGCTCAGCT
>JARQOC010000002.1:622181252-622208977 GCA_033576535.1 Allobates femoralis
CCGGTACATTACATATAAAGGAAAAGGACTGGCATCACCTAATGTAAAGGTGCAAGCAAAAAATCAATGTACTTAGAAAAAAGAGAATTGCTGCAACACTAAACATAATATGAGTGTGAATAAGCTAATGGCTAATGGCAAACAATGAAAAGCAGTTCAAATGTGTACAGCTAAAAATGTATATGGTGATGCCAGTCCTTTTCCTTTATTTGTAATGTATTATTTATTTTGGACTGTGCACCCTTCCCCTGCCCTGTAGCTAGACCTACCGCTCCATTTTACTGTAGACCTGGTCCTCTATGAACCGCCATTTCCTGGTGTAGCTGCGGACTGCAATTCGTAGCGGGGGGGCCCCAGAAAGCTTGACAGGAGATGCGTCGCTGGACAGGTAAGTATGATTATGTTTATTATTTTATTATTTTACAGCCCCTGCCCCCGAACTGGCCCGAACTGTAACGGACCTTGTCACCGAATAGTATGTATTCGGTACGGGTCCCGAGTTTTACAGCTCGAGTACGCCCATGCCTAATCATGAGATTTTAGAGCAAAATGACCTACCTAGTATAAGAAAATGTGGTTTCAGTTGAAGGTTGTAGCTCTTTCAGCAAGACAATGACCCAAAGTACACATCCAAAAGTACACAGGAGTGATTGAAAAAGAAAACATGGCCAGCAATGAGTCCTGACCTTAATCCCATTGGGATAAAGAACCCTGCAAACATTCTAGAGCTTGAACAAACTACGATGGAAGAGTGGGAAAAAATACCAACTGAGCAGTGCCAGAAGCTTATAGATGGCTACAAGAAACGTTTGGAGGCTTCATCAATGCCAAGGGGTGTGCAACCAAATAATAATTAGGAGCCTTTATTGCTGCACATGCTGTTTATTCTGTTTATTCTTTTAAACTGCAACATGTAAGTTGACAAACACTTTTATTTTTATATTACTTTGGAGCTCTAATTCAAAAATCCTGTGGATATACCTTTGGTACATTTTCATTTATTTTTGAAGATATTGTGCCGTCTATGAAAAAAATGAAGGGATGCCAAAAATGGTCAGCAGCATTATAGGTGGGGGTCACATCTCTGGGACTTGCACCTATAGTGAGAATGAAGCAACCATAGCAAAAGGAGAATAACTGCAAGGGTGTGTTTGCCAATCTACTCACTTCTATGGGAGTGCTGGAGATAGCCGAGCGGAATTTGGCTATCTTTAGCGCTGCTATAGATGAGAATGAAGCTGCGGCTATGCATATGTGGTCATTATTTCACTATGGGAGCATTATTCTCACTATAGGTACAGATCTCAGAGGTGAGATCTGCACCTACAAGACTAGTGCCACATTCTAGAGATATGTCACCAATGTCTATGGTGAAAGAGCCACTTTAACAAAAACCAGGTCACCTGGTACTTGTAAGGGTCACATGATGGCTCACATGACTGACACCATGTCTAATCCTATCCAGCTATTTTATTGATGTATTTTACAGGACTAAAATCAGGGGCGGAACTACCGTGGTGCAGCTGGTGCAGCTGCACCAGGGCCCCGACCAGCTAGGGGGCCCCTGGAGCTCCAGCGGCAGTTCCGTTCCCCTGACTGGCCCTGCGCGAGATCGGGAGATCCCCCGGGGGCCCCGACACTTTGGGGCCAAACCCACTAAGCCCCGCCCCCATACCCCCTGGGCGCTGTAGGGGGGCCCGGACGCAAAGGGGGGGCCCACTGGTCCCCTGAGCGTCCCCACATGTACTAGGGGGCCCCTGACCGCTGCCTCCACACGCTATCCTTGGGGCCCCCTTACTGCTGCCTCCCCCCTCTCTCCATTACCGGCAGTCGCGCTGATCTGCCTGTCACGTGGGCTGTAGCCGGCGCCGCTCTATTTCCTGTATCGCGCCGGCTGCAGCATCACACCACATGACAGGGTGCGGCGCGCTCAGCGCGACTGCCTGTCGGTAATGGAGAGCGGGGGGATGCAGCACTAAAGGAGGCAGCGGTAAGGGGGCCAGAGGATAGCGTGTGGGGGGCAGCCGTCAGGGACCTCCTTGAAAGACATGTGGGGGTGCTCAGGGGCCAATTAGTGTGGGGGCAGCTCTCATGGGCCCCCCCCCAGGATGAGTGTGGGGGCAGCTCTCATGGGCCTCCCCCAGGATGAGTGTGGGGGAAGCTCTCAGCTCTCATGGGCCCCTGAGGCTGAGGTGTGGGGGCAACACTCAGGGGCCCCTGAAGCTGAGGTGTGGGGGCAGCACTAAGGGGCCCCTGAGGCTGAGGTGTGGGGGCAGCTCTCAGGGGCCCCTGAGGTGTGGGGGCAGCACTCAGGGACCCAACAGAACCCCCTGGTGGTGCTGGGCCCCTCTACTGGTCCTGAGCCCCTCTGGTGCTGCCCGGCCCCCCTGTTGGTGCCTGGTGCTGCCGGGCCCCCCTGGTGGTGCCTGGTGCTGCCGGGCCCCCCTGGTGGTGCCTGGTGCTGCCGGGCCCCCCTGGTGGTGCCTGGTGCTGCCGGCCCCCCCTGGTGGTGCCTGGTGCTGCCGGGCCCCCCTGGTGGTGCCTGGTGCTGCCGAGCCCGGCTGTTGTTTCCACCTCTTTTTGAAACTCCCGTCTCCTGTGGTACTCTGACGTATGGTTTCTGGGCAGTGTGTTGGGTGCTGGGAGTTGTAGTTCTCCTGGGCGGGCTCAATGTTCTCCCGCCGCCTGTCTGTGGTTATTGTGCCTCTTCTGGGATGTCCTCAGCTCTGTGCTGTGCACAGTGTACCGCCATGTCTTCATCTTCGTGCTGTGCACAGACAGTGTACCGTACACTGTCTGTGCACAGCACGGAGCTGGGGACTTGGTGGTACACTGTCTTCCGCCGCCTTAAAATCAGTCTGTTTCTCATCCAGGAGAGTCGGATGAGTGACATCCGTTTTTTGGTCTGTTTGGAAACTGCTGTGCGAGTGGCCAACATTTTTCTCAGATTCTCAGATTACATCCGTGTGCAATCAATCTGTTCTTTCCTCAGCAGCTATTACTGTAGAATCATTTACAGGAACATTTTACAGTGTTCTGAGCTATAGAATGATAATGTATCCGTGAAAAAAACGATGCCTCTCGGATGGTTCGTGTGCTGTCAGTGTGCTGTCTGTGATTTTGTCGGACCCATAGACTTGCATTAGTGAGTCACATACTGTCGCAGCATGTTGCAACTTTTTTCTCATCCTGAATCTGGATGAGAAAAAAAGCGTCCGACACTCGCCAATCTTCTCTCAGAGATTGATTGCAATGTGAGAAAATCACACATTGCACTCATCAGAGTTTCACCCCAGTGTGTCCGTACCCTAATACTAAAATCCATATAGTAATCCTACTGGTGTGGGGAGGGTTTATGGCTCAGTTAGTACACTCCATACTTCATGGTATGGGGGGTTTATGGCTCAGTTTGTACACTCCATACTTCTTGTTATTAACCAGTTAATGCTCTCTTGTCCACCGCACTGCCAAAAGGACGACAGCGAGATAGACAGCAACATGGCATCAGAGAGCCCTCGAAATAGAAGATCCTCAGATCCCGGTATTGTGACATAATATTAAGAATAAAGGTTTTTTGCATTTATATTACATTATGAACTCCACAGCACGGCGGCGAAAATTGCTCCGGCCCCGGGCCCTCCTTCACTCCTGCTTGTTGCCATACACTGGGGTTGTGCAGAGGTGGCAATTGCACCCCTTTTCTTTGTGTTTTAGTATAGTAGTTATATTTTTGTATATAGGGGCAGACAGTGTATGCTATGTTCACTTCCAGATTATCAACAACCAAGTGGCGGCAAATTTTTCGACCGCCCCGGGCGCCACAAACAGTTGCTACGCCGCTGGCTGTGCTGCACACCCGTGGCACTATTCTGGCACTGAGTTCCAGGAGGGGGGGGCCCAAAAAATTTCTTGCACCAGGGCCCACTACAGTCTGGGTCCGCCCCTGACTAAAATAGACCATACCATAGTTGTTCCCTAAGGGACAGGCAACTGTATGTATTTAAAAAAGAACTGTGAACAAAATATTACATCTTACTTTTTTTTCTGTCGTTTTGAGGATGTATTCTTAGAAGATTTGCCCCACCCCATCGTGCTTATGATTGCCACATTATCTTGCTGCATGAAGCAAAACTCCCCGAAACCATATTGTTCAATCTTTCTGGTCCTGAAAAGCAAGCTATGGAAGATGATATCACTGAAAGCCTTACTAAGGCTACTTTTACATTAGCGATCTTCGCCATTCGCTACAGAGCTGACAGTTTTGCTTCATCTGCCGCATAATGGCTCACTTGCAGCAAGCCTGCATTCAGCCCAATTCATTCCCTGTGGGACTTGGGGTCATGTGCGGCACTTGCGGTTTTGCTGAATCTTGCAAATCCGGCACTTGCGGCAATGGAAAAAAAGCGCTGCTAACAGCGTTTTTTTGCCATGCCGCAAGTGCCAGATCTGGCAAAACTGCAAGTACTGAACATGGCCGCCTATAGGGAATGAATTGGACTGAACCCAGGCTTGCTGCAAGTGAGCCATTACGTGGCAGATGCAGCAAAACTGCCAGATCTGCGGTGAGTGGTGAAAATCGCTGATGTGAAAGCAGCCTTAGATATATATTAAAACCTGCTCTTCTTTCATGGCTGCATGATTATTCTTTGTTAAGAAGAAAGATTGGGGTCTGTGTCCTTGTTTAGACTTTTGTGAGTTAAATTGGATTAGCATCCGAGACCTTTACCCCCTTCCACTTACTCCTGATTTATTTAATCCCTTCATAACCAAGGACATATAGGTACATCCTTGATTGTGTCCCTCCCTTTGATGCAAGCTCACGCGCTGAGTTCTCATCATTCCTCGCACAGCACAGATCTGTACTGCAGAAGTGATCGGAAACTGCAGAGGCAAAGTAAAAAAAAAAAAGAAAATGTGAAAAAAAGTTTTAAAAATCTGAAAAAAATAACAAAAACATAAAAGTTTAAATCATCCCCCTTTTGCTCTATTGAAAATAAAACTAATAAAAAACAAATAAAATACACATATTAGGAATTGCCGCCTTCAGAAATTGCCTGATCTATCAAAATATAAAATTATTCAATCTGATTGGTAAACTGCATAGTGGAAAAAAAAACTAAAAACAACAAAATTATGTTTTAAACTTTCCCTAACTCGGGTACTCCTGATGGTAGAGATGCCTGAGTCTGCACCCTGGCCCTGCTCCTGTGGTGTCTCATCGGGTAAGCCGCCCACAGAGGTACTGCACTCCTCCATTAGTGGGAGAGTTGTGCCTCAGGTCTCCAGGTACTAGGCTGTTGCAGTTGAGCTTCACACACGCACACACAACACTTAGGACCCCGGGACAGTGGGTGGACCCAGGGGGAGGACCCGAGCATAGCCAGGAGGGAAAAGTGAAGTGCTGGAGTAGTAGTAAAAAAGGAGAAGGAGAGGAGAGACATCGGAGAGGAGTGGAGTGGAAGTCGGAAGTGCAGGGGCGGTGTGGTGCTGACGCCCGCAGGCTGGAGCACAACCACGCTTGCCTGGGAGGGAAAAACTGACAGGTGTAGAAGAGGAAAGGAGCCCTTGAGGTACGGAACGAGACATAGATCCCCACATGCCCGTATCTGGCGAGACAAAGGGGCTGGTGAATGACACAGGCACCCGGCCCTGAACATGGCACGGATGCTTCATGCCTGAACCTTTGAACCGAAGGCCCCAAGCTTCTAAAGGGAGCTGTGGCCAAACACTCAACACAACTTGGAGTAGGCGGCCGAACTAGGGAGCAGTGCATGGGAGGGGTACAAGAGCACTCGTGGCTGCCGGTACCTGAGCTCTGTGCTGCGGAGGCACTAAGTGAGGAGCGGCGAGAAGAGCTTATAGCGCGAGGGGACCACCAGAGACACCTAGTGAGAGAGAGGGACACAACTGAGGCTTGACTGCACTGACCCACTTTTGGAGACAACGCTGAACTGGAAGTTGGCAAGGGAAGTACCCGGCAGCCATGCTGAAACAACTGAGTAAAAGTAACAGAACTCCAGCTTTGGTGTGTGAGACTTTCTTTAGCAGTGACCACTGGCCGCAGAGGCCGCATGAGACACCGGGATACTGATAACCTAATGAACATCTGCCAAGGTACAAACTGACTCCGCCACCCTACTGCCCTGGGGACCGTGCTCCACCTGTGGGGAATGGAACCATCCAAGCTGTTGGTTACCGTCCCCAAAGGTTCTGAAGCAGTGGCGGCCACCCTGGCCGCATACCGGAGGTGACGTCATGAATACCCCTTTCCCTAGTCATCCACCATCATCTACCACTCATTTTTTAACATGACACCACCAGGGTCACGGGACCAGGTCTCGGCCCCCGTCTTTCCCCATGAAATGAACCGAGAAGTGAAGAACAACAAGCTGCCCGACTCCCGAGTACCCAGGACCCTTGAGTGCGTGTGTCACTCCTATGCATCTTTGAACAGATTCCCACTGCCCCTCCATCCGCAGCTAGGAAGTTAAGGAACCCTCAGATAAAGACAGACAGGGGAGAACCAAAACACAAGCTCACAGTACGCACACACAAGGCGAATACAACAACTAATAAGGGAGAAAACACGTATAAGTGACTCGCCCAGGGTGGGCACCATTGGGTACTTGGAACCTGGCCCTCCCAACGTTGTCAGGGGCTGCGGGATGTCATGGTGGCGTGATCCGGTCCGTGATCCCCTCATTGGGCGATCAGTTAAAAAAGGGATAAAAATTGAAAAAAGGATGAAAGAAAAATATTAAAAATAAAAATAAAAGTTTTTGTCGTGGCCGGTATAGCCACTGCTGCAGTTGGAATTTCTGGGGATTAGCTCTCCATGGGAACCGTAGAGTCTATGGATGTGACAGTTCGTTGTGGGTGCAGGGTTTAGTGTGCGGAATAACTGACACAGGGGTAGCATTCTCCTTTACCTTTACTGAAGTCAGAAGCAGGTTCACCCAGGGCACAGTTCACAAGTGGTGTTAGGGGTCCGGAGCCTGGAAGCAAATTCTGGTTTTCCACACCTGGCAAGTTCTGAGGCCTCCCTACTGCACTACTCCCTGTGGGCCCTGGCTGCTTGAAGCTGTGCCGTGACCCTCTCCTCTCTTGTGTTGGCTTGGCCGTGAGACAGGCGGCTGGAGCCCTTTTTGAGTTACTCTCCCTTTACTGCGTCTGAGCTCTTTGATGCGGCTGTGTCTCCCGGCCTTTTGGTGGGCGAGCAACTTGGAATCACCCACCCTCCGGTGTTGGTTGCTGGGCATAAAGAGTCCCTTGCGACCTGGGACTTTGGTGTCCGTACTGGTCTTGGTGCTGAGGCAAGCTGGCACTGCTCCACTCCTCACACCTACTCCTCCACTTCCTCAGACCCTCACCTACGGGTCCCTCACACTGGCTAGTCAGTTTCCTTGGACGGGCCTCGCACGGTACCCGACCGTAGGATGTCTTCTACAGTCCTCCTAGGAACTGAATTGCCTAACCTCACCCCCAGACCAAAATTTATAGGGGACCTGCCCTGAACTTGAGTTTTAGAGCTCCTCCCTCTGACCTGGAGTTGGAAAGGTGTTGTGCATGTGTTTTGCCTGAGGTGGCTACCTTTCCTTGCTTCCAAGCTTAGTTTTGTGGCAACCAGACCCTGGGGCACCACACAAGCAGGAGTAAAACATGCAACAAGGAGGTTTTCACCAAACACCAAATAAGACGCAAATGAGACCAGATAAATGGAACATCAAAAGAAGGACTGGTATTGCTGGAGCAATGCTGATGCTATATTCAGCATGAGAGAACAGATTCCCCCATCTTGAAAAGTCAGGGAGCAATTATGATAGGTCTCAAGGCATGTGATCCTAGATGCAATTATGAGTCATACAAAGTTTAACTCCTGCTAGTCCGATCACTACTGAGAACACAGTTGGTCGATGCCCAAACCTGTCTATGGAACTCAGAAGCATCAGAGAAATCTCAGTGTGGAGTGTAAGAATCTGAAGTATGAACAGAGCCAGATGCCGCTCTGACACTCTGCGAATCTTGAGCAAAACACCGTGTGACAGCATACCCTGAAAAGCTTCTCCAGTCTATTACTGGAGGGCATCAGGTATTTAAATCTCTCTCTCCTGTTGGGCATTGGCCATACAACTCATTACACTTTTGCCTGGTCCTGTGTGTTGGTTCAGCCTGTTGCTCTGGTTTACCCATATACAGCACCAGTCCTGCTTGCAACCAATTATTAGACTGCTCAAGTTCCTGAAGCCATCCAACCTGAATTACTGTGTCTGTCCTGTCTATGTTCATGGACCTGTCCTGCTTGTGTTCATACCTCATTGATTTGCCTGAAGTCCATTACACTACATGAAGTCCTGTGTCCTGTCTGATGACCTGTATCCTGCCTGAAGTCCAGTGTCCTGCCTGAGTCTGGTATCCTGCCTGTGCACGTCTTACCTTGAGTCCAGCATATTCCGTTACAAGCATCTCCAGGGACATGCGAAAACATTGAACAGAAATCCTGAGTCTGGGGACTCCAGCACTGTCTATGTACCTGTACCAGCCCTGCCTGTATTCCTGCACCAGCCTTGTCTGTGTTGCTAATTTCCTGAGCCAGATGATCTATGCCAGCACCTGATATCCAGTGGCAGATGACCTCTACCTGATGTCCTGTGCCAGATGACCTTTACCTGATGTCCTGTGCCAGATTCTCTATGCCAGTGCCTGATATCCAGTGCCAGATGACCTCTACCTGTTGTCCAGTGCCAGATAACCTCTACCGTATGTCCTGAGCCAGTTGACCTCTGCCTGATGTCCATTGTCTGATGGCCCCGACCAGATATCATGCGCAAGAACGTGCCTTTATATACAGTAGGTATCTGTCTGAGTCCTGTTTGAGTTCCTGTGCCAGCCCTGTGTGACTCTAATATCTGTCGATTCCTATGTATGCAACAATGAGCTACCACAGTCCTGGACACTGTCCTTGGAGTGGCCCCAGGTGTCAAGCACATCCTCACCATCCAAGCCTATCCTCACTATCTGAGGCTCTGGTGAACAACTGGTAGCTGCTACCCCTCCCTCATCAGGGTAAGCCTGAGGCCCCCCTGTGGTCTAGTGGTTCCATCCCTGCTCACACTCTGCTCTCCTTAGGCCCCTTTCACATCAGCGTTATTGGGAAAATGCGGCAGTTGCGGTGAAAAAAACCGCATGTGCCGCATTTACCGCATAACGGCCGCACTTGCGGCACACTTGCGACAAGCCCCATGCATTGTCTATGGGGCTTGCGGTAAGTGTGCGGCAGGTGCAGCAAGTGAAGTTAAGGGAGTTGCGGCAGTTGCGGCCATGGGTTTTTTCGCGGCTGCATCTGCCGCAAGTGCCAAAGCTGCACTTGCCGCACCTGCCGCACACTTACCGCAAGCCCCATAGACAATGCATGGGGCTTGCCGCAAATGCGGCCGTTATGCGGTAAATACGGCAGATGCGGTTTTTCCACTGCAACTGATGCATTTTTCTAATAACGCTGATGTGAAAGGGGCCTTACAGTGCTAAATAGTTATCCATGTTATACCTTAGGGGGGCTGTGATCTGATTAGAATCAGGGAAGGGGATGAGTGGAAGAATGATTTTAATAACTCTTGAAAGGAATGACGAAAATCTGGTCATGCCAATCTAACGCTTTTGCCGTCTTTTAACATTACATTACAATTAACAGTTACATTTTTCGGCATCTGGTGGGAAGATTTGTAGTGTGATATCTTGATGATATTTTTATTTACTTGCCCAATTTTGAGACGCATCAGGAACACATCAGGCAAGTACTACAAATATTACAGGCTAATAAAGTATGCTAAACTTGAAAATTCTGTATTCGCCATACAGGGGGTGTGATTTTTAGGATACATGGTGTTGTCTTCAGGTTTCTGGATGTACCCTGATAAGGTCCACGTTGTAAATGAATGGGATTTTCTTGACAATCTGAAAGCATTATTTATGATGATTTCTGGGGTTTGCAAATGACTACGGTTATCCAGAAATTTTCCTCGATTAGCAAACCTCTCATGAACAAGGCCGAAAAAGGTACTGATTTTTCTAATTGGTCGGACCGTGCTCGCCATGCATTTATCTCCTTAAGGAATGTTTTGCCATGGCACCAATACTCCTTGAACCCGACATTTCTCAGCCATTTATTGTAAAGGTTTATGCATCCAAGGTGGGGGCTGGGGCTGTTTATTCATTGGGGTTGTCACATTGTAAGTGGCACCCATGTGCGTTTTTCTCAAAAAAGAAAAATATTACATGCAAGAAGGAACTGTGATATTGGCCACAAGGAACTTATGGCTATTAAGTTGACTTTTGAGAAGGGGTGACATTTTTCGGAGGATGCTGCCCACCCTGTCATATGGTGATTACCAACCATAAAAAACTGCTAAAAGACTCACTCCTAAATAAGCTAGGTTGTCTTAATTTTTTAACTTGGTTTAATTTCTTGTTATAACTGTTTTGGGGTTAAGAACATCAAGGTTGATGCTTCGTCCAAAGTTTCCCTGTGGGAAGTAGTTGTGATGACTATGTTCCTATTGTACAAGAGGCGTTGGTCATTGCCACTGTGTGCTCTGACCTTGAGGGGGGTGTTTTGAAGGACACCCCTGCTGTCTGTCCTAGAGGAAAATTATTTGTGCCTTTGAATTTGCATCTCAAAATTGTAGGTGAACATCATAACTGGGTTCTTGCAGATTACAAAGGTAGTAAAGTAACTTTGGACCTCCTTTCTCGCCTTTTTGGTGGCCAAGTTGGCATCAGGAAGTTGTTGATTTTGTGTCTACCTGCAATGTTTGTGCAGATTCTAAGACTCCGCAGCATACTCATCTGTCCGAGTGTCTCCTACTTTTGGTTGTCCCCAGAGGCATAGCTAGGGGTTTAGCTCAGGAGTAGGGGGAGTAAAAACATCTGAGCCGGTAATTATGGTAATAACTAGGGTGGCGCAGCCTAATCATTGGTATAGGGCAGCCTCAGCAGATGACCGCTGTGTTTGGAAATAACAAAGGCCGACACCAATATTTCCACTATATGTGGTGACCATATAGGGTAGATGCCAGTCCTTCAGAAAATACTAAAGATTACATTACTGTTATAGATGGTGACTTACACGTGATGTTTTTTCTGATGGAGTTGTTCACTTTTCCTATCTGGCCCAGACCAACATAACAATTTTTTGCAGCCACAAGAGATTACAACAAAGACATACTGTATTTGACTTCTCACATTTCCAGCACCATCCCCATCTATTTCTGATCTGTACAAACTCCTCATTCTGCTGATACCCCAATACTGAGCCCCTACTGCTGCATGTGTTCCTATTACTGCACTTGCTGTTTGACATAATAACAGAGCTCCTCTTACTGGCCCACATAATAATACCACCACTGTGCTCCTTACATGGCAATAAGGCCTCATTTGAGCCCTCTATATGGTAAAATTGCCCATTAGAAAATATTAATGCCCTGTGCAAGTGCCCTAGAAAAGTGTCCATATTTTGCTTCCTAAAAAAATAATAATGCCCTGTGTGCACTTTTGACTGCCACAATACCCTGAGTGCCAATATAACATGAAGGTTACTAGGTGAATAGTTAACATTTAATAATATCTCCTAAGACTCCCCCCATGTACACAGCCCCTATACCCTCCCTATATAAAGTATGATGTTCCTACACCTCCCCTATATACAGTACAATGGACTCACAGCATCCGCAAAACAATGGTCCACACACTGTATAATGGCCCTACCCACTGTATAATAGTCACTACACTGCTTAATGGTCCCCACAGTAACCCCTACATTGCATTATGGCCTTCATTTCATACCCCACACAGTATGAGGGCCCCCAAAGAATCCCCCAAACTGTATAATGGCCCCCAAAGTAGTCCCCAAAGTTTGATAGCATCCACAGTAGCTGAGATTTCATGTAGCTGTAATCTCAGTTTCTTCCCTCAGTTGCCACTCCCTTTCATTGTTTAAATGCACTCCTTATTCTTCCGTGTGCCCGTTATAGCTCCTCTATGATGACCTCCCAGGAGAAGGAATCTGTGGACTTCTGTTTATTGTTTTATTCTCGCTTGTTTGCCTGTGGTAGTAAGATTAGTATTTTGCTGCCCAACTCACTAGCAGGGCTAGCTTTGGGTCAGCCAGGCATGTGATCATGTATGGGAGGAAGGACCCATCTAGTGATGATAGGGAGTGCATGGTGCAGTCTCAAGTGAGTTTTCACGGATCCTCCCTATCCCCTCTCACAAACGTCAGGGCCACTTTTACCTCTACCCGTATTTTACCCTTCTTTTATGCCGAGCAGGGGGCCCTCTTCACTCTATTGTGACATTATAATTAGCCCATTATAACTAGCTCTGTCATAATGATATGCCATAGAAAATTTACTACTCATTCGTAGGCAAAAATTTGTTGCTGAACACAGTCAATTCACAGTGGCGCATGATTTTGTATATCAGGATGATATAATTCATTCAAGACAAGATGTGAGTTTTTCAACACTTCTACCCCCCCAGGTTCCTAGTTATAGATGCCGCTGAGTGAAAGAGGTGAGGCCAATTGAATAGCATTAGTAAGGTTCGGATGTGAAGGAGGGGCAATGTGATAGAACTTGACCAAGCACCACTTGCAACTACGGCACCTCAGTTTACTTACACCTCTGACTATTCATGTGCACTACAACTTCTACAGCTGATGCATCTACAGAGAAAAGGACGCCATAGCTATTGAAATAAGCCAGTCAGCCAGGCCCGCTTAATACACAACAATAACGATGTGCCAACAAAGGAAATGCCCTCATGAGCTCAGCGCAAGCTGGAAGTAGACTTGCAGATCTTTATCCTTTTAAGATAACATATAGCACTCTCATTATAACTTACAGGGGAGTTTCCATTACGCCCTTAAATAATGGAAGGAGCCACCAGCATGTGCAGAGTATCCTCGTTCTTCATCCCTTCCTACCAGAAATTTATGAATGAATAACTGTGGGATAGAAAGCGCAATAGGATCATATCTGATAAAAACAGTGACAGACAGGCTGAGATGAAACTGCTCAAACACAACCAGTATAAAGGCTCCAAACAGCTGCTGCAGTATTCACAGGCTGAAGCAATAGTAGAAAAAATAGAGGAACTATATGGAAGTCAGCTGCACTGCTGTATCGATGATATATGAAGAAAATCGGTGAATGCAAGTGACTTTATTCAATGCATTTCAAGGTGTATTCCTCACCCCTTCATCAGGACAACCACCAATTGGTGGATGATTGGCGGTCCTGATGAAGGGATTCCCTTGGTCTATTGTCGATTGTACAACAGTGCAGTTGGATTCTACATATTTCCTCATTTTTCATCAGAAATTTATGGTATATGCTGCTTACCGGTATATGCCATAAATATCCTATATGATAACTTTGGAGTTTGCAGAATTGGACTATACTGCCCTAGAGCCAGGAAAGTTTCCATCCAAATACAGTATTACTCACGACCTGAAATCCTTCGCTCCATGGCATGATAGAAATTGTCTAGAACTGAAAGTACGCTTTAATTTTTAGTAAATTGATATTATGTTTACATAATGGGAATGTAACATGATTTTTATAACATTTAATCATTGTACATAGGTTTTAGTAATGAATATCTTTTAAATTTACAGCATCTTCAACCATAGATACTGTTGAACCATCTGCCCATTCATTCCAAAAGCACCCTATTGCCCTAATTTAGTCAGTTTGCCCAGTAAAAAATGAGATGTAATTGAAGTGAAACACTCCAGCATACTTAACATGCTGAACACTTTCTTTCGGTAGTCATGAATCTTGGCAAGAGAAGCAATCGTAACTGACTAATGCACAAAGTGTCTCTATGCTACCATATCAAGAATCCAGCCTTTCACAATCAAGTCAGTTAACCCTATTATTCTGGCTTAGCGCAAATCTTTACAAAAGAAAAATAACATTATCTTGTGCAAACTTCCATTCCCACACATTTTCCATGGAAACAATGCACTGTGGGCTTTTTTCTTTTTTTTAAACATTTTGCCTTCACAGGCTATAACCATTCTGACTCCAAACTTATCTTTCTTAGATACTTCATATAAGGGCTTGGCAAAGTGGGCGACATCCAGCCCTCTGCATGTTCCATATGCTCCGCCGCCTGGTCGCCGCTGTAGCCTGCCGCCTGACATCACCACTAGGAAGAGGGGCCACCACCTTTTCCTTTCACCAATCAGCAAGTGAGGTAGCAGGCACAATGACATCAAATCAGCTTGTCTCCTGTGCATAGGAAAAGTGTAGTAAAGTGCCATGGAATGAAAGTGAGGTAAGTATGTGGTGTTTGTCTTTTATTTCATATTTCTTACTCTCGTCCCACCACAGGCACTGTTGATCCCATACCCTCTCACGATACTCCAGTCTCCCTCCGGTGGTCACCACTCACCTAACCAAAATCTTCAATCTCTCCCTCTCTTCTAGCATCTTCCCCTCCTCCTTCAAACACTCGATCATTACCCCATTATTAAAGAAAACGTTTCTTGACCCATCCTGCTCAAATAACTACAGACCAGTCTCCAATCTCCCCTTCATTTCTAAACTCCTGGAGTGCCTGGTCTACTCCTGCCTCACTAATTACCTCTCCACTTACTCTCTTCTAGACCCATTACAGTCTAGTTTCCACCCCCTACATTCTACAGAAACTGCCCTCACCAAAGTGACCAATGACCTTCTGACAGCAAAATGTAATGGTGACTACTCTCTGCTTGTCCTTCTTGATCTCTCTGCAGCCTTTGACACTGTTGACCACCATCTCCTACTCTCCATCGGCATCAAGGACACAGCTCTCTCTTGGTTCTCTTCCTATCTTTCTAACTGCTATTTAAGTGCATCATTTGCTGGCTCCACTTCCTCCCCTCTTCCTCTCACTATTGGGGTCCCTCAGGGTTCAGACCTTGGACCTCTTCTCTTCTCTCTCTACATGGCCCTGATTGGACAGACCGCCAGCAGATTTGGCTTTCAGTACCATCTGTATGCTGATGACACAAAACTATACACTTCTTCCCCTGACCTTACTCCTGCTCTAATAAAGAACACCAATGACTGTCTAACTGCAGTTTCTTATATCATGTCCGCTCTCTACCTGAAACTCAACCTTTCCAAAACTGAACTTCTTCTGCTCCCGCCCTCCACTAACCTCCCTAAATATGATATCTCTCAGTGTGTGGCACCACAATAACACCTAGTCAGCAGGCTCGGTGTCTGGGTGTTATGTTTGACTCTGATCTTTCCTTCGCCCCATATATACAATTTCTCACCCGCTCTTCCCGTTTGCACCTGAAGGAGATCTCTAGAATTCGCCCCTTTCTCACCTTGGAAACCAGGAAACCCTCACTGTGGCCCTAATTCAGTCCTGCCTTGACTATTGTAATTCTCTTTTAATTGGCCTCCCCCGCACTAGACACTCCCCTCTCCAGTCCATCCTTAATGCAGCAGCCAGTATCACCTATCTAGCTAACCATTACTCTGACGCTTCTGCTCTATGCCAGTCATTGCACTGGCTGCCTATACACTATAGGATCCAACTCAAACTGCTTGTTCTCACCCACAAAGCTCTTCACAGTGCAGCACCTCCCTACATCTCCTCCCTCATCTCTGTCTATCACTCCACCCGTTCTCTTCACTCTGGAAGTGACTCACTACTGCATTAATCCGAACCTCCCACTCTCAGCTCCAAGACTTCTCCCAAGCTGCACCAATTCTCTGGAATGCTCTACCCCAAGAAATTAGATGTATCCAGACTTACATAGTTCCAGGCGATCCCTAAAAACACATCTTTTTAGGGTGGCTTATCATTATCCCTAGTCAAAGTCATCTAGACATAGCCTATTCACTCCACCAGTCTCAAATACATCCCAAATAATGGTTGGTGGCCACTTATACTGCTCCTATCTGTTCCCCATCTCCACTTATACTGCTACTATCTGTTCCCCATCTCCACTTATACTGCTACTATCTGTTCCCCATCTCCTCAAGTTGACTATACCATCATTGTAAATAAGCACCTGTACTTTGTGTGCAGGTGCTCATTGTTAGATTGTAAGCTCTTATGAGCAGGGCTGTCATTATTTTGCTCTAAATATTGTATTGTATTATGCTTTGTATTGTATTGTATTGTTTTTTGTATTGTATTGTACTTTCTGATAACTGTTTCTTATGATTGTTTAAACATGAATATCTGTATTGTGAAGCGCTGCGGAATATGTTGGCGCTATATAAATAAAGGTTATTAGTATTATAGGAATATGGGCTCATACTGTATTTGGGGGGATATGTGGGTCCCACAATGTGTATAGGAGACCGTGCTGTATATAGGAAGCTATGTGGGGGCTAAATGTATATACGAGGATATGTGGAACCCATAATTAGATATGAGTGAACTTTCCCCAAACATGTTCACCAATTCCAAATTCGGCTGGAACATTGACGATTCGGTTTGTGATCAGAAACCTGAGCAATTTGGTAAAAAAAAAAAATCGGCACAAGGGACTTTGTTCGGGAAAAAAAGTTGGAAATTTAAAATTACTCAAAAACTTTATTTGATTGTTTGGGGCCAAAATACTTGCCGGAAGACCCGCTGGCTGAGTAAAACACCTAATCATATGGTTAGGAGTGTTCCCAGCCATCGGGGCTACAGTCTTCTTTCAACCTGTAGAATGTTTTGAAGCTTTAAAATAATTTTTTAAGCTTCCTGGTGTTTGCAGGTGTTTTAACACCTTGCAGGATTTGAAATTTGGAAACAGTGCCAGATATGGCAGCAACTGTGCAGTCCAGGAACTTTATAGTGTCCTTTAAACATCCGTTTAAGAGCGCTTAATATAAATAAATATATATATACTAGCTGTGAGCCCGATGCAAATGCATCGGGTGTCTAGAATACTATACTTTGTATGAGGATTACCGCAAGCCCGCCGCAAGTGTAACGACTCGCTGGCGCCGACCAATTAGAAGCGCGGCTCAGGCAGCGACTCGCAATGGCCTCGCGGCCATTGCTCGCGCTACCTGACCGGTAAATCGTTAACTTTGAGGCCGAGCCTCTGGTTCGATTTTCGGCCAGCGACTCGCAATGGCCGCTTCGCGGCCATTGCTCGTACTCAGCCTGCGCGAGCAATGGCCTCGCGGCCATTGCTCGCGCAGGCCAGCGACTCGCATTGGCCGCTACGCAGCCAATGCTTCGCCGTGCTGACGTCACAGAGTGACATAGCCACGGTCTTTTCGGGGACCGACACGGAAGTGCCTACGGCAATTATATAGTAGATACTGTACATTGCATATGGAGGGGTGAGGAGAGCGGAGGCTGGAGGGGAGAGCGGAGGCTGGAGGGGAGGGCAGAGGCTAGAGGGCAGAGCAGAGGCTGGAGGGCAGAGGCTGGAGGGGAGGGCAGAGGCTGGAGGGGAGAGCGGAGGCTGGAAGGGAGAGCAGAGGCTGGAGGGGAGAGCGGAGGCTGGAGGGGATTGGCTGGAGGCTGGAGGGGATTGGCTGGAGGCTGGAAAGGAGAGGCTGGAGGGGAAAGGCTGGAGGGGAGAGGCTGGAGGGCAGAGGCTTTAGGGCAGAGGCTGGAGGGAGAACGGAGGCTGAAGGGCAGAGCGGAGGCTGGAGAGGAGAGCGGAGGCTGCAGGGGAGAGCGGAGGCTGGAGGGGAGAGGCTGGAGGGGAGAGCGGAGGCTGGAGGGCAGAGGCTGGAGGGGAGAGCGGAGGCTGGAGGGCAGAGGCTGGAGGCTGGAGGGCAGAGGCTGGAGGGGAGAGCGGAGGCTGGAGGGGAAAGGCTGGAGGGGAGAGCGAAGGCTGGAGGGCAGAGGCAGGAGGGAGAGAGCGGAGGCTGGAGGGCAGAGCTGGAGGCTGGAGGGCAGAGGCTGGAGGGGAGAGCGGAGGCTGGAGGGGAAAGGCTGGAGGGGAGAGCGAAGGCTGGAGGGCAGAGGCAGGAGGGGAGAGCGGAGGCTGGAGGGCAGAGGCTGGAGGGGAGAACAGAGGCTAGAGGGGAGAGCGGAGGCTGGAGGGGAGAGCGGAGGCTCGAGGGGAAGGCGGAGGCTGGAGGGGAGAGCGGAGGCTGAAGGGCAGAGGCTGGAGGGGAGAGCGGAGGCTGGAGGGCAGAGGCTGGAGGCTGGAGGGCAGAGGCTGGAGGGGAGAGCGGAGGCTGGAGGGGAAAGGCTGGAGGGGAGAGCGAAAGCTGGAGGGCAGAGGCTGGAGGGAGAGTGGAGGCTGGAGGGCAGAGGCTGGAAGGAGAGCGGAGGCTGGAGGGGAGAGCGGAGGCTGGAGGGGAGAGCGGAGGCTGGAGGGCAGAGGCTGGAGGGCAGAGGCTGGAGGGCAGAGGCTGGAGGGCAGAGGCTGTAGGGGAGAGCGGAGGCTGGAGGGGAGAGGCTAAAGGGGAGAGCGGAGGTTGGAGGGCAGAGGCTGGAGGGCAGAGGCTGGAGGGGAGAGGCTGGAGGGCAGAGGCTGGAGGGGAGAGGGGAGGCTGGAGGGGAAAGGCTGGAGGGGAGAGCGGATGCTGGAGGGCAGAGGCTGGAGGCTGGAATGCAGAGGCTGGAGGGGAGAGCGGAGGCTGGAGGGGAGAGCGGAGGCTGGAGGGGAAAGCGGAGGCTGGAGGGCAGAGCGGAGGCTGGAGGCAGAGCGGAGGCTGGAGGGGAGAGCGGAGGCTGGAAGGGAGAGTGGAGGCTGAAGGGGAGAGCAGAGGCTGGAGGGGAGAGGCTGGAGGGAGAGGCTGGAGGGCAGAGGCTGGAGGGGAGAGGCTGGAGGGAAAGGCTGGAGGGGAGAGGCTGGAGGGCAGGGGCTTTAGGGCAGAGGCTGGAGGGAGAGAACGGAGGCTGAAGGGCAGAGCGGAGAGGCTGGAGAGGAGAGCGGAGGCTGGAGGAGGTGAGAGCGGAGGCTGGAGGGGAGAGGCTGGAGGGGAGAGCGGAGGCTGGAGGGCAGAGGCTGGAGGGGAGAGCGGAGGCTGGAGGGCAGAGGCTGGAGGCTGGAGGGCAGCGAGGCTGGAGGGGAGAGCGGAGGCTGGAGGGGAAAGGAGCTGGAGGGAGAGCGAAGGCTGGGAGGGCAGAGGCTGGAAGGAGAGCGGAGGCTGGAGGGGAGAGCGGAGGCTGGAGGGGAGAGCGGAGGCTGAGGAGGCAGAGGCTGGAGGGCAGAGGCTGGAGGGCAGAGGGCTGGAGGGCAGAGGCTGTAGGGGAGAGCGGAGGCTGGAGGGGAGAGGCTAAAGGGGAGAGCGGAGGTTGGAGGGCAGAGCTGGAGGCAGAGGCTGGAGGGGAGAGGCGGAGGGCGAGGCTGGAGGGGAGAGAGGGTGAAGTGCTGGAGGGGAGAAGGCTGGAGGGGAGAGCGGATGCTGGAGGGCAGAGGCGGAGGCTGGAATGCAGAGGCTGGAGGGGAGAGCGGAGGCTGGAGGTAGAGCAGGAGGCTGGAGGGGAAACGGAGGCTGAGGGCAGAGCGGAGGCTGGAGGGAGGAGCGGAGGCTGGAGGGAGAGCGGAGGCTGGAAGGGAGAGGGAGGCTGAAGGGGAGAGCGGAGGCTGGAAGGGGAGAGCGGAGGCTGAGAGAGTGAGAGCGGAGGCTGGAGGGGAGAGGCTGAGGGATGGGGAGGGAGAGGCTGGAGGGCGAGCTAGGAAGCTGAGGAGGGGCTGAGGAAGGCTGGAGGAGAGGGAGAGGCTGGAGGAGAGGAGGCTGAGGGCAGAGCGAGGCTGGAGGGGAGCGGAGGGCAGAGCTGAGGGAGCGAGGGAGGCAGGCGAGTGGGAGGAGCGAGGCTGGAGGGGAGAGCGGAGGCTGGAGGGGAGAGCGGAGGCTGGAGGGCAGAGCAGAGGCTGGAGGGAGGAGGCTGGAGGGAGCAGGCTGGAGGGGAGAGCGAGCTGGAGGGGCGAGGGGAGGCTGGAGGAGGCGGGGAGGGGGAGAGCGGAGTGGAGCTGAAGGGGAGAGCGGAGGCAGGAGGCAGGCGAGGCTGGAGGGGAGAGCTGGAGGCGAGGGAGAAGGCTGGAGAGGCTGGAGGGAAGAGCTGAGCAGAGGCTGGAGGGAGAGCGAGGCTGGAGGAGGGAGCTGGGGAGCGAGGCTGGAGGGACGAGCTGGGAAGGGAGGCGGAGCTGGAGGAGCTGGTAGGCTGAGGGAGAGCAGGCTGGAGGGAGGAGCGGAGGCTGGAGGGAGAGGCTGGAGGCGGGGAGAGGCTGGAGGGAGAGCTGGAGGTGGAGGGCAGGGAGGAGGCTGGAGGCAGTGGAGGAACGGAGGCTGGAGGGAGTGAGGGAGGCTGGAGGGGAGAGCGGAGGCTGGAGTGGAGAGGCTGGAGGAGCGGGCTGGAGGGCAGAGAGCTGGAGGGAGAGCGGAGGCTGGAGGGAGAGAGGCTGGAGGGAGAGCGGAGGCTGGAGGGAGACGGAGGCTGGGAGACGGAGGCTGAGGGAGAGCGGAGGCTGGAGGGAGAGCAGAGGCTGGGGGGAGAGCGGAGGCTAGGGGAGGGAGGCTGGAGGGAGGCTGGAGGCTGGAAGAGGCTAGGAGGCTGAGGAGGTGGAGGGCAGAGGCTGAGGGAGGGGAGGCTGGAGGGGAGAGGCGGAGGCTGAGAGGGAGGCTGGAGGGCGGAGAGAGAGCTGAGAGGAGAGAGGTGGAGGAGAGCGGAGAGGTAGGAGGGAGAGCGGAGGCTGGAGGGCAGAGAGTAGAGCGGAGGCTGGAGGGGAGAGCAGGAGCTGGAAGGGAGCGGGGGCTGGAGGTGGAGGGGAGGCTGGAGGGAGAGGCTGAGGGAGAGCGAGGGAGCTGGAGGCGGAGAGGGGAGGCTGGAGGGGAGACGGAGGCTGGAGGGAGAGGCTGGAGGAGGCTGAGGGCAGAGGAGCTGGAGGGCAGAGGCTGAGGCAGGCAGGGAGAGCGGAGGCTGGAGGAGAGCGGAGGCTGGAGGGAGGCTAGGCTGGAGAGCAGAGGCTGGAGGGGAGGCGGAGCGGAGGGGCGAGGGGAGGCTGGAGGGAGAGCGGAGCTGAGGGCAGGAGAGGGCTGGAGGGAGAGGCGGAGGCTGGAGGGACGAGGCTGAGGGGAGAGCGAGGCTGGAGGGGAGAGCGGAGGCTGGGAGGAGAGGCGGAGGCTGGAGGAGAGCGTGAGGCTGGAGGAGAGCGGAGGCTGGAGGGAGAGCGGAGGCTGGAGGGGAGAGGAGCTGGAGGAGCTGAGCGGAGGCGAGAGCTGGAGGCGGAGGGAGAGGAGGCTGGAGGGAGAGCAGAGGCTGGAGGGGAGAGCGAGGCTGGAGGGAGAGAGAGCGGGGAGGCTGGAGGGAGAGCGAGGCTGGAGGGCAGAGCGGAGGCTGGAGGGCAGAGCGGAGGCTGGAGGGAGAGCGGAGGCTGGAGGGGAGAGCTGGAGGCTGGAGGGATAGGCTGGAGGGAAGAGGCTGGAGGGAGAGCGAGGCTGGAGGCAGAGGCTGGAGGGCATAGGGAGGCTGGAGAGGAGAACGGAGGCTGGAGGGGAGAGCGAGGCTGGAGGGGAGAGCGAGGCAGGAGGGAGAGCGGAGGCTGGAGGGAGAGCGGGAGGCTGGAGGGCAGAGGCTGGAGGGAGAGGGTGGCTGAGGGAGAGCGAGGCTGGAGGGAAGAGGGAGGCTGGAGGGGAGAGTGGGGGCTGGAGGGGAAGAGGCTGGAGGGAGAGGCTGGAGGAGAGCGGAGCTGGAGGGCAGAGGCGGAGGGCGAGTGGAGAGCGGAGGCTGGAGGGAGAGGAGCTGGAGGGAGAGCTGGAGGGGAAGAAGGCTGGAGGGCAGAGGCTGGAGGGGAGAGCAGAGGCTGGAGGGGAGAGGCTGGAGGGGAGAGCGGAGGCTGGAGGGGAGAGCTGGAGGGGAGAGGAGGCTGGAGGGCAGAGGCTGGAGGGCAGAGGCTGGAGGGGAGAGCGGAGGCTGGAGGGGAGAGCGGAGGCTGGAGGGGAGAGCATAGGCTGGAGGGGAAGCGGAGGCTGGAGGGGAGAGCGGAGGCTGGAAAGGAGAGCGGAGGCTGGAGGGCAGAGGCTGGAGCGCAGAGGCGTAGCTGGCATGCTCTGGGCCTGGGGCAAGAATCAGCACCAGGACCCCCATGTGAGGACCGGGGGGGGGTGCTGTCAGACAGATGTGAGGGCCGGGGGGAGTGCAGATCACCGCGGCCGGCGTGCGTGTGCTGTAGGAGGAGAGGAGGGGCGGGCAGAGCTGCCGGACAGGAAGTTCCGTCCTCCCTCCTCTCCGGGCGCACGGCGGGCGGCTGGTGTCAGCACGGGGCCCCCCAGGGGGTGGAGGCAATGGGCCCCTCATGCCGAGTGGCACGATGCGCTAGGCCCCCCTGCCCACCCGCTAGCTACGGTACTGGCTGGCGGGCAGACGGAACTTCCGACCCAGGGGGGCGCGGGCATGACACGGGCACAGGGGCACAGGCTCCGGAGCACTGTGTCAGCATGTGCTGACAGCAGCTGCTCCGGAGCGGGGGCACAGGGGCACAGGCTCCGGAGCACTGTGTCAGCATGTGCTGACAGCAGCTGCTCCGGAGCGGGGGCACAGGGGCACAGGTTCCGGAGCACTGTGTCAGCATGTGCTGACAGCAGCTGCTCCGGAGCGGGATGACAGCGGCGAGGGGTCGCAATGCCCGCTACGCGGGCAATGCCTCGCACGTGGTGACGTCACATAGTGACAAAGCCACGGCGTGCCGGGGTCCGACACAAACGTGCCTACGGCAATTATATAGTAGATATATATATATATATATATATATATATAGTTTTTTAAATATTTTTTATTATATTTATTTATTTTAATTATTATTTTTCTTTTTTGGAGAACAAACCTTTATTATTGCAGCATGTGAGGCCACCTCTTCTACTCTTATGTGATAGCAATTCATGTAAAAATAGCATATGGCTTTTATGTGTTTCACATACACATCTTATTGGTCTGTTTAGACTCATGAAACACCATACTATGGATATTGCTTCTTGAAAATGTGCAATCACATTATTTAATTTTATTCCATACATTTAGAATACAGATTTTTAGCATGTGCACAAGTGTATAACAATATGTCTCATTAATATTGGAACTGTCCATGCATTGCTTCCCACTAGCCTTATTCAACATTCCAGATTAATTGGTGATGAGCTCAATAAACTATTTTCTATTTTTTATTTCTCCTCCAAATATGTCAGGCTTAATCCCTTCACTCAACCGCAAGCACAGGTGTTAATTGTGGCATGGGGAATGGGATTTGTAAATCAGGTGCCTTCTGCTGCCGACCCCATAGAGGGGTTAATGAGGAATTAGGCAACAAGATTGTGCAAACAATAATATCCTGTATCCGATTGTGTCCTTGCACTGGAAGAGGTAGGCCCCTAGGCAAAGCAAAGAGGCATCACTGCGAAGTCCGGCACCATCTTGGCAGTGCAGTACAACACAGCTACACTGTGCTACTGTGTGCCTGCAGTATGTAGTTTGGATACATGATGAATCCACCGCAAGACATACCAGCTCTGGAGGATGGGATCTTCCTCACCACCCCAGGGTAGAGGGTGTTTCAGCACCAGAACCAGAGCAGTCCACACAGAACAAGGAGACATGTGGCCTGGATATTCACCACGCTACCCAAATTGGGCCTCATATGAAGCGAGATCAGGATCCAGCGCTGGTCTTGCATGCTAGAGGGAGTCTTGTGGAGGTCACAGTCAGGACATAAATCATTCCCTATTACAGCATGCCTGGCACTATTACACCGGCAGCTGCTATTGCAGGCGGTAGATCAGCAAATCCAGGAGTATGAGGAGAACAAGGAGAATGCGAATGAGGTAATAGAGGAAGAATTACTTGTTTTCTAGCCATCTTTAGCACCCCATTAGAGAAATTTGAGTGTGAGAATGGACTCCTTCCCTCTACAAGCACCTATCCTATTAGGCATGAACCACCCTATCCTGTCTCCTTTCGTGAGGAGATTAGGTTCTCGGATTCCATCGCCCTAGAGTGATTGCATGGGCCTAAGGCCAATGATTTAGATAAACAAAGTATACCAGGCATAGTGGTGGCATTCATCTAGGAGAGGGAGTTTGGCTTCATAGCCAAAGAAGGGACTGGTCATAGGTGCTACTTCAACCGATCCACCCTGTTTCATGACCGCCTTCACAAAAGACACTGCACACTGCATGTAGGGGAGGAGATCACTTTCATGGAGGTAAAGGGCAACAAGAGTGGCAAGCAATTGGCATAATTCAGGTTTCCACCACTGTCAACGATTTTGAAAACTGGCAGCAGGAGGCCAACCTGGAGGGAATGTTATATTTTCTGGAGGCCAGGCCTCTCTTGGTTAGCTAGCCAGCTGAACACAAACACACCAAGCCATCGATCCTGAATGGCCCATCGGTGTTGCCCAAGTTCACCGGGCTATGATGTGATGTGCTGGTGGAAGGTGGTGCCAGAGAATGCCCCTGGAGGAGTAACCCCTGCGACCCCCCCTCAAGACTGTCCGACAGTGAAGTACTATGTGGAATGGTGACCTTCATCTCGGGCAGCTTTCAAAAAGCTGCGCAAGTCTTTCTACTCTGAATAATTAGAAGACTGATCTAACAAAAAGGCATGTTGTTGGGTCGCTGACCCATCCTTTAGTTGCCATGTTTTCCGGAGAAGGACTTTTTTCAGTTGTTTTTGAGTTCTTAGAAGAGCGAGGCCTGGTGTTTTGTTAATTTTATTTTTCCCTCAAGTTTAGTGCCGGTTGCGCTTCCCCTGCTGGATTAGACTGCAGCATGTGGGCTACACCACAAAAGCCTTAATAGACTGTGCACTTAATGGGTTTTGCACCATTGTAAGAGTGTCTGCTGATCTCTGTGGGACATTACTTATGTATACTGTGTATATTGATATATGTGTCTTTGAGACTTATTATGGTCTGTGCTGACACTACAGGTTGGGGGATCTCTGCCTTACACCTTACTAAAATCACAATGATTATCTTTTACAGTTGTATCATTAACAATTACTTTTATGTGTATGGGAAAAACTTGGTAACCTCTTTCTAAGTGTATTGAAAGGACAAACATTATGAGGAATCACCCATCACGAGTCAGAACAGAGAGTAAATCTGGGGGACATGGTGCCATTCATTTTAATAAGTACACTGAAATGACTGTGTTATGGGAAAGGTGTAATACAAATGTTCGTTGCTGTTATTGCAATGAGTTAAGATGGCAACTCAAACACAATCCTCATTTCTTTCATCTCCATTTCCTTAGCATTTTCTTTGTGACATTTCCAGTCCCAGTACAGCACTTTAACATCAAAGCTTTATTTTTCAAATGTACTGTAATATACTGGTATATTCCTAAATGCCAGTACATTATGCCTGCAGATAAAATCAGGTAATAACATATCTTATGGGATGGTTAACCAGTACACATTTCTGCTAAATTTTTTCCTACAGATCTGCAGCAAATTTCCATGCAATTTAACAAAAAATTTACCAGTGGATTTCACCCAATCACAAAATAAATTGACATGCTGCATAATTAAGTGATATATCCAGGATTTGTATTAAAGAAAAATGTACCCAAGCATTGACTGGCAGGTAGTTGCCACCCACCTGGCTGTTGTGCTCGGTGCCGTCACAGACCGCTCCTGCCAGTGATAAAATAGCTTTGTCAACAGCAGCCTCTTTTCTGTTCTGAGGATGAAGGGGGACACTTGACATGACGCTAATTGACAGTCAGCTGCCCGATACCTAACTGGGGAGCCAGCTGTTAATAAGTATGACATCGGCTATGACGCCCATCATCAAAGCAGAGAACTCACCTCTCTGTCAATGTGATGTCAGCGTAAACTGCAGAACTGCCTGCAGGAAAATGTTCCACGGTAAACGCCGTTGGGTACAACAGGAAGGTAGGTGGCAACTGGAGTCATCTGCTGACAAAAAAAGGATCAAACATTTGAATACAAACTGTCCGATCCTTACTTCCTCAACATCATCTGTCAAGAAAGAGTCAGGAGACATTAAATGGCTGGCCAATCCAAGTGAAGGAGGGAGCCTTTAGTATGTTTTGCATAGCATGTTTCAATTTCTTGTATACAATGTCTTATGTATATTTACAAGTGATGAGCGAGTACTAATATACTTGTTTCTTCAATCGAGCGAATTGAAGGCTCGGACTGACTCGACTCAAGTAATGAGTATAATAAAAGTCAATGGGAAACTTAGCATTTTCCAGAAAACTCTCCCAGGAGGTCTGAGGAGCTGGAAAATCACAGAAATGGATAGAAACAGCACACAAATGGAATGGGAATAGCCTGGATCCATCTCCGACTCCCAGGTCACTGCTGGGAACAATGTTGTCAGAGTATTACCCAGTTTTACAGACGGATAATAAATTACACAAAACCAAAGATAAAATGGATTTTACAGAAAAAAAAATGTTAGGAAACATTCTGTGCTGTATAACGACATGTATAGGGCTACCTTCACATTTGCGTTCCCCTCCGCAGCGTTCTGCAGAGGGGATCAGCAATGTTACCGCAGGACCGCAAGCCCCTATCTTTATAATGGGAACGCATGGTGCTACGCTTGACCGTGCGCACCCATTCACTGCCATATGTGATCTGTACGCAGGCGGATGCCTGCGCACAAATAACCCAGTCTCGTCCGCACCACGAACGCGACATGTTGTATTTCTGGTGCGGACCAGACTGGGTGATCCCATATGGCAGTGAATGGGTGCGCACGGTCATGCGCAGTCAAGTCCCATTATAAAGATAGGGGCTTGCGGTGCTGCGGTCACATTGCGGATCCCCTCTGCAGAACGCTGCGGAGGGAAACACAAATGTGAAGGTAGCTTAAAAGGTCAATTACAAAAAAAAAATCACCTCCTTCTTGAATGTCATAACGTAGCGATTGTGTTGCATTTTTGCAGTTTCTCACTGATTTAAATGTTGAAAAAAAGCTGCAAAAATACTGAAAGAATTGACTAGCTGTTTCTTTAAAAAATACAGAAATTTTCCATTTCAGTCAGGAAATAAAACATATGTATTCATTGGATTTATGAGATCTAGTTTTTGCTGTTACTGTAATAATTAGCTTTTAATTTTCACAAAATTTATGAAAAAATGCAACTTGTGAACATAGCCTTAAGCGCAGGGACATTTCGTACCATATTTCACCGTATTTATTTAAAGGGAAAAAGGTTATTAAGCTGCAGATATGGGGTTAATCTGTAGGTTAATAGCATTCTGAACGTGACCAATGCAGTCACATGAAAATGGCAATGTTCAGGATTTAGTCATGGAGGAAGTATCGGCATGGGATCAGTCACTGCTCTATATCTAGAGACATGGCTGTAACCACGCCCCCCACACTGACTGACAACCGGCCAGCGTTAGAGGAGGCGGGGGACGTGGTTACATCTGCCACTCTCCATACACATAACAGTGACTGAACTAGCAGCGGCTCCTGCTCCAGGACTGAAACCCAAACGTTGCTGGGCAGATTTAAGTTACTTTCCTCCCGCAGCGGGGTTTAATGTGCAGGTGCTGGGCATGTTAAGAATGCTATTAACCTGTAGATTAACCCCACATATACAGGTTAATAGCATTTTCCACGTGACAGGTTCACTTTAAAGGGGGCTTTGCCATACACCTTGGATGACACGAAGAGGTGGACCTCAGAATAATTTTTTATAATTTTAAAAAGAGTTGGAGTCCTACACTGATAAAATATAGGCACTAAGTGTAATTCCTAGCAAACATTTAAA
>JARQOC010000002.1:622215075-622295631 GCA_033576535.1 Allobates femoralis
TACATGTTCTGCACTGCAGAGTTACTCTGAAGGTTACACTGGTTCACAGGCATTACCAAAGATAAATGACCTGTACCTCCTTCCTTCAATACCTTTTAATTCTGCCATAGTAGCTTCAGACCTAAAGCGGTCTGCTATAGAATAGGAATTGGGGACAGCAGAGAATGTAAAGCGGTGTAACCTGCACCACTGAGCTGAATAAATCGACAAGATTGATCTTTATTTCATTTTTGCATTTCTGAGGCTGTCGTACATGCTGGGAGAGAGTGGATTGCATCAATATAACATATGAACATAATTAAGTATCACAGCACTATTATGTTTGCTCATTGATGCCAGACATGTTTGATCATTTGTAGCCAACAGCTTACTTAAGCGTTACTTACCTTTACTTTACCCAAACAAATGCACATTTTTAAGACATCCGTCAAAGCATAAATCATTCAAGACAGTGCAATCTTATGAAGTGCTATCATGATGGATGTCATTCAAGACAACTCAATTAATAACATTTCTCCAGAACATCCAATTTTTATTTTTCGGACTTGAAAGGGATGTTTAATGGGGAGAAACATTGTTTTAGTAAATAATAAAGCTGAAATCTAATTATTTAAACTCTGCACTGCCTAATTCCCCTGTTATTCTCCTGGAAAGGTATGTCTGAAGTGACAACTAGGTTTAAAGGGACTCTGACATATCATGCATCATGGCATGGCCAAGCATTTAAGTGCACCTTCTCACCTGCTTATTGTCCATCTGTAGCTGATATTTCTTGGCTCTTTACAGCCAGAGTTGTTGATTAAAGACAAGTGGAGGTAGCGGTAAAACAATCAGGTGGGAAGCTGCCGTTAAATGTTTGTCAATGCCATGATGCACCGACTGCCTGTACTTGGCATGAGCAGTCATTCTGTGATGGATAGTCCCTTTAGCCATTAGTCTTGTCAACATTATAGCTCTACAGTGTAGTACAATGAGTTCTGACATCAACGTGTCAGAATCTGTAGGGATTAGACATGAGGGTACACGTACTTTAAAGTTAGTGTTTGTGCCGAATAAAGTCTGGAGTTCGGGTGCTTTACGTATGCAAACCACTTGTGCTCGAGTACACTCAATGCTTGGTCCAGTGCGAGTCGCTTGTAATGCATGAAGGGCCACACTGGGGGTAGAATCAGCAGTATCGGATGTAGCGTGTATGAAAATAATAATAAATCTCTACCCTCCCTTCCCTGGAAGTGCTTAGTTTATGGCTGTATGTGGGCAGAGAACAGAACGGCCCAATCAGTGATTACAGTGAGGTTTGGGTCCAGCACAGAACTACATCTAAAGTCTGGTGCAGAACCTGAACTTCCACGGGCCCATTCATCTCTAGCAGGAATACTCTTATTTAAACATTAGCAGGCCTGATGAGCTGCAGATCACCAAAGGCTTTAGTATTAAACATATGTGAACACATGCAAGTTCAGGTTCTGGCCTTTAGCCGGACTTTTTATAAGGGCTCGGACACACTCTGCCAATTACATCTGAGTTTGACGGACGAGACTCGGAACAGGCTGGAGCAGTGACCCTGAACGGCTTCTCTCTCTCTGGACGGGGAATGCAATGCTGCACAGAAACACAAGCAGCTGTTCAGGGTCACTGCTCGAGCCTGTTCCGAGTCTCCTCCGTCAAACTCGGATGTAACTGGGAGAGTGTGTCCGAGCCCTAAAGTTCTTTTCTGGACCCAAACTTCACCTGAGCCTCATTAGAAGTCATTGATTGGTAAGTTTTGCTCTCTGCTAACATACAGACATAAACAAAGCACTTCTGGGAGGGAGGCAAAGTTTTATCAGTTTCTTTTTTTTTAGGTACACACAATATCTGATAACGCTGATTTAACCCCCAGTACAAACTGATCAAATTTGCATACATAAAGCACACAAACTAGAACACTAAAAATGTTTATAAGTCTGTGTTCGGTGCAAACACCAAACTTTAAAATGCCATTCGATTATCTCTATTTGGTATGTCTAACCTCCACCATCAGCTGCTATCACTAATGGAAGCTGCTGGCCACCTTTGAGCTATTAGGATACGTTTCCATGATGAGACATTGGTAAGTTTGTAACGTTGGATAGTTTTACTGAACCAAAAACGTAACGTCTTACAGTTCCAGCAAACGATGGGATGTATAGAGATCTGCTTCCCTCTGTACTTTGTATACTGCCCCGGGGTGCGTTTTTAAAATCTACAACATGGCAGTTTCTATTATGGGTACGCTGAGTTTAATGTGTAGATTTTCCCCATAGAATTGCACTTTATGTGGAAAATCAGCAGGTAAAAAACGCATTTGCATTTTAGTGCATTTCTACTGAAAATATGCACTAAAACACATGTAGTCCACCCATAACTATGGATAAAGTGTTATCAAAGTCAAATGCCAGGAAGTATCATAAACAAAGTGTCTTTATTTCAAACACCAAATACCAAAAAGGACATAAACCGCAATATCCACAGTGTATAAAAAGCGTGTAAAAACTGACAAAATAATGCAAGGAACAAAAGACACAAATAACCTAATTTCCCAATAGATATTAAAATTCAGAAAGCCTGCAACATCAAAAACTCACCAAATCCTTGTTGTGAATGTAGCTTTACAGTTTCGGCACACTGAGTTTGTAACCTCCAAAAAACACCTGAATAATTGCTCAAAAAATTCTTACAAGATTCTTTCTGCTAATGTCTTCCGTACAACCACCTTGCTATTTCATATGTTCTGTATTTTCAGTGTGTTTTTCCGTATTGTCCAATCAAAAGGATGGAAAAAAAACTTTAAAAACATGTCAAATCTCTTCCAAACCACTTCATTAAATGTAAAACTCCACAAAACTCTGCAAAAGAGGAGAATTTCATGAAACGGATCCACTGGAAAACTTGTGTTTGAGCACCTCCAAAAATTGTATGTGCAACCTTAGATTCTGACCATTCTAATGCATAGGTGGCTAGGTAGACCATGGACGGGTTGGCCCAACAGAGCCAGAGGCATTCCTTTCTAGGGCCAGAGACACACTAAGCTAGACGCAGATTCTCGCACGAGTCTCAGATGACTCACCCGGAATGGCTGCCGGGTCTCTGGACTGAAGCGCGCCTGCTCCATGGAAACACAAGCAGATGACACGCTCCTGTCCAGAGAGCCAGCAGCCGTTCCGGGTGAGTCATGCAAGACTCATGCAAGTATCTCACATACGTCTCACTCAGTGTGCCTCCGGCCTAAGACATCCATATGTCCTCACCATACCCGTCACCTATCCTGCTGCAGCTTGACGCCTAGTCGTTTAGTGGCTCACCACCTCCATCTCTTTTATCTTCTACATGCTTTAGCATTGGTCGACTCCACAACATCATGACGTCATTTGAGGCCATGTCTGTGCTGGATACACCAGAGAGTGAGGAAGGAGGACAAGGCAAGTGAGGGAGGATGGGAGCAAACCAGGAGAGACCAGTGGGGATGCCAGAGCAGGTGATGGGGAAGGTGAGATTTCTTTTTAATTTTTAACCCCTTCCCTGCCAGCCACTAAAAATTAGGATTTTGGTAAATACATTTTTTAAATGAAATTGATAGTGAATTTGATTCATCTTGATGGACTTGAACATCACTAATAATACAAAGCTGTGTTAATGAAAATTGGTATATATAAAAGACAGACAAGGTGCCCACTATCTGTTAGTATCTGTTCGATAAACCTAATTTGTTTGTGAAAGCAAAATTGATTCACTTTGTAATTGATTTGTTTATCTGTAAAAAAAATGGTTGTTTGTCCATCTTATGCATATATAGTTTGTAATGCAAAGTGCTCAGCACCTGTCAGAGCCACTAGGAATAAAGCTATTGAGCTATTATATATATATAATGTGTGTGTGTGGTGTATATATATATTATTATATATAGATTACTGGAGTACATTCATTGTTATGCCATTACTGTCCACTGGGTGTCACTGTTGGGTCTAGTACCAGGTTACAAAAGTTATAGACATAGTGAAAATAAGTTGATAAAGTTGACAATGTAACAAAATAAAAATGTAAAATAATATTTGCTTGCTATAAAATATTAACAGAAAACAAAATGCTGTACAAAGAATTATTGTTAGTGATATCAGGCCATGCCTTTTCGTACCATCCAACATAATGGAAAGATGAAATCCATTGATTGCCCACAGTCATTAGGATAATTGACTTGATTACTCAAAGTAGGTCAATTCTTTCTAGACTAATGTAACTAAAAAAAAAATTACTTTGCTTCCTCCATGTAAAAATAGGAACTGGCTAGATGTTATTTTTTAAATGTTTAAAAAGGACTGGTGATCGCATAGTCCCTCTGACCTGCTGGTATCATGAGAGAATCAATAGATGCTATGTAATGTTTCCTGCATAGAACAGATCCTTCAGCAGCAGTAGACTGAGCCCCAGCTCTGTACACAGTGAACAGCAGCTATATAAAGACCTTACACCTTGATTGACAGCTCACTATACAGTGCATATGTGCAAAGTGACCTGTCAATCAAAGTGTTGGGATTGTGCATTCAGCTGCTGTGAGCAGTGCTGTGCACAGTGACTGTAGCCGCTCAGTATACGCCTCTACTTTATGACCGAAAGGGAATATCTATGTGTGAATTTTGATCCTTTTCCCTCACTTTGACTCAGTTGGAGGCTTTTTTGTGGTCTGCCTCTCTAACAGTGATGGATGTCAGCTCTAACCTGTTACACTATATCCAGGGTAAGATGTATTTTGATTGGACTTTGGACCCCCATGTATCTATTTCTGTGTTGTCTAAAAATCTTTTCAAAAAAACTTTTTTTCTAGTACCATTCCCTCCTCAACCACTGGAAGTGCCCAATTCTGAAAAGGTCTTACCGAGGAAATGTATCATTAATCCTGTTTGTCCTTGGTAATAAGGTAGGAATTCCATCTGAGGTTCAGAGCAATGTGCCTTTTGCCACCTTGGAACATTTAAAGGACCAAGAAAAAGTAATAAAAAATTAATCACTTATATTCGACATGGAATTAATCTTTATAAAGCCAGATTCACATTAGCGTTTGGAACGCAGCGTAGCACTGCTATGTTTAACATGGGAACGCATATTAGCTGCGTTTGGCTGCATTCAGTTGTGGTTGCGCTCGGATGCACATAATTTGTGCTCCGTCCTCCACCCTCCGAACGCAACATGTTGCATTTTTTATGCGTTCACGGGTGCTTGTTTTATCAGCAAGCGCCCACAAGCGCACAATGCATGGATCTCAATGGACCCGCAGTGTCCTCCGCCTGACAGCGCAGGAGAACGCTGCGGATCACCTTGAAATCTCTCCCGGTGGCCAATCAGCGATCTCGGCGTCGGCCGGGAGAAGGAGATCTCTGCCGCTGATCTCCACCTCCCTTCCACCACCGAGTTTGCTGATTAGCTGTCCAAGCACCATGCTGATGTGAACGCATGCGGAGAATCTCTGCTGTGTTCACATCAGTATGGCAGCGTTTGCTCTGCATTTACGTCTGCATGCCCTACACATGCAAACACAAACGCTAATGTGAACCCGGCCTAATATATGTGAACACTTCCCATCATGTATACATAAGAGCATTTATTTTGGGATCTAACTGTCTGACCTCTTGTTCCTAGGCGAGTTGTAACATCATCTCCAAACTTCTGATGAGCCCTGTTACATAAGACAGGGTGAAACGTGTAAAGCTACTGGAGAAACTCATCAATCTAATTGTTTGGAACCTGATATGGACCCGCAATGATATCCCTGAGGACTGCCCAGTCTACTCTGGGCTATATGAAATGAAGTATGACTCAGGACTCTGTTGTCCATCACTCTATTTGCCTGTTAGGGCAAGCTTAGGGTAAGCCACCAGGGAGTGGGGCACCACATATTAGGGTAAATCCTCCACTAGTAGGCAGGAGTAAGACTTAAGGTACCATCACACGAGGCGACGGTACCGCCGATTTATTAGGCAATGCAGGAGTGTGGCCTATCGGCGCTGATATCGCCCCTGCATCACCTAATGTGAATGGGCAAGGGCGATGCCATTTACTGGTCGCCTGGTTTCAGAGCAGTGCTCTGAAACCAGGCAACCGATCTGGGGCGATATGCACACATCGCCCCATGTAAACGGTTGGCGGCGACCTGACAGGCGATGGGAGCCATAGGCTCCCATTGTACTGCATCGCCGCTGGGATTTTGAGATACCCCAGTGACGATGCCGCCTGTCAGATCGCCGATGCGGCACTGGAGGTGTCGCCCCATGTAAATGGGGGACGGCGGCGCTGGCGGGGCGCCAAAAACGTGCGCGCTCCCGCCAGTCGCCGCCGACATCTCCAGTGCCGTCGCCTCATGTGACGGTACCCTTAGGGTCTTGATAGGAATCGATTGCGGTCGTCCAATATCTTGTGTTCCTATGTGTTGCGCGTTATCACTGTCTGTCACTTGTGTAGGTCTATGGCCTATTTATTTTTTTAAATAAAGAGAGATTTTTTTATCCTAATTTGAAGTTGGTAATCAAAAATCATATGTGCAAAGTGACCTGTCAATCAAAGTGTTGGGATTGTGCATTCAGCTGCTGTGAGCAGTGCTGTGCACGGTGACTGTAGCTGCTCAGTATATGCCTCTACTTTACGACTGAAAGCTGACAGCTCCAGGAGACAAAGTTAATTTTGTCATGGTAGTCGTAGTTTTAGTATAGCAGCCAAGCAGCATGGTAAAAAGTAAGCTGTAGATTAAACCTGGCATGGTGGCTCAGTGGTTAGCACTGCATATGATGGCTCAGTGGTGGGCGCTTATAATCTTGCAGCGCTGGCGTCCAGGGTCAAATCCACCAAGGACAACAATGAGTTTGCATGTTCTTCCTGTGCTTGTGTGGGTTTCCTCCCACATTCCAAAGACCTAGAGAATATGGATTGTGAGCTCTAATGGGGACATTGTTGCTGATGTATGTAAAGTGCTGTATAGTTAATGGTACTACATAAATATTATTTTTATTATATCTACAGAATAATGTCATTTGAAGACATGACAGCTTCCCCAGAAGGGATTATCCTCTATGTAGCTTTTGACAAGGTTCCACTGCTTAGAACACGAGTTATGAGCTGCAATCTACGAGAGAATCGAGCAGCAAGTGTTTAATCCTCCGGCAGCGCCACCTCTGGGTAAATAAAGTACTACTCAATATCGATTAAAACCAATACATAGTCCATGATCTCAATAATGGTCTCTGTAGCTATTCTCCACTCTCACTAATAGTTGAGGATTATGAGTAATCCCTTTGAAACCTCTATTAACTCCCAATAGTGTATTTTAAACTAATCCCCTAAACCAGGCAACCCCATTTAATAACCAAAAATTCATGCATAGAAAGTCTGAGATAAAGGTAAGTATAGCTGTGGATAAGAAATATTAATTACCATCTTCAGGTAATTATGTTTTATGTGGCTGTGCCCAGAAGAGAGAATTAGAATGATAAATACCTTGTGCTAGACGTAGACTGTATTATCTTTACAGCATTGGCTACTTCTCTAGGCATATTTATAGCCTTAGTCCTACCAATGGATTGTGTGGTGGCTACATAAAGCATAAGAAGTAGAACAAATGGACACATTTACATTTCGGTGTCCTCATCTGCAGCCCTGTAGCCTTTTGATTTTGAAGAGGAGACAGAATATTAATATTTTTGGAGCCATTGATATAGAATCAGCTTTGATGTTAGCCGTTAGTGCCTAGGTTTTCTTGTGTTTCATGAAAACTGGCAATTATACTTTTAATATATTTCAAAATGACATTTGCCTGATAGTAACCTTACAATTTACAGGGAGGATCGACCATTATCAAAAATTCCTTATTATTGTTTTAGTACCAACATGAGATTGATAATGAAAAAGGCCAATGAATATAATAATGAGCTCTGTTTTTCCTCCATTGACTACAGCAAAGCCTTTGACTTTGTTGATCAACAGAAACTTTGGAGTTCCATGAAGGACATGAGTGTGCTGAACCATCTGATCAGCCTCATTAGGAACCCTTAAGGCTCCGTTATACGGTACGAGATCGTTAACAATATCGCTTAAACGTCACGGGTTTGGAGTCTTTCAAGTGACGTCGTTACTACTTTGTTGCGTGTGACACCGAGATTCAATTACGATAAATCGTTGGATCGTTGATCGCAGATTTGAGAACAAGTTCTCAAATCAGACGATCCACGATCAGCCAACCTGCTGCATCGTTGTGTGTGACACCGCCATAACGATGTCGTACATGACTACACCCATTCACATCAGTGAACAAGTATCGTTCGCTGGGTTGTGCGAACCATACCTGCTCGCTGGTTCGGTGGTGGGTCGTCCACGATATCTAGACGTGTGTCATCTCACCAACGATGTCAAAATGATGTCCTAACGACCGCGTGCCCCCGAGATCGTTAGTGATATTGTTTCAACATTGAAGCGTGTAACGGTACCTTTGCATCGACCAAGAAGCTACTCTGAACAGAGTATGGTGACACAGCACGGTTCAAAGTAGAGCGAGGTGTCAGACAAGAATGCATCCTATCACCAATTATCTTCGATTTATATGCATAAGCTATTTTTAGGAAGGCCAAACTTGCCAAAAAAGAATAAAAATTGGAAGAATCATCAACAATCTAAGATACGCAGATGATATAACACTGATAGCAATAAGCGGAGATGGAATCAAGGATTTATTATGATGTGTCAAGATGGAAAGCACGAACATTGGACTCCTACTCAACACAAAGAACACAAAGATATTAACTACAGCCAGATATGACAGGGACACATTTCAAATGGATGGTGACGAACTTGAAGTAGCAAAAGACTTCAAACTACTCGGATCAACGATAACTCAAGATACAGTGACGACACCGGAAGTCAATAGGAGAATAGCTATGGGAAAATCCACAATAAAGTCACTGGACAAGGTCTTCAAATCAAGGAACATTTCACTGGCAACGAAGACATGGCTTGTACATAGTCTAGTCTTTCCTGTAGTAACATTTGGAAGAAAATCATGGACGATAAAGAAATAAGACAGAAGAAGAATCAATGCCTTCGAAATGTGAAGCTGGGGAAGGATATTATGAATGCCAGGGGCGTAACTACCACAGGTGCAGGGGTTGTGCACCCAGGCCCTGCAGCCTAGGGGGGCCCCAAAAGTCAATTTGACCTATAAAAAAAGACTAATACTATTAAAGATTTGCACTAAATGGGGACCCTGTTGGAGCTTTCGCATCAGGGCCCCTGGGCCTGAAGTTACGCCACTGATCAATGCCATGGATGACAAGAAGAACAAATAAATCCATTTTGGAACAAATCAAGCCAGATATGTCACTTGAAGCAAGGCTAACCAAGTTTTGACCAGCCTATTTTGGACACATCATACGAAGAGAAAAATCACTAGAGAAGGACATAGGAGGTATAGGGTGAAGAGGAAGACTTGCAAACCAGTGGCTTGATACCGTCAAGACAATGGCTGAGAAGACCCTGGTGGACCGATCTAGGCTCGAGCAAGATGGATCTTACTACAGAGCATTCATCCAATTAATAAAAAATAAAATTGTTCCCCTTTACCAATGACATGTGGTATTGGATGAAAAATTATTTCCTCCACGGCTGCTTTGTCGTTAGACTGAAGGCAACCAAGAATATTACGTAGGCAGTGTAAACTTAGACTAGACATGACTTAATATGCCCCCAGTACATTATAGTCTCTCATGTCACAGTAAATCCGGTGAATTGTTCCAGTGTCTAGCTTAATTTTTCATCAGAAATTTGAGTAAACCTTTTGGCAGATGTTTTGGCGCGCAGCGTCACATTTAGGTCTTGTCCCCTCCTTTGTCAAACAAAATATATAGAAAGAGTCTACAATGCATAATAAATGTGAGTTTTAAAATAAAAGTCATGAAAGATGGTTTTTGGCTTAAATTGCATCAAAACTAAGGCTATCTAGAATAATAAATCTCCCCAATGTCCTTACTGTGGAAGCAGCGCCTGCAATCTGATGACAGCGGCAAGAGAGAGTGAATTGCTACTGACTTTATAAAGGACAATTCAGGGAATAATATATTGGGTTATTGCTGATACTAACATTATATTAAAACAAAGCCTCTATCCCTTCAGGACTGACCTATCTCTGGCCTTAAGAGCAAACGGATCCTGGTATTATTTTTTTACACCATGTATTTGGAGTAAATTGTAACTATTTGATTTGTTTTTTTTACTTTTTTTATGGCATGTGGCAAATTTTATCTTAATTTACAATAATTTACCTTTCATGTGTGTCTAATCCGTCAGTTTTCCTTTCATCAGTAAGTGGAATTTTTCTTAAAGGAGGTGTTCAGACACCCTGAAGACTTGCAACTTTTTATTAAGCAACTAAATATTTGTGTTCTTCACAGCATTGGGAGTTTAGATGACAAGGCTTTAGACTATCCCGAAGATAACAATTATTTTATGTCTAAAAAAATGTATTCTTTTATGATATTTATTGTGACGTGTGATATTACAGGGAACCTGTCAGGGTGGATGAAGATATTAACCTACTGTTATGGGGTTAATTTGCAGGTTAATAACTTTATAAAGGTGCCCAATCTCTGTAATGATAGGAGTGTATGGACTTTATTCAGTCATGCAGGTGTGTCGGCACGGATATAGTCACTTATTAAAGCATTTGAGTGGTGGCAGCCTGACTGACAGTTTAATCAGTAGTGCATCAGTTCAGAACCGGTTGTCAGTCAAAGTGATGGTTTGCTTACAGTCGTTGCTCAAATTAGAGTAAGTAATTACTGTAGTTGCTCAAGGCACAACTGTATGTCTGATTGTCAGGTGGCTCCTGGGAGAAATATAGTTGATTTTCTCCCAGGTGCTGCAACTTCAGTAATGTGACCGGGGACCTGCAGAACACTATTAACCTGCAGATTAGACCTTTTTCTGCAGGTTAGTAGTGTTATCTGACCTGACAGTCTCCCTCTAAAGATATTGGATCATATAGAGTACTTGCATGGACAGTACAGTATTCGCAATACTCGTTACTTGTTGAGTATAACTGGTGCTCGTGAGTGATGTGTCCATCGTGAACGATCTGACACCTATTACTGCCTCCCTTCAGTATTCAAAGGGAGTTGGCCCCCCAGTGACAGCAGATTGAATGTTAGTCTCTCACAGGGGGCACAGTGAGGTGTTTTATGCATTGAAACCACAAAAAAGATGACCCTCCGCCCTGTCCTGCAAATGCTCGTTTTATAGCCTGATGTGTGTTGACGGAGCCAGTCACTAATTGACTAACATTAGACCCGCTATTCCGATGAGCATTACAAAGTACTCTTTACGAGTATAGGAATTATGAGTATTTCAGTACTCACTCATCCCTAATTCAAATGCTTTAATGGGTTTTGTAATGCCCATATTCTTTCTCCACATATTCTTTAAGTACCATATATACTCGCGTATAAGCCGAGTTTTTCAGCCCAAAAATTGGGCTGAAAAGTCCCCCCCTCGGCTTATACGCGAGTCACTCTATACTGTATACACTGTATACAGTGTATACAGTATACAGGCCCGCCCCCATCAGTATACAGGCCCCCCTGCCTTGTGCACAAACCTGTAAAGGAAGAGATTAGTATACTTATCACTGTCCCGCTGCCGCTGTCCCGCCGCTGTCATCGCGGTCCTCCGTCTTCTTCCGTCTGCTTCCGGCTTCCTCCAGTCGGCGCAGGCAATTACGTCATTGTCTGCATGACCGAGGAGGAAACTGGAAGAAGATGGAGGAGCGCGATGGCGGCGGCGGGACAGCGGCAGCGGGACAGTGATAAGTATACTGATCTCTTCCTTTACAGGTTTGTGCACAAGGGGGGGGGACCTGTATACTACCACTGGAGCTGTATATACCAATGGGGCTGCGTTTATACTACCACTGGGGCTGTATATACCTCTGGGGCTGCTGTATACTGATGGGGGGCTGTATACTACCACTGGGGCTGTATATACCACTGGGGCTGCGTGTATACTACCACTGCGGCTGTATATACTTCTGGGGCTGCTGTATACTGATGGGGGGGCTGTATACTACCACTGGGGCTGTATATACCACTGGGGCTGCTGTATACTACCACTTGGGCTGCTGTATACTACCACTGGGGCTGTATATACCACTGGGGCTGCTGTATACTACCACTGGGTCTGCTGTATATACCTCTGGGGCTGCTGTATACTAACTACTGGGGCTGCTGCTGTATATACCACTGGGGCTGCTGCTGTATATACCACTGGGGCTGCTGCTGTATACTACCACTGGGGCTGCTGTATATACCTCTGGGGCTGCTGTATACTAACTACTGGGGCTGCTGCTGTATATACCACTGGGGCTGCTGCTGTATATACCACTGGGGCTGCTGCTGTATACTACCACTGGGGCTGCTGTATATACCTCTGGGGCTGCTGTATACTAACTACTGGGGCTGCTGCTGTATATACCACTGGGGCTGCTGCTGTATATACCACTGGGGCTGCTGCTGTATACTACCACTGGGGCTGCTGTATATACCTCTGGGGCTGCTGTATCCCACACTGCTGGGGGCTGTATACCTGTGCTGGGGTCCACCCTCGGCTTATACACGAGTCAATAGGTTTTCCCAGGTTTTGGGGAAAAAGTAGTGGGGTCGGCTTATACATGGGTCGGCTTATACACGAGTATATACGGTAATTATTTGTATGTTTTAAATTTTTGTATTCAGATGTATTCAGGCTTTTTATATCTGTGAAGACGTCATACTGTGGTATATATAAAGAATTTACTGGCGATCAAAATTAGAGAACTATGTATAATCACTTGATTTTCTCAGATAGAATGTAATCTACATTGATGAACATTTGGCAGTTTTTGTGTAAGGGGTACACCATGCCACTAGAACAGTGAATTCCAAAATAACAAAAGTTTATCAACTTAAAACCTTTGTTTTACACCAAACATGGTGATCATAATTAGACAACAGCAATGACTGTAGCACAGAGAAAGATTAAACTACATTTTGTGAAGGTTACAACACTCACCAATCAGGAGCACGTGTACAGGCCTTCGCTTTGTACAGGTCTTTGCTTTGAATGACTTCAGCACATCTGCAGCCACAGGACATCACTAGTCTCTCACGCTCTTGTGCATTGGCTGATGTATGCTTGCCCTTCAACCACGGCAAGGTGACTTTAACCTGAAGGGTCCCTGTCTACATTTTAGTCTTCATTATATATACCGTATATACTCGCGTATAAGCCGAGTTTTTCAGCCCAAAAATTGGGCTGAAAAGTACCCCCCTCGGCTTATACGCGAGTCACTCGGTATACAGCAGCCCCGGCAGCCCCAGCGGTAGTATACAGCAGCCCCAGTAATCCAGGGCCCTCCCAGCCTTGTTCCGGTCACCTGTAAAGCAAAATATACTTATCACTGTCCCACTGCCGTCCGCGCTCGCATCTGCTGACACCGCGATCCTCCATCTTCATGCGTCTTCTTCCGGTTTCCTGTGTTCGGAGCCGGCAATGACGTAATTTGCTTTACAGGTGACCGGAACAAGGCTGGGGGGCCCTGGATTACTGGGGCTGCTGTATACTACCGCTGGGGCTGCCGGGGCTGCTGTATACTACAACTGGGGCTGCTGGGGCTGCTGTATACTACCACTGGGGCTGCTATATACTACCACTGGGGCTGCTGTATACTGCCACTGGGGCTGCTGGGGATGCTGTATACTACCACTGGGGCTGCTATATACTACCACTGGGGCTGCTGTATACTGCCACTGGGGCTGCTGGGGATGCTGTATACTACCACTGGGGCTGCTGGGGCTGCTATATACTACCACTGGGGTTGCTATATACTACCACTGGGGCTGCTGTATACTGCCACTGGGGCTGCTGGGGATGCTGTATACTACCACTGGGGCTGCTGGGACTGCTATACACTACCACTGGGGCTGCTGGGACTGCTATATACTACCACTGGGGCTGCTGGGGCTGCTATATACTACAACTGGGGCTGCTATATACTACCGCTGGGGCTGCCGGGGCTGCTGTATACTACCACTGGGGCTGCTGTATACTACCACTGGGGCTGCTATATACTACCACTGGGGCTGCTGTATACTGCCACTGGGGCTGCTGGGGATGCTGTATACTACCACTGGGGCTGCTATATACTACCACTGGGGCTGCTGTATACTGCCACTGGGGCTGCTGGGGATGCTGTATACTACCACTGGGGCTGCTGGGGCTGCTATATACTACCACTGGGGCCAGGGGTGTAACTAGGTTTTCTGGCACCCGGGCAAAGATTTATTTTGGCGCCCCCCCCCCCACCGCCGCCAATATATATATATATATATATATATATATATATATATATATATATTTATACCTTATATACACAGTGTCTATCATCACACACAGTATATACACTTCATAGTGTGTGCATGCCTGGTGTATACATCTATACACCTCATAATGTGTGCCTGCATGATGATGTATACATATATATACGGTATATATATTTATACATCATCAGGCAGGCACACACACTATGAGGTGTATATATGTATACATCAGGCCCTGATGTATACATATATACACCTCATAGTGTGCCTGCTTGGTGATGTATACATATATACACCTCATAGTGTGCCTGCCTGATGTATACATATATATACATATATATATACCTCAGGTATATATATGTACACATCAGGCAGGCACACTATGAGGTGTATATATGTATACATCACCAAGCAGGCACACACTATGAGGTATAATACCTCATAGTTCCTGATGTTTTCATATTCATTTATACACCTCATACTCCCAGCCCAGGACAGGCCCCCCCCCTGTTTAGGTTACTTTTTTACTTGTAAAGTAGTAGCCTATTCAGGACGGACCGGACTCAGAGGAGGCAGCCCGCAGGCAGGCAGGCTGCAGCAGCTCAAAGCTCCTCTTCATCTTCTCTCTTCTCTGTCCCACTGTGCGGTGCGCCGGGTGACGTCTGCCGCAGCGCGACATGACCCGGGGGGTGGGAACTGCTGCCCTGCTGCCAGGGGGCGGATCAGCAGCAAGGGTTTAGCACACACAGCGCCGCGGCCGCCCGTGCACTGCACAATATGCAGGGCGGCGCGGAGGAGATTAGCTCCGTCGCTGCAGTACCACCGCTGCCAGACTCCTGGTCACCTGATGATGGCGCCGGCGCCCCCGCACTGACTTGCGCCCGGTGCAAAAAGTCCGGCTGCACCCCCCTAGATACGCCCCTGACTGGGGCTGCAATATACTACCACTGGGGTTGCTATATACTACCACTGGGGCTGCTGTATACTGCCACTGGGGCTGCTGGGGATGCTGTATACTACCATTGGGGCTGCTGGGACTGCTATACACTACCACTGGGGCTGCTGGGACTGCTATATACTACCACTGGCGCTGCTGGGGCTGCTATATACTACCACTGGGGCTGCTATATACTACCACTGGGGCTGCTGTATACTAACCACTGGGGCTGCTGGGGATGCTGTATACTACCACTGGGGCTGCTATACACTACCACTGGGGCTGCTGGGGCTGCTATATACTACCACTGGGCTGCTGCGGATGCTGTGTACTACCACTGGGGCTGCTGGGGCTGCTATACACTACCACTGGGGCTGCTGGGGCTGCTATATACTACCACTGGGGCTGCTGGGGCTGCTATATACTACCACTGGGGCTGCTATATACTACCACTGGGGCTGCTGTATAATACCACTGGGGAGGCCTGTATACCACTGGGGGGGCCTGTATATCACACTGCTGGGGGCTGTATACCTGTGCTGGGGTCCACCCTCGGCTTATACACGAGTCAATAGGTTTTTCCAGATTTTTGGGGCAAAAGTAGGTGGGTCGGCTTATACATGAGTCGGCTTATACACGAGTATATACGGTATATATATATATATATATATATATATATATATATATATATATAGAGTCAAAAAAACTTTTCAAGCAGCAAACTTGCTTTCAGGGTGCAGAGCAGTTCGGCTTACTTCACAGCCTTTATACATACCGTTCAATAAAGTTTCACTGCAGCACTCCTTGGTGTAAAATCAGTAGTCCTTTATTTCTGGCTTCTGGTAAAGCTGTCAGACAGGAGATGGCCACGTATCGGGCACACACGCCCTTTGTCAAGCAATCACATGCTATCCTCTTCAGCCTTTTATACAGTCTACTTAATTGATTATACAGTGATATTAATATTTTCATATTATTAAATTTAACATAAACACTAGTGAAATACATAATTAGTGATTAATCTGAGTTGCTTTATACTTCTATGTGTTAATACTTTACTATTTACTCTTTTTCTCTGTCTCTCATACCCCTAAAACCTTATTGTAGGTACACCCCATTGCTTTGTTTATAAATAATTACTGTATAATATGTTTAAAACGCTTAACCTGCACTTACAGTGCCGCGCCATTATCCTCCTTCCTCGTGCTGTGCCTTCAGCATTGAGGAAGTATCTTATGCGCATGTCTCGCTTTTGTTTTTGCTTCACCATAGCTACAAGCTTGTAGCATCATCCCGCGATGACTCGGTGGATCCCGCGCTTGCGCGGTTACTTGTTTTTGTTCCTTTATTTACTGCGCATGCGTCCGCCGCGAACTAAATCGCTTATACTAGCGGCGGATCACTATTAATAGCCTGGCTAACGCTGTTTATATATTAGCGATCCTAAATATGTGTTTCTCTTCTACTAAAGCCTCAAAAAAGAGGATATAACTGAATTTACACCTCTATGGTGCTAGAAGTGTCTTACAGTGCAAACCGCTCCATACATTCATTATTGACCCCTCACTTAGTGCTTAACCCTTATTTGAAAGGGTCAGAGTACCGTGAGACCCCTCTTGGAGATTCTTGGTATAGGGCCAAGTTTCTCCACTATGGAGGTACTAAAGGGTATAATCATTTCATTCTCACCACGGAGCACAAAGACAAAATTCAGAGTTTCAACTGAATGATTTATTTTGTTCATATAATTTAAACTGATGCCTCTAGTGGCCAGAAAAATAATTTTTTCAATTTGTTGATTTTGAGGAAATGGCTTTGGTTTAGCCAAATCAATCAATCAACCTACAATAAGGTTTTAGGTGTATGAGAGACAGAGAAAAAGAGTAAATAGTAAAGTATTAACACATAGAAGTATAAAGCAACTCAGATTAATCACTAATTATGTATTTCACTAGTGTTTATGTTAAATTTAATAATATGAAAATATTAATATCACTGTATAATCAATTAAGTAGACTGTATAAAAGGCTGAGGAGGATAGCATGTGATTGCTTGACAAAGGGCGTGTGTGCCCGATACATGGCCATCTCCTGTCTGACAGCTTTACCAGAAGCCAGAAATAAAGGACTACTGATTTTACACCAAGGAGTGCTGCAGTGAAACTTTATTGAACCGTATATATATATATATATATATATATATAACAAATGAAGAGAAATAAAGAAAAAAGATAAATATATATATATACTGTATGTGTGTGTGGAGCCCACTGGGACGGGGTACTCGGTACCGGACCGGGGTATAACGGGGGTTATCACGGAGGTATTGGTCTGGACCATGTCCCGAGCCCACAAGTAAAAGGGGTTATTTACAGGGATAGTCGTGGCGCCACACACGGGTTGTGGTCAATGGGGACCACCGCTGCTTGCCTCTGCCAGGAGGATGGATGGGGCTGCAGCCGGATAGATGAGCCGGCCGTGGGTCGGGCTGCTCCTGACAGGGTGTACAACAGTTTAACATGCAGGGAATCACACACGGGAGACACTGGCAGGGTTCACTGGTTTTTACTTAAGTTCTTCCACAGTACAGTTCTAGAACACTGTTCACAGTTCACAAAGTTAACTCCGCACTTTCAGTTACTACCCTGCAGCCAGGTTCCTGCTTCAGACCCTTCGCTTTCTAAATTCCTCTCAGGCTCTTCTCTGCACTTCTTTTCCCCAGTGTGCTGTATGGTGGCAACTCGGACCCTTGTTTGGCTTCCCCCTGTGTGTGGGTAGCAAGCCTGGATCCTATGTGTTGCTGTACCTCCTGCACGTGTGTTAGGAGAACAGACTTGGAATCTGAGCTCCCCGTCGGTGTGTCTATGATCCGGCATGTAGCTACGGTCACCTCAGAGGCGACTCTCTGGTCCCAGCCTAGCCTTGGGTGTCCCTATGTTGCAGGGGATCACCAGGCTCTTTCCTACCCGTGTAACTACGGCGTACATCAGGGGATCGTTCCTCTAGTTGTCCTCTGGCACCGCTGGCGATTACCTCTGACCCAGCTGCACTGGTCTGGTCTTCCCCCTTCCCTTTGCTTACGGGCTGTGGAGCGGATTCTGCACCTTCAGGGAGCCCAAAACCTTCAGGGAGTGTCTCTCTGTTTACTCTTGGTCTTTACTGTTCAGCTCACTCTGGCCTACTCCGTCTTTACTGTTCGGCACCCACTGGCCTACTGACTAACACTTCCTGGTGTTCCCCTTATGTACCCGGTCCGTCACCTTGACTACGTCCCACCCACTGTGACAGGCCCTACAACCCCTTGCCCGCCTACAGTCCTGGGCTCCGGGTTGGGTGTTGTGTCTGTGGGTGTGTCTATGAAGGTTTTTGTAAAAAACTGTCTATCTCCTGGCTGCAGTTCTTACCTGTGGCCTTCGTGGCCGCAGGGGCGCCATATGTGTATGTATGTGTTTATATATATATATATATATATATATATATATATATATATACTGTGTGCAGAATTAGAAAGTTGTAATTTAGAGGATTATCATTATTATTTATCAACAACTATGTTCTCAATCAACCCAAAAAGACTCTTGAATATCAAAGCTTAATATTTTTGGAAGTTGGAGTGTTTTTTTTTTAGATTTGGCTATCTTAGGAGGATATCTGTTTGTGCAGGTAACTATTACTGTGCAGAATTATAAGGCAACTTAATAAAAACCAAATATATTCCCATCTCACTTGTTTATTTTCACCAGGTAAACTAATATAACTGCACAAAATTTAGAAAAAAACATTTCTGACGCGCAAAAACAAAACCCCCAAAAATTAGTGACCAATATAGCCAACTTTCTTTATGACACTCAACAGCCTTCCATCCATAGATTCTGTCAGTTGCTTGATCTGTTTACGATCAACATTGCATGCAGCAGCCACCACAGCCTCCCAGACACTGTTCCGAGAGGTGTACTGTTTTCCCTCACTGTAGATCTCACATTTTAGGAGGGACCACAGGTTCTCTATGGGGTTCAGATCAGGTGAACAAGGGGGCCAGGTCATTATTTTTTCTTCTGTTAGACCTTTACTGGCCAGCCACGCTGTGGAGTAGTTGGATGCATGTGATGGAGCATTGTCCTGCATGAAAATCATGTTTTTCTTGAACGATACCGACTTCTTCCTGTACCACTGCTTGAAGAAGTTGTCTTCCAGAAACTGGCAGTAGGTCCAGGAGTTGAGCTTCACTCCATTCTCAACCCGAAAATGTCCCACAACTTCATCATTGATGATACCAGCCCATACCAGTACCCCACCTCCACCTTGCTGGTGTTTGAGTCAGAGTGGAGCTCTCTGCCCTTTACTGATCCAGCCTCTGGCCCATCAAGAGTCACTCTTATTTCATCAGTCCATAAAACCTTTGAAAAATTAGTCTTAAGATATTTCTTGGCCCAGTCTTGACATTTTATCTTATGTTTCTTGTTCAAAGGTGGTCGTTTTTCAGCCATCCTTACCTTGGCCATGTCCCTGAGTATAGCACACCTTGTGCTTTTTTGATACTCCAGTAACGTTGCAGCTCTGAAATATGGCAAAACAGGTGGCAAATGGCATCTTGGCGGCTTCACGCTTGATTTTCCTAAATTCATGGGCAGTTATTTTGCTGATTTTTTGCCCAACACGCTTCTTGCGACAGTGTTGGCTATTTACCATGAAACGCTTGATTGTTCGGTGATCACGCTTCAAAAGTATGGCAGTTTCAAGACTGCTGCATCCCTCTGCAAGACATCTCACAATTTTGGACTTTTCAGATCCCGTCAAATCTCTCTTGGCATTAGGCATTGGCCTAATAATTAAGCACACCTTATATAGGGTGTTGATGTCATTACACCACACCCCTCCTCATTACAGAGATGCACATCACCTGATTTACTTAATTGGTAGTTGTCTCTCAAGCCTATACAGCTTGGAGTAGGACAGCATGTATAAAAAGTATCGTGATCAAAATACTCATTTGCCTAATAATTCTGCACATGGTGTATATATATACCGTATATACTCGCGTATAAGCCGAGTTTTTCAGCCCAAAAATTGGGCTGAAAAGTCCCCCCCTCGGCTTATACGCGAGTCACTGTATACTGTATACAATGTATACAGTATACGGTGCCCCATCTATATACAGCCCCCCGCCGCAATCCTGTAAAGGAATAGGTTAGTATACTTATCCATCCGCTGCAGCTGTCCCGCCGCCATCGCGATTCAGCATCTTCCGACTTCCAGCGTCTCGCGTCTCCTTCCGATGGTCGCAGGCAATGACGTCATTGCCTGTGCGACCGGGGAGGAAACCGGAAGAAGACGCGAGACGCTGAAGTCGGAAGATGCTGAATCGCGATGGCGGCGGGACAGCTGCAGCGGATGGATAAGTATACTAACCTATTCCTTTACAGGATTGCGGCGGGGGGCTGTATATAGATGACGGGGCACTGTATATACCTCTGGGGCATATACGGTATATGTGGGGCTGCTGTATACTACCACTGGGGCTATATTTACCTGTGGGGCTGCTGTATACTACAACTTGGGCTATATTTACCTGTGGGGCTGCTGTATACTACCACTGGGGCTATATTTACCTGTGGGGCTGCTGTATACTACCACTGGGGCTATATTTACCTGTGGGGCTGCTGTATACTACCACTGGGGCTATATTTACCTGTGGGGCTGCTGTATACTACCACTGGGGCTATATTTACCTGTGGGGCTGCTGTATACTACCACTGGGGCTATATTTACCTGTGGGGCTGCTGTATACTACCACTGGGGCTGTATTTACCTGTGGGGCTGCTGTATACTACCACTGGGGCTGTATTTACCTGTGGGGCTGCTGTATACTACCACTGGGGCTGTATTTACCTGTGGGGCTGCTGTATACTACCACTGGGGCTGTATTTACCTGTGGGGCTGCTGTATACTACCACTGGGGCTGTATTTACCTGTGGGGCTGCTGTATAGTACCACTGGGGCTGTATTTACCTGTGGGGCTGCTGTATACTACCACTGGGGCTATATTTACCTGTGGGGCTGCTGTATACTACCACTGGGGCTGTATTTACCTGTGGGGCTGCTGTATACTACCACTGGGGCTGTATATACCTGTGGGGCTGCTGTATACTACCACTGGGGCTGTATATACCTGTGGGGCTGCTGTATACTACACTGGGGCTGTATATACCTGTGGGGCTGCTGTATACTACCACTGGGGCTGTATAATACCTGTGGGGCTGCTGTATACTACCACTGGGGCTGTATATACCTCTGGGGCTGCTGTATACCACACTGTTGAGGGCTGTATACCTGTGCTGGGGTCCACCCTCGGCTTATACACGAGTCAATAGGTTTTTCCAGATTTTTGGGGCAAAAGTAGGGGGGTCGGCTTATACACGGGTCGGCTTATACACGAGTATATACGGTATATATATATATATATATATACACATAAGTATATTTGCATTGAAAATGGTGTTACTTCTATACTTCTAAACAGTAAATTTTATTTATTTCTTTTTTTAAGTCACTCGTCCAATCATTGCGTGTAATAATAAAATGCTTTATTTTCACTTGTAGAAAACTAACATTTTTTTTTCCCGTGATCTCTTTTGATATTAAATATTTTTCTTTTATCCATAACAAATCTGTTTTCTTCTGTCTGAAGGGCTGTTGAACATCAGGTGGTTCTATCACTTTAGTTACCAGTTCTCTCAGGTTTTGTTAATTTAGCGCAAATTAATAATGCATGGGATGATAAATTTGCATATCTGATAATACTTGACCCCCAAAGTTTCTTTTATTCATTTGTGTGTCCGATTTTACCATCAGGGTATCACCAGTGTTTCATGGATGAACAAATAAATAAATGACAAAGCCTCTCCTATACTTTTCAATGTCAAACACATACAGTACACGGATTGTAACATCAATGTAATCCGTGTTCTGTACGAGTCTTTAACGGATTCATAGATTTGTATTGTCCCTTCTCTTCCATGATACTAAAAAAATGTACATATCTCTGTGTGTTTTGCGCGGACATATGAATAACACCATCTACATATCTACCTACCTAATCGTGTCTATAATCCGCTTCAGTCGGGAAGATGCCGAATCTCACAATCCACTGCGCAGACCAGAAGTACACCGGAAGCCATGTTGGGACCATCAAGTGATGGATGTCCCAATTTGGCACCCACTAGGGGTACTAGCCCCCTGCGCTGTACCACCAGTGGGACACCACTGCATACCCATCGCACATATGCGCAACTCGCGCTCGCCCACCCCGCCGCATGTCCGCGCAAAGCACTCCCACCTCACCAAACAACACGATCCGCTGCACCCACCGCCACCCAGCCACAGCCGGCAGGAAAGTAGGCTATATAGGGTGCCGTGCCACATCTTATTCAGCAGCAGCCGCAAGCCGTGGACTTTTCTGCCGGCTGTGGCTTGGCTGGGTGGCGATGTGTGCAGGTGGCTACACACATACACACACATATGCATACATACACACATATATGTAAACACACATATATATATAGACACATACACATATATATATGTACACACATACATATACACACACATGCGTACACACATATACACATACACACAGTATAAAGTCCCCACACATACATACACATACACAGTATAATGTCCACACAAATACATATACACACATACACACAGTATAAAGTCCCCACACATACATATGAGTCGGTCGACAGGGTAGGGGGTACTCAGATACCGGGACAGTTGGTCACTTTGATGTGGGATCACGGCTGGTCGATTCCTGGTTCCGTGCCCTGGACCCTCAATGGCACAAAGAATTGACATTCTTTTTGCGCACACACTCTTGCAGTGAAAGCGCATGCGCAAAAATACGAGCAAAAGCGCAACGTGTGAACACATTTCTGTGAAAGCCATAGCTTCTGCAAGAATGCGTTTCCCTAATTGTATTTCACTGCATTTACGCATGTGCAAAATAGCACTGCGTAAATGCAGTAATACACAGTAAGTATGCATAGTGTGAACCGACGTAGCCTCACATTGTGACCTGCATAAAAAACTCCTGTCCATACACTCAATTAATCAGTCAGACTCTAACCTCTACAACGTGGGCAAGGCCAAAGAGCTTTCTAAGGATGTCAGGGAAAAGATCCTAAACCTGTACAAGGATGGAATGGGCTACAAAACCATAAGTAAAACGCTGGGTGAGAAGGAAACAACTGTTGGTGCAATAGTAAGAAGATGGGAGACATTGAAAATGAGTGTCAATAGACATCGATCTGGGACTCCATGCAAAATCTCATCTCGTGGGGTATCCAGGATCATGATGAAGATGAGAGATCAGCCTAAGGCCACGTGCACACGTTCAGTATTCGATGAGTTTTTTACCTCAGGATTTGTAGACAAAACCAGGAGTGGAACAAACAGAGGAAAAGTCTAATAGAAACACCTGCACCACTTCTGTATTTAATCATCCACTCCTGGTTTTGGTTACAAATCCTGAGGTAAAAAACTCATCAAATAATCAGCGTGTGCACGAGGCCTAAAACTACACGGGGGAAACTTGTTCATGATCTCAAGGCATCTGGGACCTTTGTCACCAAAAAATCCATTGGTGACATATTACGCCGTAATGGATTAAAATCCTGCAGTGCCCACAAGGTTCCACTACTCATGAAGACACTTGGCTCTGAGTTGCCAAGCGACAACCTCAAAATCTTAATGATTTAGAGACGATATGCAAAGAGTGGACTAAAATTCCTCCTGACATGTGCAAACCTCATCATAAACTACAAGAAATGTCTAACTGCTGTGCTTGCCAACAAGGATTTTGCCACCAATTATTAAGGCTAGGGTCACACTTGGAAGGCACAATCCAGTAACCGTATCCATTACCAGATCCGGTATTGGACTGTGCCTTCATACTTATTTTTAATCTGTAAAGTTGCAACCCTCATTCCGGATCTGAATGCATTAATGCATCCGGTTTTGGAATGAGGATTTTTGCAATTTTAAAAACCGCATCCGTAACCGGATCCGGTACGGCAAGGTACATTTATGCACCTTGCAGTACTGGATGCGGTTCCCATAATGTCCCATGTTAAAAAAACAGATTCGGTTTTGCAACCGGCCTGAAAAATGCAGCCTGCATGATGTTTACCGCGGGCTGCAAAACTGCATCCGGTAACCGGATTGCAAATAGTGCAATCCGGTTTTACAAAGGAAGCGGGTCTGCAGATCCGGATCCGGTTTTGAGCATTTTTAATGCTCAAAACCTGATCCGGATGGATAAAAAAAAACGCAGGTGTGACCCCAGCCTAAGCCTTGTTTGCCAGAGGGATCAAGTACTTCTTTCTCTCTGCAGAATGCAAATACGTTTATATAATTTAGACAATGTGATTTTCTGCATTTTATTTTTGATATTCTATCTCTAACCTACCCTTAAAATTATAGGCTGCTCATGTCTTTGTCAGTGGGCAAACTTACAAAACAGCAAGGGATGAAATAATTATTTCCTTTATTGCATGGGGTGTTTCAATTTTGTGTTTTATAAGTGTTGCCTATGAGAATCTGTAAGAAAATTTCTTTCTTAAAATTAGGGGGGTTTACCCTCCTTTCCTTGCTCGATTATTTTTTTCTTTTTACAACCACCATATTCAACAGAACATTATTTTCTATTCACCATTCCATAAAATTATCATGTAAAATGCTGAGAATGTCCTCCCAGCTGAAGTTGAGGCAGAACCATGATCCCAACCAATATCAGGGAAGTGAATATCTCCCATTATCTCCTCTGTACAAGCTTGTGCAGTCTGCTCTATATGTTTGCGTAGTTAATCTTCCAATTCCTTCCACATCTTCTATAGATTTCACCATAACTTAATTTTTTTTCAGCGTTTATTTCCAAGCACAAGATTTCCCATAATCTTCAACCACGATTGTCTCCTTTATTCTCACTTTAATATCTTGTGAAGATAAGGTTCACATTCTTTTCCCACTTTGCAGAAAACAGTGCGACATGAAAGTTTCAAGTTAATGTGATTATAGCTCTTTAATGATAAATTCTCTATAATAATTGTGTAGGCAGTAAATCCAAGCATCTTCAAATAATAAAACTGGAAAATAATGCATCTGATTATTGTGCAGAGAGGCAATAGATGCAAATATGAGCAGGTAAATATTAATTTTTCTTATATTAAATAAGAAAGAAATCCAGCGCATATGCATCCACCTGTCATACAGGTTTCTCAAATGTATTCTATCACAAAGTAATAAAAATGTATTCCCTCAAGGCCTTTAATATTATTCTTTCTATTTTAGGTACATTTCCAGTATCAATGCCATAACTATTTAATCCTTAATTTAGGTTATTGACTGAATCGTCCGATTTGAAAATGTAGAGCGGAAAAAGGCCAGAAAAGGTAAATTCACCAGTTCGAGAACTGAGGCCACGTTATCGTAAGAGTAATAGAGTTTTCTTTTCTATTAATATTTCCAATATTTAACCTTTTTTATTTATTAAATTGAAATATTATATTTCTGTATGTAATCTCCAAAATATTTGCTTTATTTTTTTTTATTACCTCCTAATTTCATATTTCCTTTTGCAAGAATTACTTGAGTTCAGTATGTTCTAGGATTGACAGCACGATGTGGAGCAAACAAAACAGCTTTTTATGGCCTCACAAGATCCCATATGCTCTGGTTTACTGCAGACAGCCGGTCATCACATGGTGGCTTATCAAAGTACCTACTTAAATGGGTTCTGGGCACACAAAAGGGGGGCAAAGAATTAGCTACAGTATACAGACTTTTTATTTAATAAAGTGCTTCACGTGTTTTGCGGCAGTATGCCGCCTTCATCATGTGCCCCCTTTTTGTGTGCACAGTGTTCCACCTTTTTTACTGCTTTCTTTTTTTCCCCTCTCCGAGGAGCAGCACAGGCATCAGTAATCACAAAGCTGTAGGACCTAAGGTGATGTTTCCAGTCACATGAACGGCCGTATATCACACCCAGTAACCTGACGGCTGACATCGCTCCAAACACAAGTGTCTCTTGGGGTTGTGCAAGGGTGAACAACCAGCATAGGTGAGTTTTATCATCACTTCACTAAGACCACTGGACCACCAGGTATTCAGTCTATGAGCACCCTCGGTCTTTCTTGTTTTATTTTCCATACTTAAGGGGTTGTATGGGACTTTTTTAACTTTATGTCTTATTAAAACTAACTGGCAACCAAATGCTGGCAGATGGTGGTCATGGAAAGCTCCTTTGTAATCCAGGCTGCTCGGTTGACGGCGTGACTGCAAGTGTCAAGTTAATTGACAGCCAGATTTCCAAAGAGGGGCTGTCAATCAGCATTAATATCAGGAGTCATGCCTGTCGAATGATCAGAGCAGAAAATAAACCACTGCTCTGTCAAAATTATGTCAGCGGAAGCCTCTGACTCACCGACAGGAGTGGTCTGTCATTACTCTGTGCCAGCTGAGAACAGTGCCAGGCGCAGCAGGCAAGTGGTCGGCAATAGTTTTTCTATTGTTATAATAAAATAGTAATGAATTTCCCCTTTAAGTGGTAGCAGGTAGCATGTGAAAGGAATAGAAAATTTGCTATAAATTTGTGACACTTCAAATAAAATGTACAGTAAAGGCCTTACCCACTGTTAGGATTTCTGGGTGGTTCATGGGTGGAAAATTACAACTTCAGATGGCAACCTGATAACATGTGACAAATGAGAACCAAGGAAAACCATGGATTGCTGTGTTAATGAGCAATGGTAAATTTAGCGGTACCTCAATGCCACTGGATATCTGAATCATGTAGCAATTTCAGATATCCAGTGGCATTGAGGTTTCCATTGATGAAGAATGGCCCCACTATCTTTGTACCCCATATACCACATCATACCATCAATTTTTGTACTACAACAGTCTTGGAGGGATCTATCCACTGTGGGTTAGTGTTAGACCAATAGCTGTGTTTTTTTTGTTAACTTCACCATTCACAAATAAGTTTGTCTCCTCACTCATCTGAAGGCAATTGTCTATGCTGTGAAGATACGAGATGTGCAGAGATGTGCAACATCTGAAACAACAAATGCTGGAAGCCTGTGCTAGCATTTCTTCTGCGGTGTTGCTATCAGTGTGTCAAGAATGGGAGAAGAGGGGTTGAATTCACAATCCAACAAAATGGCCAGCACTTTGAACACATTTTATAAGTGGTCATAAACTTGTAAATACCTCCAGAAAGAATAATTTCCGTTACAACCAAGCACACCATTGTTTTTCTTATGAAATTTTCAATACGTTTGATGTGTCACATGACCCTCTTCCCATTGAAAAAAATAAAGTTGGATCGAAAATGGCCAACTTCAAAATGGCCGCCATGGTCACCACCCATCTGGAAATGTTTTCCCCCTCCCATGTACTAAGGTGCCACAAGCAGGAAGTTGATATCACCAACTATTCCCATTTTATTTAGGTGCATCCATATAAATGGCCCACTCTGTAGAATGTTAGCTTATAAATTCTGTGTCATGTCACTGCCTGATCATTCTTGTGTTGCAATGGAATAAAACGATGTTTCGGTGAGTGCTGGGATATGAAGACAACTACACTTCAACAAGTATTTTACCTGTAAGTTTATTGTTCAAATCACACTAGGTCCTCTCCCACAACATGTTTCGACGCTCAGGGTGTCTTCCTCAAGTGGATCCACTTGTTGAAGTGTAGTTGTCTTCATATCCCAGCGCTCACCGAAACATCGTTTTATTCCATTGCCTGCATATCCATCTCCCTATGGGGAGAGCGGTGGAGCAGCTCCGGAAGAGAAGACAAATCTAACAGAGGAGAGGAAAACACGTGACGGATCACGTGCAATTACATAGGCGGACACCGAGGAAAAAGGGAAAGAAATCCACACTGTCCAGAGAGAGACCCCGTGCACTCACTACGTGAGCCCCCTGTTGTGCGGACAGCACAACAGGAAAAGGTGAGTGTAACGGTGACTTAACAGAGGGTGGATATAAAACATAAAGCAGCGTGGCGCAACCAATTTCTATATCTCATGATCATTCTTGTGTGTCCTACAGACATTAATGACCCATAAGAAAAAGAACCCATTTTCTCATGGTCAACTTTACGTGGCCTGTTCAAGAGTTGGAACTACCAAAAATCTGTTCATCTTTGCACTGGAAGGAAAAATCAAGAATGTAATTTATCAAAAGGATCTTGAATCAGTTGCAAATAAAATACTATACCACGCCCCCTCCACCTAGCCACACCACCTTCACAAGCCCCACCCCTCCACATAGCCCCACCCTTTAATTGCTCCAACAGCTTTATGGTGCCACCCCTTCACATTGTATATATGTATGTCCACTAAAGGAATTCGCACCTTTGCATCTACAATCACAAAATTTTGCACACACACCCCATTTGACTCAGGATTTGTAGGGGGAATGCGGATTTGGGCGGGCAGGTTTGGGAGGTGGGGGTGCAGGTTTGGGGGGTGATGGTGCAGTGGGGATGTTTTTTGGGGGTTGGCTTGGAGGGGTGTGGGTTAAGGGGGGCGAGGAGAGGTATTTTTTAGGGGGAGTGAGGATGCAGGTTTGGGGAGGGTGCAGGGGGCATGTTTGGGGAAGTTTTGGGTTGGAGGTGGGGGTGAGGGATAGGTTTGGTGGGGAGCATGAGTGGATGGAGCTTAGGTTTGGAAGGCAGGTTTGATGCATATAGTGGACTTGCATACACACATACAGACATACACTCAGCTTATAACTAAGAAAATTTAGTTACTATGCCCTGGTAATGCTGGGCTCTACAACTAGTTTGGATATACAACTTAACCAATTTATTAGTACAGCTTAAAAGGTTCCAAGTGCATTAAGATGATTGCTCATGAGTTTAAAAAGTGACACTATGTCAAAACATAACTGTACATGTCCTTCCTTAGTCATGGGTACATTTTGGTACCTCAAATATTAGCGTATATTTGATCTGATGATTCCAAAGATGGCACCCTTTTCCCCTTAATTTTAGTTTTTGCGATACAGAATATATTCCTTATGTCATCACATTTCACTCTGATCGCCTCCAAAAACATCAGAATATCCTAATGTAAGAATTAAATTAACATCATTTAAGCATGAAGGAAACATACTAAAAATATTTAAAAAGTGTGCTATATGAAAATATACTTACCGTATGTCATACCATAAGTACAGATTTTTGATGCATATTTTGCAGTCTTTCAACACACGAAAAGCTCCTGAAACGTCTGAGAGTGAGATCTGCCAGACAATCTCACATAAGTCTCCAACAATGGTCTGCTATCATATGTATTAGCGAAATCTTCCATCTTACTCTTCTCCTAAATCATTAAGGTTCTCTGAAATGTGACTCAAAAGTCAATCTTTTCATGCCCAATTTTAATGTATTGAAATCTTGCTTGTGCCAAAGAGATCTTTTAAATAGCAGACTAAAATATTTGGAGATTCATCCATATCTAAGAATATAGAACTGATGTGGTCTATTCAGTACAATTTTTTGAGTCAGCACATCAAATAGTCCCAGGAACAGTCCTACAAACTAAGTGCAAATTTGCATATATCTGAGAGGAGGGAGGTGGCTAAAATCTCCTCACCTACTTCGCTGTCTCCATAAGGTTGATAGCAAGTTCCCAGACCTTGTCTTAGCCCACTCACACAGCCAGATCAGACTATCCCACACACTACACTGATGAGGGGCAGGTACCCTGAAACACAGCGTCTGTAGTTTGGGGTTCTGATCTGGCACAAATCCCACAGTCATATTAAAAGCTTGTTGGAAAGCGATTATGACTTTGAGGAAGCTGCTTAAATGTGGCACTGGAGTTTCTCCACTCCCTTAGTGAAGTGCAAATTTGCATAAGACGCAAAAAGAATATTTTCTTTTAGCTTTGTCATTGGCCAGTACTTACGTGGGGTGCTGTGTGAATACCATGAGAGGCTGTGTGAGGTGCTGTTGGGACATAATATTGTGTGAGGGGCTGTGGGGGCATCATATTGTGTGAGGGGCAGGGGTAACTTCATACCTGTATAGAGGGGAAATTATACTGTGTGAAGGGCTCTGGGGACATCATACTTGTATGTAGGGTCAATATAAGATAAGATGTGTGAGAGGTTGTGGCAATATCACACTTGTTTGTAGGGCCATAACACTGTGTAAGGGTCTGGGAAGACATAATTTTATATGAATGACTGTGGAAACATCATGTGGCGTGATGGGCTGTGAGTACATGATACTTTTGTGGGTGGCCATAACACTGTGTGATGGATTGTGGAGACATCATACATGCTTGTGTGAGAAGCCATTATACTGTGTAAAGGCTGTGGGGACATAATGATGTATAAGGAGCTGTGAGGACATCACACTGTGTGAGGGGCTGTGGTGACATCATATTTGTTTGGGGGCAATAATTCTGTGTGAGAGGCTAAGGAGAAATAATATGATATGAGAGGCTGTGGGGAGTAACATACTATAATATACTCCCTACCTCCCCTTCTATGATCTCCCTACCTACCCTACAATGATACAACTCCCTACCTCAAATCGCTGTTACCCCTACCTCTTCCCCCACTTCTTCCGGCTCACTCTCCACTTGTGACCCAGTCACAGAAGAAGAAGTCTCCAGGCTTCTCTTTTCCTCTCATCGCACCACATGCACCGCTGACCCCATCCCCTCACACCTACTCCAGTCTCTCTCTCTGATGGTCACCACTCACCTAACCAAAATCTTCAATCTCTCCCTCTCTTCTGGCATCTTCCCCTCCTCCTTCAAACACTCTATCATTACTCTATTACTAAAGAAAACTTCTCTCGACACATCCTGCACAAACAACTACAGACCAGTCTCCAATCTCCCCTTCATCTCTAAACTCCTGGAACACCTGGTCTACTCCCGCCTCACTCATTACCTCTCAACTCACTCTCTTCTAGACCCATTACAATCTGGTTTCCGCCCCCTACATTCTACAGAAACTGCCCTCACCAGTGACCAATGACCTTCTGACAGCACAATGTAAAGGTGACCACTCTCTGGTTATTTTTCTTGATCTCTCTGCAGCCTTTGAATCTGTTGATTACCATCTCCTACTCTCCATGCTGCACTCCATCGGCATCAAGGACACAGGTCTCTCCTGGTTCTCTTCCTATCTTTCTGACCGTTCTTTCAGTGTATCATTTACTGGCTCCACTTCCTGTTCTCTCTGTACACGGCCCGTGGGTAAACAACTTTGTTTCAAGCATGTGATCCTCAGTCAAACTCACCTGTGGCAAGTAACAAGTGTGGGCAATATAAAAATAACACTTGAAGGAGAGATGTTGACTCCATCTATGCATTGTGTGTCTGTGTGTGCTACACTAAGAATGGAGAACAGAAAAAAGAGAAGAAAGAAAACTGTCTGAGGACTTAAGAACCAAAACAGTTGAAAAATATTCACAAACTCAAGGTTTCAAGTTCATCTTCAGACATCTTGATGTTCCTTTGTCCATGGTGCGCAACATAATCATGAAGTGTACAACTCATGGCACTGTAGCCAATCTCCCTAAATGAGAATAGCACAGATAAGTTTGCCTTTTTTTCTCTTTTTTGTGTTACACAAAGGAAGCATGTAATTGTAATTATTTTCTGGAAAAAATACTTCATTATTTGTAATAATATCAAGGGTGCCACCAATTTTGGCCTGACTGTATGTATTAATAGTAGTTGTTGCTCAACATACTTCATAATGCTCTATATTATCTGATAAAAATATATGTCGGGGACATCCCACTGCTGCTACTTAATTGTTAGGGACCGACACCCAATAATCCTATCACTGTCACCAATTTGTCAGGGAGATCACAAAGATTTCTCACCACTGCCACCATTTGTTGGGACACAATTTACTGATGATTTACAGATGAGGCAGTGGTTACTATTGCTACTAGGTAAGTTATTGGGTACTTTCACAGTGAACACATAGTATATACACATATACTTTGATACAGTAACTACCAAGCTGCCATCACCAATTGTTTATGACAGGCTGATTGGTCATCTGTTACTGGTTAAATTGAACCTCAAGAGGTTTCAGGAATGTGATTCATAGAGCAGGAGGGAAAAAGCTATTACCGCTACAGCAAGCTTTACCAGTACTGAATGATGGATCTAGGTCAGGAACAGCTTCCGTAAGGTATTAGCGAGTCCCTCCTACTTCACCTGGTGACCTCAGAAGGTGGATGGTAAATGAGATGCAGGTTCAGGTAACAAAAATTATGAGATCCCTGATCTTAAGGATATTTACCCCTTGAAGGTCCCAGGCGAAGGATTTTAAGTTCATGATTTTAGCTTTATACACATATGATACACTAGCTGTGAGCCGATGCAAATGCATCGGGATTCTAGAACGTGCATTAATTTGCTTATAATAGTTATAGCTGGTCTGAGTACTTTTTGGGGGGGTGTGAGTATTTTTTTGGGGGGTGTGAGGACTTTTTGGGGGGTGCGGAATACTTTTTGGGGGGTGTTGAATACTTTTTGGGGGGGTTGAATACTTTTTGGGGGGTGTTGAATATTTTTTTGGGGGTGTTCAATACTTTTTGGGGGGTGTTCATTACTTTTTGGGGGGTGTTCAATACTTTTTGGGGGGTGTTCATTACTTTTTGGGGGGTGTTCAATACTTTTTGGGGTGTGTTCAATACTTTTTGGGGGGTGTTCAATACTTTTTGGGGGGTGTTCATTACTTTTTGGGGGGTGTTCAATACTTTTTGGGGGGTGTTCATTACTTTTTGGGGGGTGTTCAATACTTTTTGGGGTGTGTTCAATACTTTTTGCCGGGATGTTCAATACTTTTTGGGGGGTGTTCAATACTTTTTGGGGGGTATTTAATACTTTTTGGGGGGTGTTCAATACTTTTTGGGGGGTGTTCATTACTTTTTGGGGGGTGTTCAATACTTTTTGGGGGGTGTTCAATACTTTTTGGGGGGTGTTCATTACTTTTTGGGGGGTGTTCAATACTTTTTGGAGGGTGTTCAATACTTTTTGGGGGGTGTTCAATACTTTTTGGGGGGTGTTCATTACTTTTTGGGGGTGTTCAATATTTTTTGGGGTGTGTTCAATACTTTTTGGGGGGTGTTCAATACTTTTTGGGGGGTGTTCATTACTTTTTGGAGGGTGTTGAATACTTTTTGGGGGGTGTTCAATACTTTTTGGGGGGTGTTCAATACTTTTTGGGGGGGTCTTAGATTCATTTTTTTATTTTAATTAGTTAATGTAATTAATATATTAATGTTATATATTTTTATTATTTTTTTTTTTTTTTTATGATTATGTTTTATTTTATTGTTTATTATTTATATTATTTTTTTTTATTTTTTTATTATTATTATTATTAAATTTAAAAAACCGCACTTGCCGCACCTGCCGCAAGTCCCCCTATACTTTCTATGGGGATTACCGCAACCGCGCCGCAACCGTTATGTGGCACCCCTGCGGGGGATTGCCACAGGTTACACTGGTGCAAGATAGGATTGACACCTTGGTTTGTTCAGCACGCAACACCTTCCACTCCAGACCTGAAGGGGGAGCTCTACTGGCTGCATTAAGTCAGTTCCCCTTTAATGAGATCCAGGCTGAGAGGAGGAGACAGTTGGTCCTAGGAGACAGTTGCTAGGCGGTTAGTTCGTGTGAGGAGAGGAGAAAGGTGGAGGCAAAGCTGCTGGTCTCTGGAAAAGACAGATGCCAGGACCAGAAGGGACCATTTTGTCAGCTGTTCACACCCCAGGGAAGGGGCCGGAGGCAAGGAGAAGAGGTAGGGAATAAGAAGAGGGATTAAAAGACATTCCCCTTGAGCACAACCGGACACTGGAGTCCGATGCTGTGGGCTTACAGAGCCACAGTAAAAAGCCCAGCAGTTTCAGGTGAAGTTTAGCCCTGAAGGAAGATAGAGGAGATATTAAAAACTAACCAAACAGAGGACCAGGGGCCACAGGATAAACCGGGTTCCCGCAGAAGGGCCTGATTGTTAGTTTTAGACAATAGAGAAATTGGAGAGTTCAAACTCAGGAAAGACTCATCCCTCAAGGCAAAGAATAGAGATAAAGGAGGCCTCATATCCTTCCAAGGAGCTGATCCTAAATTGCACCAGGGACCCGGTTATTACTCAAGACTGTACCTGTTTTGTGACTACTAGTAAAAGGTACCGGAACAACCATCCCTGTGTGTATGTGTGACTGTTCATCGGCTATAACCCACCATCTTGCTCCTTCACTGCTCTCCCTCACCATCATCCTTTATTGCTGCCCTGAGGTAAAGCTCCACCTGTGGGGAGCTGTACCACACTTTGCTGCCCCCTCCATCACCTCAGCGGCAGGCTGGCAGCGCTGGTACCAAATTACCGGACACTACAGGTGGCGTCACGTTCCCCCTGTAAATAATTCCCTCACAACCCCCTTCAAATGATCCCCAGGGCACGGCACCGGGATACCGTCCACCTGTGACTCCCTACTCAGCAGACCCGGTGACCGAGTACCCCCAGACAGCCCTGGCCTCATCAGTTACACTTGCGGCGCGGTTGCGGTAATCCCCATACAAAGTATAGGGGGACTTGCCGCACCTGCCGCAAGTGCCCCTATACTTAGTTAATATAATTAATATATTAATTTTATATATATATTTTTTTTTTTTATTATGTTTTATTTTATTGTTTATTATTTATATTATTTATTTATTTATTTTTTAGTATTTTTATTATTATTAAATGTAAAAAACCGCACTTGCCGCACCTGCCGCAAGTCCCCCTATACCTTCTATGGGGATTACCGCAACCGCGCCGCAACCGTTACACTTGCGGCGCGGTTGCGGTAATCACCATAGAAAGTATAGGGGGACTTGCGGCAGGTGCGGCGGCTCAGGTAGCGACTCGCAATGGCCTCGCGGCCATTGCTCGCGCTACCTCAGCGGTAAATCGCTAAGTTTGTGGCCGAGCCTCTAGTTCTATTTTCGGCCAGCGACTCGCAATGGCCGCTTCGCGGCCATTGCTCGCGCGTGGTGACGTCACATAGTGACAAAGCCACGGCGTTTTCGGGGTCCGACACGATTTTGCCTACGGCAATTATAGAGTAGATTCCATCTGGCCGGTATTAATTCTGGGTTAATAGTCAGGCTGCATATCAATGCAAGGAAATGCATTGCATTTGGCAATATACTCCAATGAAGAAAATTTGTCTATAGAACTTACACCTATAAAAAAACACAATATTCATAGCTAGGTATGGCCCCACCACATTTGAATTATTGCTCTCTGTGGTGCTTTGAAGTCAGGAAAGACCTATTTAAATAGGGACAACAAAGTGTCACCATACCAGCCTGTTTACTGTTCGTACTGTCCACCTAAAGCTTAATCACAGTTTACATTTTTATTTAATAATAATGCAGAGCAAGTGATTATAATAAACTTTCAAATATACTTCATAAATGAAATCTTGTGGAAGACTATTCATAAACCTTCCACAAGGTGTCCTCACTACACTGTGTGTGAAACAGACACATGTGCATTATCATGTATAAATGTAGGGGCCCAGCGCTAACAATACTCCCTTTAGCAATGGTTACCAATGGATCCTCTAAGCATTTATAATGAATACATGTCACCTGTGCCGATTAACCATTGTTCTGGATGTTTATTAGAATCTTAAAAAATTTTATCTTTAAAAACCATAAAAATTATGCATGAATATCATGAATAAAATTATATGTACAAAAATTAATTACTCATTTTTACACACAAATGGTATAAAAATCCATGGCATTCAGTTAAATCCATTGTGTTGGATCCCAATCCTAGATGGATTTGTATTCTCTTTGTCCGTCTATGGGGTCCTAAAAAGATATACTCTGTAAGTTTTTCTGTACTTTCTTATTCCTGGTGTGCGTATATCTCTTATCCCTTTACCTCTAGGGTGTCTTTCATATCCTAGAGTATTTCTTGACTCTGTACTGGTATCCTTTTATCTTCTGGCTTTGATAACCTGGTGGGTGGGATTTTTCCTGCAGTCTCCTTATTGTTTTTCAGTTTATGGAGTTGTATCTCTGTCTTCTCCTTTTCAATCCTGCCAACGTCCAGGACTCCCTATCTCTTCATCTTGGATCTTGTTTATCATGACTCTCCTTCTGCACCTTCTACCAGCTATAAATATCTTTTACGCACCCTTACTGACTAGCTCCAGTGTATAACCCAATATTCATCATTTTCATTATCAGTCAGACCCATCATCACACTTATGGGGCATGTAACCATATAAGGGAGGGGGTATGGCATACACTCCTTACTGCAGCTCATTAGGAAACAATGTATCAGATTACTTCAGGCTACTACATAGTTGCAAAATAATGTCATAATGTCAGGATGAGTGCAAACTCCTTAGTAGCTTGTGCCAAGGAAAGATATGTCATCTGGTTCCACACAGCTCAGTCACAATCTCTGTTAACTCTTGTCTGCTAGCTCACCACACATCTCACTATCAGCCTGCTCTCAGAAGCTGTGGAAATACACACACAGTGCTGGCAGACGCTGGTTACGCCCACACAGACACAAAATGCAGTTTTTAAGAGAGCACAGAAAAATGTGAGAAAATAAGTCAAATGGCACAAAAAAAGCATTATCCTAGCTTCTATGTGACCCATCATTAACAACCAGTGCTGTATTGGTTTTTTTTTTCAATGAAATGTGTCTGCATCACAAGGATTCAGAGCAAATTGGAGGAAGAGAGTGTCAGCTCTTCCTTTCATGGCCCATAATTCATACTGCAGCCATGCTCTTATGCTCAATATGATCATGACAATGTATAATGAGCAGACTTAAATTTGGCACATTAGTTTGAGCCTTCACATCAGTCAGGGTCTCTGATGTGGCCCCTTGGGAAATTTAATTGCCCACTCCTGATCTAGAATCTGATAATAAGGGACAAAAGGAAAACGATTAATTTCCTAATAGGCAAACAATAATACATTAGGGTATTGGGCAATTGGGCAAAGACGGATGTCCCTATAGGAAGGGAATAATGGTTACCAGACGGACCATCCACTAAAGATGCAGAGTGCAGCCGAGATATGAGAACCATCCAAGGTCAAGGAAGGACATAAATTAGTGAGGACATATTAAAAATACACAAACTGTTGGAATTACACTCAGAGTACCGTCCCTTATACCAAGCTTAAAAAGGCACAATTAGGTGTAGGAAGATTTAATGAGAGGGAAGTACATAACAGTTATGTAGATGGGGAGGTTTGTAAAGACCTCAACATTGGAACGTATCCACAGCATAGGGGCATACAAACTATGATGGTATTAAAACACAGGATAATTATAAAAATAAATGTGTAGTTAGTGATGAATAACTATGACAACACACTCTCATTAGCTCCAGTGTTAATCCTAGAACCCTAATTATGAAAATTGTTATCAGCACCCAATCAAACAAATTTCCTACACAGTCTTCATTTCAAGCACCTTGGACAGAAGCCAGAGCCTTGCACTGCTCCTACCTGAGCCAACACGTATCTGTCCTTATTAATATTGTCACTGATGAATCCAGTGCTTGGGAATTATGGAGAAGTAATGGTCTGAGTCTAAAGAGCTGTACGGCATCAAGTGTATATGAAACAACTTGAAGTTCCAGAAGTTGCCTTATATCAGAAAGATAAATGGCCAACCACTTCCCCTTTCCTCATTACTGTTATATGAAGGAGAGAGATAATATCAGAATATACAAGTGTAGCAATAAAGATGTAAAAAACCTTAGTTGTTCTACTCTAATATTTAGCAAAAAGTCACTTTCCATATTTTACTCTTCTCATTAAATCTTTTCCTGCTGCAGATACCCGCGGTACATTGATCTGTAACATTTTGAAAGCCTTTTTAGCATCAATAGGGTTAAGACAAATTATGCAGCATCTGAGCAGCGGATGCCAGCGGGAGAATTTGGCATATCATTAAGGTACCTCCTGCTTTACTGAACATGTAGTAACTGTGGCTGCAGTGGGAATTATCTGCATAAATTCAAATGACCCCGCTAAATGCGTGTAGAATGATGTGTTGGATAACTAGTGTAAACCAAAGTGATTAGAAACGGTAAGAAAGTAACCAATAACTGTGCACTGATGGCTGGACCTGATTTCTCTGCTGTACCTGTATATAAGAATAATCATTTCACTCATTTAAAACTTTAATATAAGATTTATCCTGAGGTTTGTAAAGGGTTATCCTGTAGTGTCAAGCACTTGGATATCAGCACAATTACAGTATATGGCTTAAAAACGATCATCAGAGGTTGTACATTATCTCTGATTTTGTGCATTAGAGTGGAAGACTACAGATGAATAATTTGTAGCCAATATATCATGTCCTGGTAGATCTCCCACATACAAAATCTGGCTTGCACTACTGAAGTTTTTTTAATTTGTTTAATAGCATGTTTCAAAAACCTTTTTATTCACTGGTTATAACCTTTCCTTCAGAAATGTCCACTCACTATCAGTTCTGTTTTATTCTAGGTATCTTTCTTCTGTATAACCTTCTTAATTCATAATACCTTTACATTTCAGGGTTCTCTAAACTTAAAGAGAACCTGTCACCCCCCTGCTGCATGGCAATCTAAATGCATCACTGAATACATCATGTCTGCTGCATTCAAGGAAGGGGTCTCCTATTTGTCTGTGTGCTGTGTAGCCCGAGATATAGCCTTTGTAAAACTTATAGTTAGAAACCATGGAGGCAGTCACTGTGGCTGGAAGGAGCTTGACTGACTGTGGCCATTCCATCCCCCATTGCCTCTCTATGTTGCTTCTGCTGTGATGTTTATGCTTTGTCAGGGCAGGACTCTGGAGCTGACATCGGGACAAATGATTTGCATGCTGTGAGTGACAGAGAGGAGGGCAGAGCCTGCACAGCAGAAGCAGCACAGAGAGGCTGGGCCAGAGATGAATCTTATTACAATATCACACCCATCGGGGCGAGATAAAGGATCATGGAGGCTGCAAACCAACATGTCCAGGGGGACTATTGCATATAGCCCCCACTTCATTATCATCGTAATGAGTAAGTGTAAAAATATTTTTTACAACATTGAAAACAAGCATTTAGCAGAGAGAGGGATAGTTATAATGTTAATAGGAAGGTGCAGGGACATGTATTGATAGGTTAGGTGACTTTTAGGAGGTGAATGATTCCCTTTAAAGTACGCCTCAGCCAGAGGTGTAGTGCCCCACTCTCAGGTAAGGAGGAGACACTGACCAGTATCCAGACACCCATAGCCAGCACCACACCAATCCAGGATAAGGTGAGGGCAAGATTGCTCCTGAGGGAGAGCACAGTCCTTGATCCTGTCTGGAGGGGAAAGCAAGGTAGAGCGGTTGGCTGGAGAACATAGTTTAAGGGAGCATTCAGGAAGTACTGAAGTAAGTGAAGAACGATGCACAGGTGCACAGGACGTAACTGACAGAAAAAAAGGACCTGTAGAAACATCTAGAAAAGTCAGTCAAAGAGTTCAGTTCAGTGTGGAGTGACATTTAGAGTGTGGCAGGAGCATGCCACAGGACTGAGAGGGAAAAGTCCCAGGGACTGGAGCCGGCGAGAGCTTGCCCCAAGACCAGAGATGGAGACCAAAGTGATGGAGGGGTCAGAGAGGAGTTCCGGAGATCAAGTGTGGCGCCCCTATGGCTAGGTGCCACAGGGAGGTAGTGCACCTCAAGAGAAGGTATAGTACCTATGTAGTTATGGATTTGGGGTTTCCTTGTAGAGTCTGTCCAAAGCACCCATACACTAGCCCCCCCTTAGCATAGGGACCGTATTTTCAGTAGGTCCAGGGGGTGGAGCTTAGAGTAGAGCGGGAGACTTGAGTGACAGTTGAGCTAATTTTAATCAGACAGTGCTGGGAAGGCAGCCAGAGAGGATGTGACTGACAGCGTTCCTGACAGGAGGGCGCCTCTTAGAGAGAGGTGACCTGGGAAGCGGAGGGGACAAACCAGGCCTGGTTGGAGCCAGCTGGGGAAGTCTGGGGTCAACACCGGCATACCGGAGCCGAGGCAATCAGTGGTCTATCTCTGGTTTGTGAACTGACAAGCTGTGGGACCGACAGAAAGGAGCCATAGCACCTCAGACTGTACCTTTACCTCAGTCCTATATTGGGTCCAGGACACTTTAAGGAAAAGGACCGAATTTCGGTGGTGGGAGGATTAACGCAGGGAACTCCCCTCCGTACTGGTAAGGAACCGAATGTACTTAATTGTAGCAGACCAGTGGACTGGTGTAGGAGATCTGCAGAGTGGTTAAAGAGAGTAAGGAGGAACACAGACCCTGAAAGCCATTAAAAGGGACCATCAACAGACTCTACAGGATGACCTTACAATCCGTGGCTACGTCCCTGTTCAATCAGACTGTGACTGTGTACTGTATCATCTACCCGGTACCAGTAAAGTGATGTTTGAGTTGAATCGGTGTCTGTGATCCTTTTTTTCCGGTGCCCAGAGGGCCTCAGCATCATCTGAGGGGTAAGAACTACGACTCCCCTCATCCATCCCCGCTGCCCTGAGGTAAAGCTCCACCTGCGGGGAGCTGTACTACTCTGAGCTGCACCTCCATCACCTCAGCGGCTGGCCACAGTGCTGGTATCCACATTACCAGGTACCACAGGTGGCATGACAATACCAATTCCCCATCATCATCACCCCCACCCCCGCCACTGAGGGTCCAGGGCACGGAATCGGGAACTGACCAGCCGTGATTCCCCCATTGAAGCAACTGCCTATCCCAGTATCCGAGTACCCCCTACCCTGTCGACCGACTCACAAGAAGGGGTCCTAGGAGCACGGGATGTGAGGAGTCCGCCCGTGGCACCCGTATCTGCGCTGATTGTGACAGGAGTCAGGTGGTGGGACCAGGTCGCAGAAGGGGGCCGGCTCCAGAGTAGTGGAGGACTGCAAAACTCAGCTGGCTAACTAGAAGCTGCAGTGACTTCAGGTACTGTAGCCACATCCGCACACACCTGCTGAAAAGGTGGCCATATAGGACCAAGAGGACGGAGAGGACATCGCCTGACAGGATAGACATTTTCAGTCAGGGCCGGCATCAGCACCTGGCATACTTGGGCAAGTGCTGGGGCCCTCGACATCTGGGAGGGCCCACTCACATCAAGAAAAGGCAGCCCTGGTAGCGAGGGGCCAAGCTGGGACTGGTAGCCCTGACAGGGAGCGACCCATCACAGGACTCTCAGCCAGCAGCGCTCTCAGTCCACATGGTTAATTTGCATGCAATGCAAATTAGTCGTGCTGGCTCCGGGGAGCAGTGGAGCTTTGTCCTTTGCTGACTTCTGCAGTGATGAGTCAGCACCCTGTGGCCTAATCACACTGCTGCAGGAAAGAGGACAGAGGAGGAATCTCCACAGCCCCAGGAGCCTACTACTGTAAAGGTGGGGACAGCATCTGATGAGGACACAGCCCCGGGGGAGAGGAAGGGATGTGAGTATAATCGTTTACTTATTTTTTTTAACTGTGTGCTGGAGGCTGCTGCTGGGTTTGTATGGAGGCTGCTGCTGGGTTTGTATGGAAGCTGCTGCGGGGGTATATGGAGGCTACTGCTGGATGTATATGGAGGCTGCTGCTGGGTTTGTGTGGAGGCTGCTGCTGTTGTATATGGAGGCTGTTGCTAGGTTATATGGAGGCTGCTGATGTGTGTGTAAGGAGGCAGTTCTGGGATATATGGAAGCTGCTGCTCTATATGGAGGCTGCTGCTGGATGTATATAGAGGCAGTGCTGGGGTATATGGAGGCTGCTGCTGGGGTCAATGGAGGCTGCTGCTGGTTTTGTATGGTTTCTGCTACTGGGTGTATGTGGAGGCTGATGCTGGGTTAAATGGAGGCAGTTGCTGGGGTATATGGAGGCTGCTGCTGGGGTATATGGAGGCTGCTCCTGAGGTATATGGAGGCTGCAGCTGGGTGTATATGGAGGCTGCTGCTGGTGTATATGGAGGCTGTTGCTGGGGTATATGGAGGCTGCTGCTGTCTTAGTACATAGGCTGCTGCTGGGTGTATATGGAGGCTGCTGCTGGTTTTGTATGGAGGCTGCTGCTGGTGTATATGGTGTATATGGATGCTGCTGTTAGGTTATATGAAGGCTGCTGCTGGGGAATATGGAGGCTGCTGGGTGTATATGGAGGCTGCTGCTGGGCTATATGGAGGCTCCTGCTGGGCTATATGGAGGCTCCTGCTGGGTGTATGTGGAGGCTGTGCTGGGTGTATAAAGAGGTTGCTGCTGGGTATATGGAGGCTGCTGCTAGGTGTATATGGAAGTTGTGCTGCAGCACTGGGGTATATAGAGGATACTGCTGGGGTATATGGAGGCCTCTGCTTGGTGTATATGGAGGCTATGCTTGCCTATATAGAGGCTGTGCTGGGTATATGGAGGCTGTCCTGGGTGTATATGGAGGCAGTGCTCGTGTATATGGAGGCAGTGCTATGCTATATGGTGACTGTGCTGGTGTATATGGAAGCTGTGCTGGGCTATATGGGGCTGTGTTGGTGTATATGGAAGCTGTGCTGGGTATACACAGGCTGTGCTATGCTATATATATTATTTGGAGACTGTGCTGTGCTATATATATGTACCCTCGGACTGTAGGGCAGCTTGAACTTGTTTGGATATTAATAAAGGTTCTTTATCCACCATCCACGCAATATTGCGTTGAAATCTCTTGTCAATTTTTCTTTTCCGTCCACATCTAGGGAGGTTAGCCACAGTGCCATGGGCTTTAAACATCTTGATGACACTGAGCACGGTAGACACAGGAACATTCAGGTCTTTGGAGATGGACTTGTAGCCTTGAGATTGCTCATGCATCCTCACAATTTGATTTCTCAATTCCTCAAACAGTTCTTTGGTCTTCTTTCTTTTCTCCATGCTCAATGTGATACACACAAGGGCACAGGACAGAGGTTGAGTCAACTTTAATCCATGTCAACTGGCTGTAAGTGTGATTTAGTTATTGCCAACACCTGTTAGGTGCCACAGGTAAGTTACAGGTGCTGTTAATTACACAAATTAGATAAGCATCACATGATTTTTCTAACAGTGCCAATACGTTTGTCCTCCTCCTTTTTTATGTTTGGTGTGGAGTTATATCCAATTTGGCTTTAGGACAATTCTTTTTGTGTTTTTTCATTGAAGACAAATTAAATGAAGATAATAATACCAAAGAATTTATGATTGCAATCATTTTCAGGAAGAAACTGAGTATTATCTGACAGAATTGCAGGGGTGTCAATACTTTTGGCCACAACTGTATGCAGCCCGACACAGCCTCCAAATAATATATACAGCCTGCAGCCTCTATATGATACATACAAAGCCCACAGACTCACGGTATCCGGTAATGATACCGGCGCTGCTGCCGACCTCCGGGGATGGTGATGAGGCAGCTAGTTGGTAACGCTCCACGTAAGTGGAGTGGGATCCCCGGGGCAGTAATGGAAGAATGGAGAACTCAATCAGGGAGGCGGCTTGTCAGGTAGAGATGCAGGCTGACCGTCTCTGTGAGCAGGAGTATGGCTCCTCCGGCGCAGGCTAATAACACGCCACACAGTCTTAATCTCTAAACTGGGTTTTACTGATGACTCCGGCAGCAAACAGTTCTTTACACAGTCCGCGGGTATTGCAGGTCGGGGTAGTCACCAGGGGATTAGGACGTTTAATTGGGGACCTTCTCTGATGTGCCTGCTTATCCTCTCATCAGTCTTTACTGCGCTCTCCTCTTTCCTTCCTTGTGCTCCCACACACAGAGCCCACCGCTAGACCCCATGGATCCTTACAGAGTCTAATGCCCTCAGAACCTCTGTTGGGAGTCTATCACCTCTAGGCCTCCTCTTGGAGTCTATTGCCTCTGGGCCTTCTCCTGGTGTCTATCACTCTCTGTGCCTCCTTGACCCTATACGGGGGGCCTTAGGGGAATTATGCCGGGGTTGCCGTGACCCCTAAAGAAGTCTGTGCCATCTGGGTCTGCGGCTCAAGAATAAACACCCGCACCACCTCGGAGCCGGTCCTCTGGTTTGGACTGGATTCCTCTGGCCGGGGAGATGTACCGGCATGGATTCAGGTGCACGTCAACACCCTAGGATCCCCTTCGTTCCTGGGCCCCCCTCCTGAGGCGCCCTCCACTGCGCTTCTTGCAGGGTTCCCCTCCAATGACTTTTCTGACTGACTAACTTTCCCGCTCTCCACTATACCACCCAAGCTCCTCCCAATAGGACAGGTTTCCTAGTGACAGATTAACCTATTGGTCCCCGGACCTAAGGTGTGTGGATGCGTGTGGTGAGGGTCCCCTATTAATATCCCAGTCCCTAGGTCACAGGGATACTACACACTCTGGACTGGGTGCAGTACCCCTCCGTGGCGTCCCAACCAGTGGGGTGCCACATATACAGTCCAGCAGTCTCCATACTATATCTACAGCCCTGCACAGCCTCTATATTATATATACAGCCCACACAGGAGCCTGTATATTATATATACACAGCCTGCAGCATCAATATTGTATTCATGAATCATGGTATGTGTTAAAGGGGCCCACTAATACTGTTTCGCCCGGGGCCCCAAAAACCTGGAGCCGGCCCTGTTTTCAATTTTTATCTTATTTATATCTGAGTTTTTAGTTAAAAAAAGTAGATAAAAATTGATTTTAATAGTTGCACACATATATAATTTCTAGGAATACATCCCCTGGGTAAATGAAAAGTGTATATGAGATGTGTTTTATTGATTATCTGGAATAAAAATGTTAATTTTTTCTCATATATGATGAGGAAGTATGACAGATTTTTTTGGGAAGCGCCTTATTGATCTTTGACTTGGATACCTGTGATCCTTGATGTTGTGTGATGGTACCGTCACACGTTGCGATATCGCCTAGGATATTGCATAGAAGTCACGGGAGCGCGCTCGCACCGAAATTTGGATCGTCATCGGAGTGTAGATGTGTGACGTTGAGATATCGTCTACAACATTGTGGCGATTCCGGGGTGAGATCGTGAATAGCGGGCGTTAGGATTCCTTGTTTTCACAGCGCTGAATGGGAGAAATCGTGGAACACATCGTTATCGTGGTGTCACACCGCACGATGCAGCAGATGGCATTATCGCAAATCGCCTGATTTGAGAACATGTTCTCAAATCTGCGATGTGCGATCTCACGATATCTCACACTAATATCGCGGTGTTACACGCTACGACGCACTAACGACATCGTTCCGATGTCGCAGCCACGCCTCCAAACACGTGACTTCTATGCGATATCCTACACGATATCGTGACGTGTGACGGTACCAACAGGAGAGTCTTTTGAATCTCTCCTAATTATCCACCGTGTGCTGCATACCCGTGGATTAAGGAACCTATCCATTGGATCCCCCAGATTTTAATTGAAGCCTTGATACCAGGTGAGCATAACACTTGGCAAATTTATTCTGTTATTATTTAACAGCTACTCTTAGATTGGCGCCACTGGTCTCCTTTATTGTCTCTTTACAGGGAATCCTTCCCTAGTGCAGATCACTTACTACAGTGTAAAGAAAAAGTACAGTGAGGATGAGATTTGCTAGAATTGTAAGACGCTGCGATAATTGTTCAGCGAATATTCAGCAAGAAACCTTACCATAAACTCATTGTGGGAACTTAACCTTATACAGAATATTTCTTAAGTAAAGCGTCTTCGATTCCCTCTATATGATTCATGCCTTGCACTCTAATCATGCCACTAATTGCTATCATTTTGTTTTCTTTTCAGCTTTCCTTGTTCTTAAAAAGGTTGAATCTTCCCCATCTTTGTTTTGCTTAGGAGCAGATAATTTACATCGCTATAATACTATGCAGAGACATATCAGGATTTATGAGAATAGTAGACATACCAGCCTCAGCAGTTCAGTTGCATGCATTTTAAACTGAATTGGGAAGCCAAGGGCATAAAGCTGGGTAATGTCAATGTAATTATTTCTGTTTTTGTTTCCATCTGTATGTTTGTCTGTTTGGGTGCCTGTGTTTGCGGATGGTGACTGTGACACCAGCCCTGAGGTCCCTGCTTTGAATGCATCCCATGTGGACCCACTGTCTGTCCTTGTCACCAGCAATTAAAATCAGGGCGGGCCCAAGATGGAGTGAAGGGTCTGCTGAGGCACCAGATCTTGGCCGGTGTCTTATAAGACCTGGCAGCTTGAGAGCACCAAAGCAAATGAATATTAAAAGCTATAAATGCAGGCGCGAGCTGGAAGTGAGAAAAGAAGTCAGGTGGGAGAATAAAGAGTGATCCGTGTCACCTCAAAAGAGCAATAACAAGGGTAACGCTCAAGAGCAGAGGGAGACATCAGTGTTAGTGGAGTGCATTTATAACCTGCATTAATTAATGGACTTTCTATATATAGAATATCATATCCTATCATAATAGCATTACACAGTGAAATCATGGAAAGAGCAATACAATATACATACTGCCTCTATATAACCCATCGACTTACAGCCTCAATGTAAAGTGGAACATGCAGCATGGGCTCAGTGGTTGGAGCTGTATCTTTCCAGCACTGAGGTCCCCAAGGACAGCATCTGCAAATCTAAAAAAGACCAGCACAGACAGGTGCTCCACTAAGGTAGTAAATGGCTGGTAGAATAGACAAGAATCACTCAAATGATAAAGTCCTTACCTTGTGAGGCTGTGCTAGAATGGGCTAAACACTTTGGAGGACTTCTCCTCTGGAAGCCAGCTAGAACATCTTCAAGGAGTTTGTGGGTTTCCTCTGGGTACTACGGTATGGTTTCCTCCACATGCCAAAGACATAGTGATATGGAATTTAGATTGTGAGCCCCAATGGGGACAGTGATTAAAGTGCTGTGAAATTAATGGTGCTATATAAGTAAGTACAATAAATGGTTTTATTTGGGTGACATCTGATAAATATGCATTACAAATAGTTTTTACTTCCAAATATGCTCCCCTTCACTAAAGTTTCACGCCTATTTAAAGGTGCCATCACACGCATCAATCCGATGAAGATTTTGTTTGCAATCACATGCATGCGCGATCGCTAACAAAATCGTTCAGATCGCTGGTGAGCTGTCACACAGGCAGAGTCACCAGCGATCAATGGACCAGAGACATCGTGGAAATGATTTAAATATCGTTTCCACAATGTTTTGCTCCCGCTGCCAGGCTGCGGTAAGCGGGAGCAGGCTGGTCTCCAAGGTAAACAGCGGGTATCTAGGCAGTGCGCTCAAATTTTGTGCTGAAAAGTTCCCCCCCTCGGCTTATATTCGAGTCAGTCAGTATGTGCCATGGGGGGCAGTAACTGGGGGCTGGAGGAAGTGGGGGGAGGCTGCAGAGTGAGCGGGAGGTCACATGGGGCCGCTCATTAGTGTAATGAATATACACTGCATCCTCCTGTTCATCAGCGGCAGGGGGAGCAGTGCACATTTCATTACACTAAATGATCTGGCCCCCCCCATTACTGCATAAGGCTCCCCTGCTGGCACACATCCCCATCACTGTATAAGGCCCCTGTGCTGCCACACACAAAACAACAAACCTTTAGGGTACCTTTACATGCCACAACTCAGGAGACATTTTTGGCGGTGATATTTCTCGTTGGAATGATCGCCGCCAAATTGCCTCCTTATTACGGCAGGTAAATCGGGAATTTGGCGGCGATAAAACCAATGTTGCCTGGTTTCCATTTCAGAGCAGTGCTCAAAAACCAGGCGAACGGAGCGAGGCAACATATCGCCGCCAAATTCCCTATTTACACGACACAATAAGGAGCAAATTGGGTAGAAATGTGGTAGCAATATTTCCAGGCTGCAATATCGCTGCCAACATTTCTCGCCGTGGTTGTGGTGTGTAAAAGTACCCTAACTCACCCTCTGACGTACTGCAGGCACCAGGTGTCCTCCCTCTGCTCTTCCTGTCTATATGCCGGCTTCTAATCATGTGACCGGCGTAACAGTGATGTCATTGCTGCTGCGCCGGTCACATGATTAGAACCTGGCATACAGACAGGAAGAGCGAAGGGAGGACGCCTGGTGCTTACAGTACTTCAGAGGGTGAGTAAAGGTTTGCTGTTTTGTCAGCGCCTGCAGGGGGGCCTTATATAGTGATGGGGGTGTGTGCCAGCAGGGGGGCCATATACAGTAATGGGGAGGTGTGCCTGCAGGGAACCATATACAGTGATGGGGGAGTGCCAGCAGGGGGCTCTATACAGTGATGGGGGGTGCCAGCAGAGGGTCCTATACAGTGATGGGGGGTGCCAGCAGGGGGCCCTATATAGTGATGGGTGGTGCCAGCAGGGGGGCCTATACAGTGATGGGGGTGTGTGCCAGCAGGGGGGCTATGTACTTGGTATGGGTGAGTGTGCCAGCAGGGGGGCTATATACTAGGGATGATGGGGGGTGCCAGCAGGGGGGCTATATACCAGTGATGGGGTGTGTGCCAGCAGGAGGGCTATATACTAGGGATGGGGGAATGTGCTGGGGCTATATACTAGGGATGGGGTGTGTGTTGCCAGTAGGGGGGCTATATACCAGTAATGGGGTGTGTGTGCCAGCAGGAGGACTATATATCAGTGATGGGTGTGTGTGCCAGTAGGGGGCTATATACCAGTGATGGCAGGGTGCCAGCAGGGAGGCTATATACCAGTGATGGGAAATGTGTGCCAGTGATGGGGCAGGCCATGTACCAGTGATGGAGGGTGCTGTATACCAGTGATGGAGGGTGCTGGATACCACTGATGGGGGGCTATATGCCAGGATGGGGGGCTGCAGCACTTCCCACCCTAGGCTTATACTCGAGTCAGTAGGTTTCCCCAGTTTTTGGGGGTAAAATTAGGGGCCTTGACTTATACTCGGGTCGGCTTATACTCGAGTATATATGATCCGGTCAACAGGGTAGGAGGTACTTGGATACTGGGACAGTCGGTTACTTCAATGGGGGATCACGGCTGGTTGGTTCCCGGTTCCATGCCCTGGACCCTCAGTGGCAGGAATGGGGGTGATGAAGATGGGGAATGATAACATGATGCCACCTGTGGTACCTGGTAATAGGGTTACCAGCGTGGTGGCCGGCCAGTGAGGTGATGGAAATGGAGCTTTGGTAGTACAGCTCCCACAGGTGGAGCTTTACCTCAGGGCAGCGGGGTGGATGAGAGGAGTAGTAGTAGCAGTTCTGCTGTGAACACTGCAGGCGGCATCGGGGAATCAGGCACACACACACAATAGTCTCTGTTTCGGTACCTTTTTACTGATGTCCGGTAACAGGCATGGTCCAGGAGGGTAACCAGGTTTCGGTGCAGCTTGGGATGTTCACCTTGGAGAGTTGTGAGGCCTCCTCTATTAGTGCGTGTAGTGTTTGGGGTAAGCTCTGCCTGTAACTGGACCTGCCACTCTTTCTCCCTCTCAGGGTGCTGTTCCACAACCGACAATGAGGACCTTTCTGTGGGATTCCTATTCCCTTCTCATGTCCCTGGTCCTGTGCTTGGTCAGGTTTGGAGTCTTCTATTCTTTAGTTCAGGGGGAATAGATCCTTCTGGTCTGTCCAGGCCTTCGCTGACACACTGTAGATGAATTGCAGCTTCAGACTCCGGTGTCAGGGTGGCTAAAGGGTTTTCAGATCTGTTCCCTTCTTCCTTCTTCCTACTTCTCCCACTGGCCTCTGTCCCTCTCCCTAGGGCTCAGCACAGCTGGGTCAGGTTTCCTGGTTCTGGGCCTGGCTTGGTCCAAGCAAGAAGCTCCTTCACTAACTTCTCTCTTCTCTGAACTGCAGACTGACTGACTCCTCCCCTCAAGCCTGGATCTTTATAGGGGATATGGCTTAAGGACAGCTAGTGGGGCTCCCCCTTCAGGTCTGGGGTTGAAGTTGTTGTGTGCTGTGTGAGCCAAGGTGTACATCCCTCCCTGCATCGGTGGGTCCTGTGGCAATCCCCCGAAGTGATGCCACATATACATAGTCAGTGATGCAGAAACGTTTTCAAAGGAATGTAGAGGTGTGTACACGATGTTTTCTAGTGTCCTGAAGCATCTTTGTTTATGTTTTCCTCCTGTCTACTTTTGTGGAGACTTTCACTATTTTTCTAAAGTGTTATCCATTCTTGGCATTATGAACTGTGCCCACCAACTTTAACATACTGTAAGTGGGGTTCCCGTAAACCCTTTATATCCCCAGACAGACCCCTGTATACCTCATTAACCAACTTTTAAAGTGTCCAACGCTGTACGAAAATGAGTTGTTAAAGGTCTGATGGGGTGTGATATACTTCAGTTCAAGCCGCCCTGCTGCCTGAAAAATGCTGCCCTTCCTGTTTATGTATGTGAATCATTCACAGCTCTTGCGCCTGTGCAGTGGCACAGGTCACTGTCATCTTATGAAGCCCAAAGCGTCGCAAGACTTCGCAAATCTCCCAAGTATACAGTCACTGTGTGGCTTCAATAGAGCACAGTGACTGATGCCACTGCGAAGGCGTGAGAGCTGTGAACGATTTACATACATACACAGGAGGGATGGCCTTTGCCAGGCAGTTGGGAGTGTTTTCCAGGCAGCAGGGCAACTCAGATTGAAGTGAGCACCACCCCATTAGACCTTTAACAACTCATTCGCATACAGCGCGGGACACTATAAAAGTTGATTTATGTGGTAAAAAATTGCATTTTTGGTGCCCTTTTTGGAGACCAGTAACATTCTCATTTTTTCAGGATATTGGGCTGTGTGACAACTTATTTTTTGCGTATTGAGCTGATGTTTTTAAATATACCCCATCAAGTATAATATTTAATTTTACTTGTCGCAGTGGGATAGCTATTTACCTTTTTGTAAAAATGTATTTATTTAGTACCGTACCCTGTTATTTATTAGCACTTTCTTTTCACGTATTATTTATTGCAGGGTATTTTTCATAGTTTTGTCTGTTTAGTAGCTAGTGTGAATATGCTTCCAGTCTGCATGTATGCTAATTTTTTTTTCAAGCCAGTATTATTTTTTTTCTTTCTGATCTCTTGTTTTTAGTGCAAGGATAGTGAGTGGCCCGCCCCTAGCTGAGCATTTATTTTGCTGCCCTTTGCTGTGTGTCTCCATGCTGGGACCCAGGTGACTGTTTACTCTTGACACATGGAAGGCTTTTAAATTAGAAAAAGCTAGGTACTATCCCGGTATGGATACACCTTGACATGGTGGGATGGCTTCCTATCTTTTTGCAAAAACGTATTTATTAAGTACCCTGTTGAACTTGCTTTTTACTTATTTATTTGCACTTGCTTTTTACTTATTTATTTACTAGATGGAGGTCCAATGCTATCGCATTGGGAGGGCGGTTATGTGATGATGGTGGCAGGCTTTGCAGCACTGAGAATCTCTTCCCCCCAAGCACTCACTCACCTATCCACTCTCTCTTTCCCCATGTGCTGAGATCTCCCATCTGTGCTCTCTCCCTTGACCTGTCTCCCCACTTGTGCGCTGTATCTCTCCCTCCTGTGTACTGTGTCTTATGTTGTTTCTTGTTTGACCTGTGTACCCCATGTGCTCTCCCTCTTCTCTGCTCTCTCTCTTCTCTTCCTGAGCTGTCTTCTTTCATAATGTGTTCTCTCATTTGAGCTGTCTACCACCTGTATGTTCTCTCTTTCCCATGTGCACTCGCCCCTTCCCCTGTGGTAAAATGAAAACAAAGTAGGTAAAAGGTAAAATTTTATTAACATGAAAAATTTAATGCAAAGGTGCTTTAATCTACATTGTAACATAATCAGAACAAAAACACATATTATTCTATAATGTATGTTTGCCTATCTTGTCTATCTATCTATCTATCTATCTATCTATCTATCTATCTATCTATCTATCTATCTATCCCTGTATCTATGTATTATCTATTTATGTATCTTATATCTATTTATCATTTATGTTTCTATCATCTGTCATTTTTCTATATGTCTCAATCTATATTTAATGTATGTATGTAATTCCTATCTATCTCTTATCTATATGTCTATCATCGATGTATGTCATATGTACCTATCTATCAATGTATGGCGGCTGTCACACGCATCAATTTCTTGAACGATATCGCTTAAGCGATCTGCTTTTTTGACCGCTAAGCGATATCGTTTGTGCGTCGCATCAAGCGATTTTACAATTTAAAATCGCTTGATTGTTTGATCGCAGATTTGTGTGACACCATGATGAACGATCTCCCAGCGGCAGAGCCTATGCTGGGAGATGGTATCTATGGTAAACGTCGGGTTACTAAGTGCCGCGCTGCGCCTAGTAACCCGATGTGTACCATAGTTACCAGCGTTCTCGCTGGTCCACATCGCTGGTGAGTCTGCCTGTGTGACAGCTCACCAGCGATGTGAACGATATTGTTAGCGATCGCGCGTGCATGTGATCGCTAACAATATCGCTCACAAGATTGAAGCGTGTGACGGCCGCCTATGTCATATCTATCTAGCAGCTATGTCTTTCATATCTATCATCTATCTATGTATCTCATACCTATATAGCTATTTATCTATCAGTGTATCTGATATCTATCTATCTCTATGGACCACACCCTGAGGTGGAGATATGGTGAACAGCCATCCTACCCATCTCTTTTGCTGTTCACAAAAAACCCATCCCTGTTAAAGTTAATTTAAGTATCTCAGCACCTGTGACACTGGAGCATTAAATCCGGGTTTATATCATCAAGTTTTACTTGATTACACATATCTCTCCTGTGATCATTTTACAATATCAAAAATCTATCTATATATCATACAGTCTATCTATATCTCGTAGCTATCATCTATCTATGTCTATGTGCATCTATCTACTGCATGTATCCATCTATGTATTTATGTCTAAGAGATATTATGTATATATTAAATATCTATTTATTTATAATACTATCTATGTATATCTATGTGATATTTACGTATCATCAACCTCTAAATTGATGCTATGTCCTGTGTTATTGTGGTATCTATGACAGTAGTCTTTTAAAAAGTGTTCCTTAGGCTGCGTTCACACATTGCGTATTTTGCTGCGTTTTTTTACGCTTTTCAAAATACGCAATGTGTTTTGTGTCTGCCAGCAAAGTGAATGGGAAATTCACTTTGCCGTGCAGACAGTGCGTAAAAATACGCAGTGCGTTTTCAGGGAGAAAGTGCAGCTGCGTAAATAATTGAGATGTCAATTCTTTACGCAGCTGCTCCTGCGTTTTCTCCCTGTGATGTCACAGAGGGGAGAAGAATCCTGCTTCCTCCTCCCCTGTGTGACAGCTGTGGCCGCCCATTAGATTTCACAGTGTATTAATATACACTGCAAAATCTAAATTAAACAAAAGCAAGTGTATGAAAAATAAAAAACAATGAATACTTTACCTCTCCGACGCCTTTTCCCGGTGTTGGGTGTCCGGTTCAAAGTGAGATGTCTTCTGCCAGGACCTGTGGTGACGTCAGAGGGGCGTTCCCGGCGCTGTTTGGCTGCTTGCAGTCATGTGATATGTATCATCACTGCGCTTTCTGGGGTAAAGAAAGCGCAGTGTGTGAAAGCCCCTGCGCATTTTGTTGCGCTTTTTTGCGCGGCGAAAAACGCAGCAAAAAGCATGCGCAAAAAAGCGCAGCAAAATACGCAAATGTGTGAACGCAGCCTTAAACTTATTCCACAACTCTAGGGGATTAGTAGGTGGGCTGAAAACACAGATGTAAGCAAACATCTCCCGAACTTGTGTAGGCATGTTCATAATGGTAGCACCTATTATAGTATTTTGCCAGACACTGTTATCTATTAATAATCCTAGCGCTAATGCAGCATCTTTAAATGTTTGATGTGTAACACCATTTACGGATTTAATGCTCTCAAAACTCTTTGGACCTTTTACATGCAATAGTAATAATAATAATATCGTTTTTGGTCTTTCACACTAACTGTATACATTCTTCCAATTACTTTTACGCTTTGTGCTCAGGAATTTCTCGGTTGTAATATTAATGTAAAATAATGTAGAGAAAAGTAACCGGGCACCTCCAGGATTCATGCGGTATATATAGCACTTATGTACCTAGTATTTCCACTTCAAACCTCTGTAAATGGTGTTGCAGCGCCTTATGACAAAAGTCCAAATATATCAAAAAATTCAAGAAAAAAGGCGGCACTCACCATTAGTAGATCTTTTGCTTTATTGCATCGGTGTGGGGAGGGGGTGCAGAGGGCGCGGACGACAGTACGCCGTTTCGGAGGCTCAGCTCCTTTGATGATTCCAAGGAGCTGAGCCTCCGAAACAGCGTGCTGTCATCCGCACCCTCTGCACCCCCTCCACACACCGATGCAATAAAGCAAAAGATCTACTAATTGTGAGTGCCGCCTTTTTTCTTGAATTTTTTGTAATATTAATGTGCATTTAGGTCGATCATATTAAGGTTGAAGTACGCCATTAGTGTGGAATTGTTATGGAGCTTTTGTTGGATGTTGTCAATGGGATTGTCTTCATGAAAATATAGTGGCTGAGAGTTAGGCAGGTGTTCCGCTAGGCGAATGATGGCATGAGTTTGTTTATGCATTGGATAAGCAAATATTCTCCATGCAGCTTCTGGTGACGTATCTGGAATCAACAAATTGGTTTGTTTCATCATGTTTGATGTCTCTTTGAGCTAATTCAATATAAGCATTGTCGTGTCCTTTGTAAACATATTAAAGATAGGATACAACAGAGCATCTGAATTGCTATGGAGAATGCTGATACATTGAGTTTTTGGAGCCAGAGGGTTGCATGGATCAGGTTTTAAATGAATTAATATGTCTCTATTGAAGGGAGGCTCACCATCGTCATTCTGAAAGACAACTGCTACTTCACTCACTGTTGGGTTGTTGTATCACCTTGGATCTTGAGTCCTATCTTGCTTTACTTTATAGCCATTGTGATGGTTGGCATGACAGTTCCATTTTGATGAGCTTTGATCTGTTTTTGTTCTTCAACATAGCGTAGCATTTGATAGGCAGCAGCGAATGGATTGATAGCATTCAACTGATCAGTGATAATGTTCATCAATGTTGGATGACATTTTTCATTTTCTTGTAGTTTGAGCCGGAGTTCATTTGCGTTAGCGGTATCTAATGTATAAAGATGAGTAAATTTTGGTTGCTTTTCCTCAGTTGGATGTAGTGTGCCTGTTCGATGATAGATCTGTCCATGTAGGCGGAAACAGTATCGGCCGTATCCAGGAGGTGGTGAAATAATTGCTCACATGGAGGCAAAAGCGAAATAACTGCTAATACTGCAAATATTGTCCATGGAGTTTTTGCTGAATTCACTTCTCCTTGCATCACTTTTTTAAAGTTTTCAGGATACTGTAGTAAAGGTAGATGGACTTTACCTTTCTGACAGCAGTGTGTAAACTTTCCATTAGAAGGGATCTCAGCGTAAAAATTCATAGATTGGCAATGTAGACATAGACGGTTCATGGGACCACAGCTGTGTTCTTCAATGGTATGTTCATCTTGGGTACAATTTTTTGCTTGTGGTTGAATGTCATGTCTTGCCTTTTTAATGCGACTTGTTTCCCGGCATATGTAAATTTGTCTTTGATGTAGTAGTTGCAAGTGTCTCTGGGTTTGTGTGTGAGCTTGGCACTGTTGATGTTGTGCTTGTGCATTGACCGATAGTCATTTTGCTATGTCATATGGAGATTGTTGCTGACGTAGTTAGTTTGCATTGGGCTAATTCTTTTTATGTAACCGAATTGAGGTTGAAGTAGTTGAGTCAGGAGCATGTTGTGCTGGTTGTGATGGGGCACCTTGTGAGCATGGTATTGCTGTTTATACTGCAGATTTCTGTGGGTGGAGCTGTTTTCGAGCAATATTATAGTGTAATAATCTAATGGCTTATGCGTCAGGGGACTCGTCTGCGAGACACCAAAGCTTATATGTGTTGGCTTGGTTACAGCAATGCTTTTTTTCTTCAGGCATCTCATTTGCGTGTAGTTGTCTTTTGCGTAGTGCATGTGCTGCTTTTGTTGCAGCGTCATTGGCATACTTTTTAGGAGGTGTCATGTTGTTGATGGTATTTGCAGTCAACTGAAAATAAATTACCACAGTTGGGGTAGGCATATGTTTTTTCCACTTGTGGACGGGTATGTAGGCTGATGGGGTAATCCTGGACTTTTGGCACTTACAGCTGAGACTGTATGTAGCAGTGTTGTCCAAAACTCCCACCTTATAATAAACTGTGTCAGACCTGAGGCTGAATTGTAAAAGTTTATAGTCAATGGGTTGCTAAGAAGAAATGATGTGTAGTTTTGAAAGCAGGGTGTCTCTGTTGTGTAACACCACTGTGTTCACTTTGTGTTGCAGTGAGCGCTGATATATGATGCAGCTGCATCCTGGGTCACGGTTGTTAAAATATAAGTTCAGTTGTTTTGGGCAACTGTGTAAGGGGCTTTCAACTGGCAGGGTGGATCTGTTGTGCAGCGTTCCTGTTTTGCACTCACTGTGAGGGTGAGCGTTGCTGTATGAGTCGGCAGCAGGCTGGGTCACAGTTGTAGAATTGTGAGTTGAATTGTTTTTGTGCCGCTAAAGGGCTTGCAGCGTGGGTCATTAGTTCAGAGCCACTGTCACGGGTGGCACGGATGACAGGGTGGAGGCCACGCGCAGACGATCCCAGCGTTTGGCCCACCAGCCATAATGGTGGAGGATGGTCCGTCTCTTTCAGGGGCATTTACCTTCTGTGTTGATGGAGAGAAGGTGTGATGAGATCTCTCTATTATGGGGAGACGGCTGTGGAGGTCTTGCGCTCGGTCTGGTTTTATCCACCAATGTTGTAGGTCACTAGGACCCAGCAGACTCCTTCCACCTTTATAAGGAGGTTCATTACCCTTCCTCGGTGCAGGTGATAGTTCCTTGTGCACACTTTATCCTTGCTCCAGCAGAAGCTGAGATTGTGGAGGTTGCTGTGTTCTGCTGTCAGATAAGTGTTTCCTTTTCCCAAATGTCTGTCTTCCCTGGTGTTTGTCTTTAGTTGATAGTGGAGGGGTCTAGTGAACCTCTCCATCTGATCCTTAGATAAGATAGATCTAGGATCAGAGAGGGACGAGGTTCGTGGTCGGCGACAGTTGAGGAGACTGTATAGGGACGTTAGGGCAGACAGGGTCAGCTCTAGGAAGTCTAGGGGTCACCGTCTCCTTCTTGTGCCCTTAGCATTAGGGACTCCTGATTCCCCCCCCCCGTCGTTATCCTACGCTGGGTGTCTTCCCCACTCCCAGCGTGACAGCCACTGTGAATGACTGTGAAGGACTTAGCGTTACTGATGACTGGTGCTGTAATGTCCTGTGGCACTGTGGCCAGAAATTTTACTGCAGCGTCAGTGTCTAGGACTTTGGTCCAATGAGCACTGCTGTATTCTCTTTCGGCACTGTGACCAGTAATTTTGGGCTAGGGCAGGGTCACTGTGAAGGCCTGTGGTCCAATGGCCACTGCTGTAGTCTCATGCAGCAGTGTGGCCAGTAATTTTGCGCTATTGCAGGGTGAATGTGAAGGCATGTGGTACAATGACCGCTGCTGTAGTGTCTTGCGGCAGTGTGGCCAGTAACTAGTGGCTATTGCAGCATCACGGTAAAGGTCTGTGGTCCAATGACCGCTGCTGTAGTCTCCCAGTCTCCTGCGGCAGTGTGGCCAGTATTTGTGGGCTACCGCAGGATCACTTTTATGGACTTTGGGCCAAAGACCGCTACTGTAGTCTCCTAGTCACCTGCAGCAGCATGGCCGGTATTTGTAGGCTGTTGCAGGGTTACTGTTATGGACTATGGGCCAATGACCGCTGTTGTAGTGTCCCAATCTCCTGCAGCAGTGTGGCCAGTATTTGTGGGCTAGTGTAGGGTCACTGTTAGGGACTTTGGGCCAATTACCGCTTCTGTAGTTTCCTAGTCTCCTGCGGCTGTGTGACCTTTATTTGTGGGCTAGTGCAGGGTCACTGTTATGGACTTTGGAGCCATGACTGCTGTTATAGTCTCCCAATTTCCTGCAGCAGTGTGGTTTGTAATTATGGGCTAGTGCAGGGTCACTGTAGCACAATGATCACTGATGGAAGAGGCAAGAGTCCATGGTAGGCACCTAATTACTGTGTGGGTGTCAGTTAGTGGATGTGAAGTGAAAAGGTGTGGGCCAGCGTCAGGGTCGGAATAATTCTTCTGCATCACAGTTGTGGGCTGGTAAATGGTGTACGTCACAGCTGTGCATGTAAATTGCGCATGCACGCTGCAGGGTTTTGCACATGTGCAGTAAAGGTGACTGGCCCTCGGCATAGGTGTGATGTTCGGTGCCTTCCCCAGATTCAAGCAGGCACAGTACATCAGAGGAGCGGCGGCATTTTTTTGCAGTGGGCGCAGGCACAGAACATCACACCTAGCCCCCGCTATGCGTGAATCCGGAGAAGGCACATAGATTGCGCAGGCGCAGTACATCACAGCGGCGGGTTTTTACTATTTGCTGCCGCTTGTGTCTGTCTATCAGAGCGGTGGTGGATTTTTTGGTGTCACTTTTCTTTGCGGCGGGGTACGGCGTTGGGGGCAGCCACTGGTGATAGTGCCGTAGCTGCTTGTACCACCAGTGGGCTCCATATTAACACACCCATCACCTGGCACAGGAAGCATGCCGCACGGCTGTATGGGATTCATGGACATGGGGCCGGGAGCTGACCACACACACAGGATTAGGTAAGTATATAAGAGATGGTAAGGTATTTGATACAGTTTTTTTCTTAGCTTTTGTCTGTTGAAAGACTAGTATTAACATGCTCCAATCTGAATGTATACTAATTTTTGCTTCAGATCACTTGTTTTTCACTTTTGGGTGGATGTGATGTTTTGATCGCCTGCTATTGTATTTTATTGTAATGTTTGGTGACCAAAAAGAATTTTGATGTTTTGACTTTTTTTTGTTACGAAGTTTACAAATCAGATTACTAAATTTCATATTTTTTTAGATTGGACTTTTCTGAATGTGGTGGTGATGCCAAAAATCTGTATTTTCTTTTTTTTTTAAATAGTTTTATGTTTCTTCTCACTTTGTTCTATATTAGGGCGTGACCACACTGCAAAGTCTGATCGCTTGTGCTGTACAAAGCCGTGCTGATCCACAGCTCTGCACAGCACAAATAATCACTTTCTGTGAATGCAGATGCTTGGCAGGTATCCATAGGAACTGAGACATGATAGTGTCAGGGGTCCTCACTGTTTTGGAAACACATCAAACCCGTGATCACATCACAGGGTTACTGGTGCCAGCGTGGAATATCAGTGATAGCGTGAACTACGGGATTAACAGTGGCAGACAAACTGCTGATCTGGACATGTTGGCTGGTGAGATCAGCTGATGTATGCAGGGAATGATGTGAGCTCAGGGCGTGAGCTAGCATCCAAGGGACGGAGGCAACCTAGGACTTACCATTATGTCCCAGATCTCTAAGGGGTTAAGGGAACATGTCACCTTGGAAAATACTGTTTAACTGTACATAAAGGATTACTCTGCAGGTAAATAGAATTACAATGCCGTACGTCTTACTGAAAACCTGGCTACCAGGAGAAAATAAGCTTATTATTTCCTGAGAGCCGCCAGCTTTCAGTCGTGGGGGTGAGCAAGGCTGCACTCACTACTCTATATACTGTGAGTAATGGCTGTATGTATGCCCTGGCCCTTTGATTGACAGACGGCTCTGCAGCAAATCTTTTTAGCATTTTTAAATGCCTTTTCAGAAAGGTTTCAGAGTGGATCACCTAAAAAAGATATTATGTGCACATACCCTAAAAGATATGACGTAATGCTACTGTTGTTAGCAAAAGGTCATGTAAAGAAGGGTAAAGTGAGCAAAGCCGCACCTCTCTAGTCTGAATTTGGAAAGTATTACGGTATATATATTACATACTCTCTTCCACATGACCACTGTTCTCAGCTCTTAAGGTGCATACTCACGATAAGTAAACGCAGCATCTTGGACGTAGCATCTTGCCGCTATGTCCAAAATGCTGCATAGTACAGTAGCAGCATAGTGGATGTGATTTGTAGAAATCCCATCTCACTATGCTGCTCTTGACTGCGGCATTCTTTCACGGTCACCAGCGGTGCACGTTGCCGGAATTCCACATCTCGGCAGCATTTTCAATTCATGCTGTGGAGTCGGAAGCGGCTCCTATTGGCTGCATGCAGGGAGAAACCGCTATGCCCTCATCGCAGATGGTGAGTAGATGGCGGCTGTGGTCTCCCTGCGGCCTCTTGTGGGTTCTCTCAGGTCTGGAGGCTCTGCATCCAAGACGCAGTGGCTCCGGATCATGAGCACATACCCTCACACTGACAAATCCTCACAGTGCACAGTGCGTGTGATGTGAGGAATTACAAGCTTGCCACATCATAGAGTGACACATAGAGTGGCTGCTAACTTGTGGATTTAGACTGAACAAGTCCTGTGAAAATACATTTCAATTTAAAAGTTGCAAACTGGTCAATTGGTTGCCATATTATCAAGACAGAACTGCTGACTACAAATTTTAAAGATTTGCTACCAATCAGGGGCGGGCATACCGTGGTGCAGCTGGTTCAGCTGCACCAGGGCCCCGATCGGCTAGGGGGCCCTTCAAGTCTGCAGGGGGGCCTCCAGCCGACCCCCGTGACCCTGTGTCAGAGGAGAGGAGGAGAGGAGGTTAACTGAGGGAAGCTTCCTGCTTCCCCTTGCTGATCCCGCCCCTCCTCTCTTCTGCTGCCCCGGCTCCCAGGACTGCAATGCGCCGTAGGAGCCGCATCATCTACAGCACACCCCCCCTGCTCCTCGCTGACATCTGCGTCCACTAGCACCCTTCCCCAGCTCCTTACCAGCAGCTGCTGCACCAGGGCCATCCAGGCTCAAGGTCCGCCACTGCTACCAATAAAATATGAATATATCACATAAAAAGAAAGTTTATATATGAGAACACCAACCAAAAAGGCATATTTTTAGGGAAAAACAATTGAACTTAACATCCTCCATATCTTGAAGTTTTAGGAGCAATAAAAATGATATTGTAGGTAATTGAAGTACAGCAAAAACGATATACGAGTATACATGATAAAACTGTAAATTAAACAAATAGGCTTTACCACAGCCTTCTTCTTGGATTATTATCAAGGCCCAAAACAATATAACAAGTAGCACTGCTGTGCAAAAATGGACTCAGCATTTTCCCACTATTATCTAACATTGGTGAGATGCATTTATTTAATTTGTGTCAAAAGTATAATGTGTGACATTCGGTAAATGTAGAGGGTTGTAGGTGAACTGTGCACTGTAAACACTTAACACAAATTATGCCATTCATGATAAATGTGGACCTATGTGAATCACAGCTTCTGACCAGGGGCGTAACTACAACAGGCGCAGGAGTTGCAATTGCACCTGGACCCTGAAGCCTAAGGGGGGGGGCCCAAAGGTCCTTTGACCTATAGAAAAAGACTAATGCTGTTAAAGATTTGCAATAATGGAGGGCCCCATTGGAGCTTTCGCATCGGGGTCCATGAGCTTCAAGTTACACCTGTGCTTCTGACTCTTCATTTGTTGGGGAAAGATAGATTGGGTACGTCGCGTTTCATGAGCGGTAAGATATCAGCTAACATTTTCATTTATACCACATTCCACGTTATGAGCAATTGGATCCTCTTCGTATAAGGAATCAAATGCAAGAAATACTTGTGGTTTGTTTATTTAAAAAATTATTAAATATAACGCTTTTATTATGATTGGCAAATTTAGCTGTGAAATGCCATGTCTACTCATTAAATTTGTATCTGTGACAAATTATTATAGCCAATGGAAGTTGATTCCATAAAGTACTAAAGAACAGGAAGGGTTTTTATTCTCTGTAATCTAAATGGAGATACAGGATAAAGTTTTCGGTGTGACAGCCGCGTATTCCTCAGGTTCATTTATGGATTCCAATATTACACATTGTTTGGTTTTGTAGCATGAGATAATTATTTTGCCCTTTTATTCCTATGTCATCCCAGGAGTTCCTGACTGCCATGTATGTGGATCACATTATGCATTTCAATATCCCTCAAGCCTCTTATCTCCATATTCGAGACAGACAGGTGGCATGATATTGTATCGCTTGCTTTTATTGATGTGCAGGTTCCTCCTATGTTCAGTCTCAATGCGTAACATTATTGTTTCTGCCATCCTGTAAGGAAAAAAAACAGCCCACATTTTTCATATTACCCCTGGTAACATACTTTGTGGATGAGGGCTATCACTTTTTGTCTTATACAGTATTTTATAATAATATATATTTACTTCATCAATGACATATTGTATCCATTTCATGAAAAGTAACAAAGCAGTATAAGGGCTCGTTCAGACAAGCTTATTATATACAGTATATGTGCTGGACGTATGAACGGCAGACAGCACACAGACGGCATACTGACCATTGTTATTAGATAGGGCTGTTCAGATAAGAGATCAAGTGTCTGCATGAAAAAAATACACTATCCTTTTCCATATTTCGGATGAGACTTGTCTATTCCAAGTCAATGGATGAGGGAAAAAATTGAATACCATACAAATCATCCATATCACACTAATTATAGACACAGAATTAACATAGGAAACTGTATTTAACCATGTTCACTTTAACTATTGATTTATAAAAACGATAGCCACATGGATGTAATAAATGGTCACATAGATGACATATGTTCTTAATGTGTTAATGTTGACGAAAATCTGAAACATGCCTTAGAGTAACTGAAAACTATCTCGTCATTTAGGCTGGTTTTACACAACCGTGAAACGCAAACCCTACTCTGATCGGAAGCCTCGGCCCAGCATTTAGGTCTCTTGACCTGAGTTATGTTACTATAATTGATAAAATCCCCATAATTATTATGCACATGTAATTGTGACCATATGTATATATTTATTTACTTAACCCCTTAATGGCATCTCCTGTTTATGTATGGCACAAGTCAGTAGTGGATATATGGAATGGGCTTACAGGTTGAACCCGCCCTATACTCGACAGGTAATGCCTCTGTATTAGGATAGAGAAATAAAAAATAGGGAAGCGCTCCCTTTGAGAAATACCAGGTGGTCTAGTGTGGCAATAATGCAAGTGGGGGGATTTGTCTCTCACCTGTAGAGGTTCGATCTGGTCAGGTGGGACGCTGCCTGGTCATGTGATCTGCGCATGGCCGGAAGCGATGTCAGTTCAGGTCCTTCGCTTGTGAATAGTATCCGCGGCACCCGGCGTCTCCGTCCACAAACCTGATGAGTTGCAATAACATTTAAAGATGAAAATTGTGGTCAACTTAGCAGAATGCTGGAGCATACAAGACATGGAAAAAATGAGGAATGGTTCACAAACCTCTTTATTTGTACCACAACGCGTTTCAATAGTGGTCTGCTGTCTTCATCAGGTAGATTCCTAATTTTATTCCCTGTCTTGTGTGCTCCAGCAGTCCACTAAACTGGTGAAAATTTTCATCTCTAATCTGTATTAGGGCAGAGACACTCTATGCGAGATGCATGAGAGATACTCGCATGAGTTTCGCTTGACTCATCTATCACGGCTGTCATCTCTGAATGAGAGTGTGTCAACTGCATATCAACACATGCAGCTCCTGTCTAGAGAGCTGTCGGCCATGACGTGTGAGTCATCTGTGGCGCCCCTTCGACCAGGGTGGCCACAGGTAAGAACTGCAGCCAGGAAGGTGGAGACAGTTTTACACAAATACCTTCACAAACACACCCACAGACACAAGACCCAACCCGGAGCCCGGGACTCTAGGCGGGCAAGGGGTGGTAGAGTCAGTCACAGTGGGTGGGACGTAGGCAAGGTGACGGACCGGGTACATAAGGGAAAATAGAAATTACTCCAGCACTTGGACAAGTCTTCTTTATATGAAAATACCTTTATTCCATCTTAAAATATAAAATATAGAGGGACAAATCCCACAGTGGACGCGTTTCGGAACAAGTTCTTAGTCTACAGCATTGCACAAGTGAGACAGAAACCCCCTTAAAAACATGAAAAACTCTCCGCCCAGGAGACACAAGTGTGGAAAGTACAAATCATTAATCATGACAGGTCAATTTACATATCATATGGGTAAAGAAGAAATCCCATTAACACAAAGACGCCAACCTATTATCTCAATATACAAAAATAACCAAATTCATTCATGAGACCAATGAGCGGCACGTATCAACAAAGGAACTTGGAAAAAGGAAAAAAGCAAAGGGGAAATGTCAAAACACCGTCATATACCCTTCATATGTATAAAGTAAGACAACCACCTTACAAGTTGTTGTCTAATAAAAATATGAAAGATCAGTTTTAAAATTTAAACCAATTAAAACAATTCTTGTATTAAGTTTATGGATCCAGAATATTTCACAGCGGCATACAGAGTGTTCCCAATCTCCGCCCCTTGCTTCGCTTAAGACCCTCTCAATGCCTTTTACCCGAAGGCTACTCAAGTCATCATGATGTATTTCTTTGAAGTGACGTGAGAGGCCAGACAGATTCCTAAATTGACCGTAGTCAGGTTTCGATGCAGAAATATGTTCAGCCAATCTTTTCTTCATAGTTCTGACCGTGCAACCAATGTAATCCTTGCAACACGAAATGCAAGAAGCCATATATCTGACATGTGTCGTGTTGCAATTCATATATGTGCGTATGTTAAATGTTCTATTATTCGCACGATCATGAAATAGAGAAGTAACTTCCATGTATCTGCATAAATTACATCTAGTCCCACCGCACCTATAGTTACCAAAAGTGGACAACCACGTTGGGGTTCGTTTGGTACTAGAAAACATTGAAGGTGCCAGAATGTTACCCAAGCTAGGCGCTCTTTTGGGAACACACCTGAAACCCCGGTCCAAAATTTTTTTCAGAGTGTGGTCCTGACGCAAAACTGGTAGAAATTTGTGAATAGCGTCAGTGACTGATAGTCAACACTGTAACTTGTTGAAAAAGTGACCACATTATCTTTATTACTGTGTTGAACATTATGAACAGCATCATTCACAAAAGTCTCCCTGCCTGCAACCTGTACCCGATCCATCAACAGGGAGTCATGTGTGCGACATCCGACTTTGGATATAACAGTGTTTATACAGTGTAAAGAGTGCTGCGAATTCAAGCCCCCAGCTGCCTAGTTGTACCTGGCTGGACATAGAAAATGCGCGAAGCCCCAGACATTTTTTTCTCTTTATTATTTCATGAAATTCATGAAATAATAAAAAAAAGGGCTTCCTTCTAATTCTATTTCCGGCCAGGTACTAATAGGCACCTGGGGGTTGGGGCAGCCTGTTCCTGCCTGCTGTACCCGGCAGGACACAAAAATACAACAAAGCCCACGCCAAAATTTTTGGGAAAATCCATTAAAAAATCCAAAAATAAGGAACTGCATCTTTATTAACCCCTCCACCATGGTCGAATTTATTTCATGAAATAATAAAAAAAAAATGCCTGGGGCTTCGCGCAATTTCTATGTCCAGCCAGGTACAGCTAGGCAACTGGAGGCTGGAATCCGCAGCGCAGGGAGGCCCAAGCTTTCTGGGCCCCCCCCCCCGCTGCCAATTGCAGTCTGCAGCCACCCAAGAATATGGCGCATTCATTGAAATGCCATCCTCTGGCACTGTATCCAACTCATCCAGGGCCCTAGTGCGTTAGCTCACTGGGTAATAAAGAGGTTAGGGCCAACTTTGTATTATCAGCTGGCCTTAAGCCCAAAATTCATGGGGTCACGCCACTATTAGACATGACTGCCATGAATTTCCATTAAAGTTTTTTTAAAAAAAAACACAACACAGAGAAAAAATATTTTATTGGAAATAAAACAAAAAATACCATTTGAGACTCCATCTTTATTAAACAAAATCCTCTTCCGTCCGCCGTAGTCCTAAAACGCCATCTCCACACTGCTACATCGCTCTGCATAGATACACATGTCTATGCAAAGCGAGAGCAGGCAGAGGAATGACTGTCACAGTCAGGGTTCAGCTCAGGTCATAGCTCGGGCTATGACTGCGGGTGATCCCTGCTGTCACAGCCTGACTGCTGCTGACGCTGGCCGCCAGAGATTGCCGAGTGGTGGCAGAGCAGTGGATAAACCGGAAGTTAATGGAGGATCCTGCTGTCAAGCTGTGGGGAAGCGGGTAGGGGGCAACATCATTGTTTAAAACCTGGTGGCTTTTTACCGCCGGGTTTTAAACAATCATTTAGGGAATGCTGCCTTTTCCTCTGCCGCCAGACCTCTATATAGGGTCTGGCAGCTGAGGAATTACTTGCATTACTCACTTCCACATTGACTTACATTGGACTTGCTATACTCGTAATGAGTACCGAGTATCGGGACTTACTCGTTACGAGTATAGCGAATCCGAATATTTCAGTACTCGCTCATCCCTAGTACTTGGTTAAACTGGTATGGCTCCTCTGTCCCCAATTAGTCTCTCGCCTCTGCCTCCAACCCTCACTCTCGGGTTCCTGCACTGGCTAGTCTGTCCTCTGGTTCGGGCCTAGCATGGCTTCGCTGCCAGATAGTCTTCACAGTACAGCTCCGTACTGCTTAAGGTAGCAAGTGGAGCTCCGCCTACAGGCCTGGGGTGGAAGATGTTGTGTGTGTTTGGGCACCTGACGTGGAAATCCCTCTATGCGCTAGGTGTTCCTGTGGATACCTGTACCGCAGGGTGCCACATTCCCCCCTAGTTAACTTCAGTATTCCTGGACTGAGAAAACAATTTTTACATTCAACAACAACAATAACTACAATAACAGGTATAATAACAGTCTTAAAAATAAAAAATTTAAAAATTACTGAAAAATGGTAAAAAAAAGGTAAGGTGCAGTCCATACGGTTCTAGTCCATCCACTGCAGGCTGTAAAGAGTTTGTTGCCATAACCAGTCCTATGGCTTTGATCCATTTTTATATAAAGTGGGGAAAATTCAGGGAAAATGCTAGAGTTCGTACAGTATAGTCTCTGTAGGGTCAATGCTTAACGGTTACGGGTTCAAGTCTTTCAAAGTTCAATAAATTTATAAAGACACACTAAACATTTTCCCTATGGGTGTCTCGGCTTAGGAGCCCTGGTTTCTACCTCCCAACCCCAGGAACTTTCTTTTCCTAACGCAATATTCATGGGGCTGGGCCCAGTTCCTCCACCCTTCTGTACACTAATATTTACATTCAATGTACATATTGTTTCATATTTACTTTTTACTTCACCTTACTCTCTGTATCTGAGTGGTGGTTGTCCAAAATTGCTACAGGTAGATCTGTATGGAACGTGTGTTTCACTAGTGACTACTTCTAGTGTGGTGCATGCACTATCCACTAGTCTATGGTTAGACCTACGTGATGCTGGCAGATTGTAGTATTGCCATAGTCTTTCTATGGGACTAGCAAGTTCACTGATTGCAGGATACTCTAGCTCTGCCACAACGAGTGCTTCTTCCAGAACCTGAACAGTTTCTTCCAGTCTTCTTTGCTCTTCTGGTGGTTGAAAGAAGTGTATCACAGGTACTATTACAGCTCCTGCACATTGAGGCCAGTCCTCAGGAAAGTCTCCTAGTACTGTATGTATCACTTTTTATTTCTTCTCTTCTTTTGGTGGTATACAAGGTATTTCTTCCTCTTGAGGTTTTAATTGTTCAGGACATAATTTGAGGTAATCCCTTGATATTGTCACAGTAGTCTTTTCTCCATCTCTACTGATGACACAAGTTTTACTGTTGTCAAAATTGGAAATTGTAGGGTTCTTGTTCCCACTGATCATCGAGTTTATGGTTTCTTCTCTTTCTTTTAAGTACCATCTCTCCAGGTGTCAGAGGTTCAGTTTGTGCATTTTTGTTGTAGTTTCACTCTTGTCTTTCTCTAATTTTATCTAGATTGTTCTCCACGCATGCTTGTACCATTTTGTATTGCTCTTGGCGGTTAGAGTCACAATCAGTTTCAGGTCAATCTGCTTCTGGTACTACAATTCACATTTCAAGATAATTGGGTAATCTTTTAGGTCTTGCTCTCATGAGATATGCCTGTGTACAACTGGTGGAACTTACTGGTATATTGTTATACATGTGTGACTCACCGTAGCCGGGATGCACACGTCTCAGGCGATGCAGCACTTTTCACGTTTCCGCGCCTGAGGCTGTGGTGCCTGGTGGTCAGATCAAAAAGGGGATGAACGGATGGGGGTAATTCTTGTTGTCGTGACGCCATCTGTGGGAGTCCGGTGATGGCATCTTGGGCCTCCGGGGGATGTACGGCAGCTAGATGGGACGCTCCCCACAGGACGAGCGGGAGTCACCGGGGCCAGGAGCTGCCTTTGATGGAGTATGGCAGCTCAGGTAGTTGCTGCGTGATAGTCCAGGAATAATGCACAGACACATGGAGTCTTTTGGTAACTTTACTGGTGACAACAGGTACTCTCGACTGGGTGATGAGGTTGACACTCCTGGAGTTTCCACAGGAAGCAGTAGTGTAGGCTTCCTTCTATATTGTTCTAGTGACATAAATATCTTCATCAAGATACTACACAATAGCCTCCAAATATGGAGGAGTATACACTATGGAGCAGATAGATCGCTAATATTAATGATAAATCAGAAATCAAGCGATAAACATCTGTATATAAATTATTTATTAAGTTAAGGATAGACAAGGGAGGGTATACACAAATAGGAAGGACAACCCACAAGGGAAGCTCCTGTTGTAAGTATTGCTACATATACACATTTTGTAACATATCAAAAATGACACTTGCGACAATAGCAAGTAGAGTATAACTTACTGCCTTCACCAAAATCAAAATGCAGCATTATAAATTGTAAGTTGGTCAACAATTATAATATTATCTATGGCAATAGCCTATAAAGTGCAGGTGCTTATTATATATTTACTGCATAGAAATTATTGGTTGCTGCAGGTATACAAGAAATGTTGCAAGAATCATATACACAACAATGGTGTCAACACATAATCAAAGCATACAATATGCATATTTATTACATCAATGTCTCAGATGATCTAAGAACAAGTAGGAATTATCTATACAAAGTATACCAAGCAATACTGCAGAAAGTATCAGTAGTTTTGTAACAATAGAGAATTCTCACCACAAGGTGCTTATCAGCAGGAGCTGCACACCCCGATGGCCATTTCGCAACCTTCGTCAGGGGGTATTTGAATGGAGCACAGAGTGGTGAGTTCGGGTGGATATGAAATCCCGCCGGACCGGGTTGCACATTCTGGTAAAACGTGATTCACCTGGGTTCGCTGCACTGAGGGCACTGTAAAAGGGATTAGGTAATATTACGCCTCCTTCCCTGGGCTCTCATCTGGTGGTGCTTCAGGTGTGCAGGGAGCTAGATTCCCTGGTTGAGGTGCTGGTTTCTCTGCAGTTTACGTAGTAGTTCCTACAGCTCGGTTCCAGTAACGGAATTGTTAGGGAGAGTTAAGGTAACCCTCCTGTCCCTGTGAGGTATTTGCCTCCTGTCCTATAACCCCAGTTGCAAGGGTCTCTCACTTCCCCGGGTGTGCTGGTATGGGCCTAGTGTGGCTCCAGTACCAGGTCAGCTCTCCTAGCTGTTCACAGTTCTAAAGTGACTGCACACTCCACTGTTTCTCCCTCCAGGACCCGTATTTTTAGGGGGAACTGGCTTAAAGTAACCAGTGGAGCTCCCCCTAGAGGCCTGGGGTGAAAAGGGGTGTCTAAAGGTATCTTATTTAGTGAGTGCTGCTTGCTGTGTACATTCCATTTGTGTACCAAGGGTTCTGTGGTGCCCCAACCAGGGTGCCAGGGTGCCACATGTGCACTAAGTCTGGTAACTTCTCTGGCCATTGATTTCTCTCTTCCAAAGGCAAAGTCTTCAGCAAATCTATGACTATGTTGTACATTTTCTCGCACATACCATTTGTTTGTTGATCGTAAGGTGTGGTGCAAATCTTCTTACATCCATATAAATGACAAAACTCTTGAAATATCTCAGCTTTAAATGCGGAACCTTGGTCAGTCAATACCTGCTCTGGGTACCTGTGTGGTCTACAAAAGTAGGCTTGAAAGTTTTTTGCTGCTGTATCTGCAGTTAAGTCTTTTACTGGAGCTACCACTAGGAATCTTGAATAGTGGTGAACCATGGTTAAGGCATAGGTGTAGCCTGATTTGCTGGGTGTTAGTTGCACATGGTCCAAGGCTACTATCTCGAGTGGTTGTGTGGTTACAATTGGCTGCAATGGTGCTCTTTGGCTTTCACGATCTTTCCTTCTTAAGTTGCATGGTCCACAATGTTTACACCATATCTCTATGGTTCCTCTCATGCCAACCCAATAAAATCGATCTCTTAGCAACATCTCAAGCTTTTTCCATCCAAAGTGTCCTGCTTGGATATGATAGGCATCAAACACTATCTTGACATCTTTCTTTGGTACCAGTATTTGCCAGACCATCTCATGTGTTCTGGGATTGATGTAACGTCAACACAACTTGCCCTGGTAAATGAACAGTTTGCTTCTCTCATTCCACAGGTGTTGTGCTTCAGATGGAGCATCTGGGTTAAGACGTGAGTATTCTTGGGTTATCAGCTCCTTGACTAAGCTGACAGCCGGACAGTCTTGGGTCTCCTTCCATCCCTGAGGCAATAGGTTGACGTTTAACTCTCCACATTTCCTAAACACCTGTTGATATTGAGATACACTGTGATGGGAAAATGCAGGTAGCTCTACCTCTTCCAGCTCATCTACATCTTCTCCCCCATCAGGCAAGTGAGGCATTCTTGATAAGGCATCTGCATTGGCGTTCTTATGGTCTGCCCGGTACTAGATGGTGAAATAGTAGTTTGATAACCGGGCCATCCAGCGTTGTTCCATTGCACCTAACTTTTCAGTTTCCAACTGTGTAAGAGGATTGTTATCTGTGAAGACGGTGAAATTCGCAGATGCCAGGTAGTGTTTAAACCATTCTGTAATGGCCCAGACCAAGGCCAGGAATTCCAGCTTGAAGGAACTGTAGTTCTCAGGATTCCTTTCTGTAGGACAAAGCTTCCTGCTGACATAGGAAATCACCTTCTCTTTACCATTTTGTCTCTGGGACAAGACAGCTCCCAATCCCACGTTGCTAGTATCAGTACATAACAGAAACGGTACGCTGTAGTCAGGGTAGGCTAACATCTCTTCTCCAGTTAGGGCTTCTTTCATCTGTTTGAAGGACTCTTCTTGTTTCTTGCCCTTTTTAAATGGAGGACCTTTGGACTTGCCCTTCTTGGTCTGACCTACCAGGAGATCTTGCAAAGATGCTGCTATCTTCGTGTAACCCTTGATGAATCTTCTGTAGTACCCTACCAGCCCCAAGAACTGACATACCTCTTTGACGTTGGTTGGTTCTGGCCATTCTTTAATGATGGTAAACTTGTCTGGGTCTGCTGCCACTCCTTCTGAGCTGACTACATGTCCAAGATACTGAACTTTCGGCTTCAGCAAATGGCATTTTGACAGCTTCAGCTTCATCCCAAACTTAGACAATGCTTTTAATACTTCTGCCAGGTGTGTAAGGTGCTCTTCAATTAGCAGACTTTAATGCGGCAATTGACTCTTCTATGCGGGGGTAACGGGTTATGTGTTATGCCATTTACCTGCCTATAATCAACACACATCCTCACGCTGCCATCTTTCTTTTTGCCTAGGACTAAAGGAGCTGCCCAGGGACTGCAACTATCTCTTATGACCCCTGTGTCCTTCATGTCTACATCTCTTTGGCATGCTGGCAGTGAGCTGATGGGATAGGTCTATATCGCTCCTTGATGGGTGGATGGTCTCCTGAGGGTATATGGTGATGTACTACCTTTATCCTCCCAAAATCAAGTTGATGCTTACTGAATACCCGCTCATACTCCTGAACTACTCGATAGACACCATGCTTTTGGTGGAAAGGAGTGTGGTCAGTCCCTACATAGAGCTCTTAACTGCCCCTTGGAACTGTTATCTTCCACCGAATCTTGTGGGGTCAAGGGTTCCACTGCTGTTCCATTGTTATTAGGGATGGGCGAATCTACTCGCTAGGACTCGTTACTCTGCGAGTAATAGTGGAATCGCAGGACTCGGTACTCTGCGAGTTTCCAAGCTATTACTCGCACAGTAACGAGTCCATCATCCCTCTGCCCCCCCCGCAGCCTCCCCACCCGATTCTAAGTTAGGATCGGGCGGGGGGAGCAGGAGCAGGGACACAGGACCCAGGCGGGGAAGCTGGCGTTGAAATTTGCTCACTGACGCTTCCTCCTCTGAGTCCTGACCAGGGGTGGGCTTGGAGGGGGGGTGAGTGCACCGGACCGGTCGGCTGCCTCTGCTGCCGCTGTCGCAGACTCGCTCCCCGCCTCTCTGCTTCTGCCCTCGGAGATTCCCGAGCGGTGACAGAGCAGTGAATAAATTAACTTCCGTCATCGCTCGGGAATCTCCGGAGGCAGCAGAGAGACTCGGGCTGACAGTAGGGTTCAGCTCAGGTCATAATGACCTGAGCTGAACTCTGACTGTTTAGTCAGTTCTCAGCCTGCTCTCCCTGCGTGTCTAAGCACAGGGATGTAGCAGAGCTGAGATTGTCAGCCTGCTCTCCCTGTGCATGACGTGTGTCTAAGCACAGGGATGTAGCAGAGCTGAGATTGTGTTTTGGACTACGTCGGACGGAAGAGAATTTTTTAAATAAAGATGGAGTCCCTAATTGTGTTCTGTTTTATTTCTAATAAAATTATTTTTTCTCGGTGTTGCGTTTTTTTTTCTATTGATTACTGGAAATTCATTGCGGTCATGTCTAATATTGGTGTGACTGCCATAAATTTCGGGCTTAGGGCCAGATAATACAAAGCTGGCCCTAACTCCTTTATTACCCAGTGAGCCACCCGGCACCAGGGCCACTGGAAGAGCGGGGTTCAGCGCCAGAAGATGGCGTTTCAATGAACGCGCCATCTTCTGGGGTGGCTGCGGGCTGCAATATGCAGCGGGGGTGCCCAGAAAGCTTGGGCCTCCCTGCGCTGCGGATTCCAGCCCCCAGCTGCTTAGCTGTACCTGGCTAGACATAGAAATTGCGCGGAGCCCCACGCATTTTTTTTTTATTATTTCATGAAATAATAAAAAAAGAGGGCACACCTATATTCTTGTGTCCGGCCAGGTACAAATAGGCACCTGGGGGTTGGGGGCAGCCCGTCGCTGCCTGCTGGATCTGGCTGGTTACAGAAATACGGCGAAGCCCACGTCAAATTTTTTTCTGAAAAATACATAAAACAATATAAATAAAAGGGACTGCATCTTTATTAACCCCTGGACCATGGTCGAGGGGTTAATAAAGATGCAGTCCCTTTTTTAGGATTGATTTATTGATTTTTCAAAAAGAAAAATGACGTGGTCTTCGCCGTATTTCTGTAACCAGTCGGATCCAGCAGGCAGCGACGGGCTGCCCCCAACCCCCAGGTGCCTATTTGTACCTGGCCGGATATAGGGGAGCCCCTTTTTTATTATTTCATGAATTTCAGGACAGCACCATGTGCGTGTGGTCGGTGGAGGTCCTGCAGAAGCTTGATTACTGATGCCCTTCAAACCAGTTGTGGGTACCACAACTGAACCAGGTGAGTGGATCCATAGCACCACCTTTACAGCTTAAGTGTCTCTAGTAATAGGGCACTATTGTGCCTTTTGTCCCCCACCCCTCTTGTATTTTTACAAGAGTAATATATGGATCCTTTACACTAGGGTTCGTTTCAACCACTATAAGTCCTTGGTCTTGTAATTCCACCCTCCCCACTTTTATTGCTACCTTTCTAACCCCTACTAGGTTAAGAAGTAACCCATTTGAAGCATACACAGTGAGGTTAGGATCTGATGGTTCAAGTTCAGCATCAGACCAGAATCTTTTGTAAAGGATATGAGGGATGGTGGTCACCTGCGAACCTGTCTCCAGCAATGCAGGTGTAGGTATGTCATCTAGCGTGATGGACAGGTACAATCGTCCTCCTATGTACCTATCATACCAGTCAGATGGACCTGATGGATCTATTCCTGGGGGTTGGCCTATGACCTCAGGGGTTGCTGGTTTAAAGAACACAGTCTTGCGAAGTGGCCATCTGGTGGCAACAGCGACAGATGGGTACTTCTGTAGAGCTGTAGCGATCGTTAGTCCTCCCATGGAGCGACATGTTCTTCTTTCCTCTAATCCCCGGGATATCCTCTGGGCTGTCAGCAAGCTGAATCTTCTCCGATGGCTCTGTTTCTGTCTTAAGCTTCAAGGCTTTCAGGACTGTGGCCGTATCTTTGCTCAGCTGGCGCACCTCAGAGCACACGCTGTCACATCTACCCTGTGTTACAGTCTGCATACTTGTTTCTGCAACAGGTGAGGAACATGGGGTCGCTTTTACAGGAGAGGGGCTACCCTGCCACTGTTGAATTGCAGGATCTTGGATTGCAAAGGGTTGCAGCCCCCTAATGGCCAAGTCTTTTAGGGTAACAAAGTCTGCATCAGAGTGTTCTAGGGCCCACCAACGCACTTGTCGGCTATCATCCGGTTACCGCAATCCCCTGATAAATTGTTCAATCAGCATTCTGTTCTCATCCTGCACACTGGTTCGGTTTACCTGCTTTAAGGCTCGCAGCGCCTCCTGTAAGTGCAAGGCATAGTCTCTGATATTGTCCTGCAGGCTTTTTACAGTGATAGAACCTCATCCTCAGGTCAGCCTAGGTGCGGTTTTCAATACCAGCTTCAAGTTTATCAAATATTGTGGTGACTGATTCCTGATCTTCCTCTGACTAGGTTTCTATCTCCAACTGTGCTGCACCTGTCAATTGTCCTAATACAACAGACGCTTGTTGTTTACCAGTCATTGCATACATATCTAATACACTGCATATTTTCCTTTTTGAACCCAGCCAAGGTGTCTGGCCGGCCATCATACTGTGGCAATCACTTTGCTCCTGGGACATACGGTAAAGAGATCAGCATGATTGGTGCGACCGCCACAGGTGCTGCGATCCCCGCTGGGGGCTTGACTGGAAGCGCATTGTTTGCAAGGTTTGGGTTATGGACTGCTGCGTTGTCGGCCTCCGGTGCATCCATCCTCCCTCTCCCCTAGTGAATTGCAGCCAGTCTTTGAAACACAAAATCAATCAGTGACTCCGCAGGTGGCAAGTGGAGCACTCAGGTATTTCCGAATCAGGTCAATGCGCTTTGGCCATTCTAGGTAGAGCGTGGAGCGGGGCCTGTCTTCACACCCTTTCCGCCATTATGCCCCTTTCTTCCCGCTCTGTGGCGCAGTAATGGTGGCCTGACACCAACAGTTCACAAAAACACAGTCAATACACAGCACACAGTATCTGGTGACATGGGCACAGTATCCTGTTCATGATGCCAAAAGCTGACCCACCCCAAGGCTGTGGGAACTTGGATCCCGGGCGTTGATTACGGTTGCTGTCATTGGTGGCTAGTGCCCGGGTCCGTGGCCCTGGTGGTCACTGAAAAGTGTTGAAAATAAAATAATAAAAGTGTAATGTTCGTGACGCTACCTACTGTGTCTGGTTATGGCACCAGCCCTGCTGCAGACGTCCGGGGAAGATGGATGAGCAGCCTGATGGTGATGCTCTCCGTAGGTAGAGCAAGATCCCCGGGGTAGTGATGAGGGGATAGGTTTTGCCACAGGGAGGTGGCTCTGCAAGCGGATTGTCTCTATAGTCTCTGGGCTGGACAGGATCAGGGTTGTTATAACTGACACACACACTGGGAGTAGTTTTCCGAACCTTTACTTGATGTTAAATCGGCACTGTCCAGGGTACACTCCAGGTGGTCGGGAAGCACTTCATGTTTTCCACAGCGAGTAATTTGTAAGGTCTTGACATTTGAAGAAAGTAGCGGCACACGGATTAAATCCAAATTTTCTGTCTTTTATTGATGCATCAAGTTACAGATGGTGCAGGGAGGGGGGTGCGGAAAGTGCAACGGACCGTTTCGAGGTACTCCTCTTCCACAAGCTAACCGAGTGACTGCCGGAGCCTCCATTTTGTGGGAGGCTCTCCTGCAGCCCACCGGCTGAGTGAAATTAAAACAATCAATACAAATATCCTTCATAATAAAACATCGAATAAGGCATAGAGATTACAGTGCTATCAGGGGATCTTACCCAGTGTTCGGACATAAAAAACTGCAGAGCTCAATAGATTAACTGGTAAATTTACCTTGCCATAGCAGTTTGATTGAGGCAGTTATCTTGTTCTATCAATCATGTCTGACTCTGTGTTACCCATGACTAATTTATAGGTGTTAATGGATTCGCACAACTAAGGCTTGAAACTGCATTACCGGGAGCTGCTGCACGGAAGGGTTAATGTCATTCTGTGCAGCACGGTTCTCAGTGTGCTTATGTTAATAGTTCTTTTATGTTAATTTAGTCTCCCATGTGCGGTTGTTTGGTGTTTAATGGTGAATATAAAGATGATGAAATCTACAGTCCCTATTGGGGCTCTAGATCTACCCTTCCTATATCCCCATTTACTTTCATGTGTGGTTGTTTTTATGTTTTTTAAGTTTTTTTAACAAGAATTATACTCTCCCTACATACGGTATATTGGAAACCCACAGACATCTCTTTATTTCTTTATATTTAGACCTAAATGGTCTTATAATACTTTCAAGTTTCCTTTCCATTATAAGATCTACCCAGCTCAACAAATTGGACAAGATTAGAAAATAATAAACAGGTTAAATTGAAAGAACGGCTGGGTGGTTACAAAAAAACAGACATATCAATTTTGTCGTTCATTCCCAATAAACCTTGCGCGTCAGTGTGAATAATCCACCTGGATTCTATTTGAAGGAGGTATCTACCAAAGTCCCCTCCTCTAGGTGATAATGAAGGCTTCTCAAGACCCATAAACGACAAAACCTCTGGGTTGCCCTGATGGTAGTCTCTTATATGTTTTATCAGACGTGGGCTTCCTTTTCCAGAGGTTATTGAATTGAAGTGTTCCCGAAATCTGTGGAATAAAGGTCTTATTGTTTTACCAGCATAAAAGTGGGAACACGGGCACTTCACAATGTACACCACTCCCTTTGACCTACAGTTGATGTGATTTCTTACTGGAATGGTTGTACGGTTGATATTAACATAGCGGCCAGGTACAAAGTATTTACACCAGGGACAATTCCCACAACGATGATTCCCTTTTACTGGATTATTGGAGAGCCACGAATTATTTTTTTCCGTTATATTGGTCAACCGTTTTTTTATTAAAGTATCACCCAGATTTCTACTTCGCCTGTATGAAACTACTGGCAAAGAGGAGTTTGGGATATTTGGCTCAGATTGTATAATATGCCAATGCTTCCTGATACAAGAGGAGATTTTGTCAAACATGGGGCCAAATCTAAAACTAAAAAAGAACCTTTTTTCGTTCCATTGCCTACTTCTGGCTTTAGGGGTTGCCTCTTTTCCATCAAATTTGCTCTCAGCCCGTGTTTGGGCTCGTGATAGCAAATTTTTGGGGTAACCTCTGTCTTGTAGAGCCTTACCTAGCTCATTCGCCTGTCTTTGATAGTTTGAACTGGAGTTATTTATCCTCCTTGTCCTTAAGAATTGGCTATACGGTAACCCTTCTTTTGTATGTAAAGGGTGTGCGCTTTTGTAATGCAAAAAGGCATTAGAAGCGGTCTTTTTTCTAAAGACTGACCGTATAATTTTTGACTCTTGTAACTCCGACCCTCACTCTCGGGTTCCTGCACTGGCTAGTCTGTCCTCTGGTTCGGGCATAGCACGGCTCCGCTACCAGGTTGTCTTCACAGTACTACTCCGTACTGCACGGACTGATGGACTAACTAACTCCGCCCCCAGCACCGGTATTCATAGGGGATTTTGCTTAAGGCAGCAAGTGGAGCTCCCCCTACAGGCCTGGGGTGGAAGGTGTTGTGAGTGTTTGGGCACCTGATGTGGAAATCCCTCCATGCACTCGGTGTTCCTGTGGCTGACTGAACCGCAGGGTGCCACATGTGTAACTTCCAAATTGTGGCCACTTAAGGGGGCTTCTGCTGTTCTAGCACTGAGGGGTCTCTGCAAATAGAGTCTGCAAACTTTTCTATGAAAATCTATGCTTCAAAATTAAATGGCGCTCCTACCCTCCCGAACCCTATGGTTTGGCCAAACAGTATTGTACAGTAACATGGGGTATTGCCATGTTCAGGTGCATTTGTGTAACGCATTATTGTTTTTCTTTCACCTATTACCTTTGCTAAAATTGAAAATCTGGTGTTAAATCAACATTTTAGTGGTATATATGTAATAATTTTTTCTTCACTGCCCAATAGTATAAATGTTGTGACACACCTATGACGCCAATATGCACACTGCTCACGTTATAGTGTTATTTTTATTGTACTATGTATCTCTCCTAATGTGGTAACTGATGGCAGTGTTGTAAGGTTGTAGATAATTAAGCTATTGGTGCTATTGTCGAGCCCACTGGGACGGGGGTACTTGGTACTGGAGCGGGTCTGCTACTGGGGAAGTCACGGGTGGTCCTTGTCCGGACCGTGTCCCAGGCCCTGGTAATAATAGGGGATATTTACAGGGCAAATGTCAGTCGTGACGCCACCCACTGTGTGCGGCCACTGATGGGCCGCCGCTGCTGCAGAACCTCCGGGGATGATGTAATAGCAGCAGAGATGGAATAGTTCCCGTGGGCAGAACTGTGTTCCCCGGGGCAGTGATGGTTAAAGTCTATTGTGTAATGTGCAGGCTTGGTGCTGAGTGTAATTCACATACTGCCCAGATGCTGCAGGAATCCTTCCTCGGTGTTGGAGCTGACAAGCTGTGGCTCTGCAGGTGGAGGTCCTTTGCAAGCCTGCATGGAGGAAATAGCATTCAAGCAGAGACACACAAGGGAGTCGTATTCAGGGTTCTCCGTGTTTACTTCTCAAGTTCAAGTCACAGTTCTGTACAGTTCTTACAGTTGGTCTCAGTTCAAGTCTCAATACACGGGCTCACTCTCCCCTCTCCCTTTACTCTCTGCAGCAAGGCCTCTCTCTCTGTGACCCCTCACTCTGTCTGTGTGTCCTTTCCAGGCTGTTAACTTCCTCTGTGTTCACTTGGTTGTGTGTGACTCCGGACAGTATGGCGGTGACTCGGGCCCCTGTGGGTCCTCCTGGTCATCACTGAGCTGCCTGTCCTTTGGGGTCGGGACCCTAGCGTGTAGCTGTGGTCCCCCATTGTCTGGGGATGCCGGGTGAAACTACGGTTCCCTCTAGAGCCGACATACTACTCAGCCTAGCCTCCAGCAGTCCTCCCGTGTGAGGCTCTACAAGGCTCTCTCTACTGTGTCTTCCAGTGTCATAGGAGGGCTACTCCGCCTGCAGTCTGTCGTCTCGGCTGTAATTCTAGGGCCCCGGTATCACCGTCCCTCTCTTCCTTCACACTCCTGGGGGTACTGGCTCCGGACAGGCTTTCTCTCTGCGGCTCACACTGGCTCTGTTCAGATTCTGCGCTCCTTACACCCCACTTTTCCAGGACATGTGATTCCTTCTTTCCTTCTCAGCTTAACTTGGCCTACTGCTGTCTTTCGGCCTGTGCCGTGCTCCTCAGCCTGCTGCTGGTCTGTGTCTTTGCTGCTCGGCACCCAGGCCTACTGACTCCTTCCTCCTCCCCCTTCACTATTTCTACTGTCTGTCACCTGACTAAGTGTGTGCCTACCCACTGCTCTAAACCCCCCACCCCTCGCCTGCTTAGAGTTCCTAGGCTCCGGGTTGGGTGCTGCCCTCTACTGTACATGGGTTGTGTGGGCTGTGAGGGTGTTTATGTTCAACTGTCGTCCTACCTGCCTGGCTGCAGTTCCCTTTGTGGCCTCCTGGACGCAGGGGCGCCACACTATCACAACTGAACACCACTAGAGTTCTCTGTAGGTATTTGACCACAGTGATGTAAAAACTATTCCAATTTACTAATATGATTGTTAATTGTAATATTTATATAGCCATCTTTATAAGCATGACTATGTACAACCTGATTTTAGATTTTAGAAAGATAATCTAATTTTGTTTGTAGTATTTCTGTTGCCAGTGCCACTGCCCTTCTCAAAGATGGTGCCTA